>CM077017.1:117424035-117913018 GCA_039090855.1 Macrothele yani
CAGAACTTGAACAGTGCTTCTAAGAAGAAAAAGCCAGCATTTGACCTTCGCGGAGAAGGGAAAGATCACCTAATACTGAGAATATGTTTGCAGTTTTCTAGAAACGTCTAGCTTTGCCTGCTTTTCTCTGCCTGCAGTAGTTAAAGCGAAAGGAAGGAATGGACGTAAGAAGCAACAGAACATAACAGGTGTGTGGTGTTTTTACACCCATGTCTACTGAGTACTTGGGGAGGGAGGGGTCCTAGCCGTATTGTAGGGAACAATGGTTTGATCCTTTGATATAGGTGCATTTGTCTGTAATCTGACAAAACATAATATTGTATCAGCTACCCTCATAACCCTAGCGTCGTGGGGATGGGGCACAGCGGACACGTGCCCTGAAAATGAAAAAGTCCAAAATATAATAACTAGTTGTTTGCCTTTTAAATGCTAAAAAGTGTGACATACAGCCAAGGAAGCAACGCTACACAATAGCAAATATTGTTTTAACTGCTTTCCAGTATTCATTCCATGCACAATAGCATGCAGCCATCAGATAACTGCATGAAGTGCTTTGAAAAGCATTGTATGTTCTTCCTCATTAAGGTGAGTCAACGGAAGCCTCGCAAACCTCATAATTTTGGATATACCAGGCATGAAAAAATCCCAAGTTATGTCACTAATGACAATTGAACTGGAGCATTTTAGAGGAAACCATTTCCGAGAATCTTCCTCAAGAAAAACATGAGTTTAAACTTTAGTGTGCCTACCAACGTTTTGGTCAAACACGCGTATAGTAACACTCCAAATATTTCTCCATGCTTTGGTGCTACGCTTGACCACAACATCTGACACACCGACTGCAATTTACCAGAAGGCATGGGAGTGAAATATGGAAGATCAAAAGAAATTTGTCTTCACTGATAGACAACGTTTCCTACTGCATCAAGAGAATGAATTGTGTCTGGTAACGCCGATAAGATGTTACAACAAACTGTGATTCCATTGGTGGTGATATGAGTGCATTAGTGTATTATATTAGAGACGTTCCTTTTCACCATTATACACTAAGTTATACTAGTGTAGCACCTTTTTCTTCTTTGAGAGAGAAATATTGCCAAGTTAACATCACCGCGTACCTGCCTATAATCATATCAAGTTCATTCTCTCACTCACGTACAATAGCAAAGGATAACCAAGGTGAAGAAAAGGGCAATCCGTCTTTTCATTGTGAAGCAAAATCATCACACGTCGAAGTCAATAGATATCTCAAAATGATACGTTTGCATTTATGGCAATTCGTGTGTTTATGAAAAATATTATACAAAGAGAATAAAATATATTTGGCCGTGCAGGGTTGGAGGAAACAGAAGAAGAAGACAGAACAATCCAAACGAATGGAATCAAAGCAGCATACAGAATGATCATAGAATATTTGCGAGATCTTTTGGAAAACAGATCGAGATTGCGGGTTTTTTCTTCATACATTCACCCAATGCCAATTTCGACAGGATTGAACCTAACTAAAAATAACAGAAGAAATCGCAATTGTAATACATTTCGTAGCATACGATCTTCATCATTCTGCTAGTAGTAACTTAAAATCTAAATTCTAAGCCTACTAAAAGGCGTATTGGAGCTTTTCTATGGTCCCTAATCAATTAATAAATTGTAATCGGTTGGCTATATGTAACAAATGTTATGAATGAAACCCCGTATATTAGAACTATAATAAAACTTTATTCTATCTGAACGTTACAAGTATGGTAGCATAAATATATTATACCGCATATTATTTTAGATATTCAGTTCACCTGACATTGGTTAAGTTGATGAAAATTTTCGCTTGGAATAAAACCGATTTTACGTTTTCCAAAAGAGAAGAATAATAATCAATCATAATATTTTTTATGAGATCTAGTACGAGGCTTCATAGAATTCCTGCAAGGTATAATTTAAGAACATCCTGATTGATATGGAGAGGTGAAAAATTTTTGGTAGATTCTTGTATACTTCACATAAGTTACAGTTCTCCAAGACTCGCTAAATATTACAGAATGCCATCAATAAATTTTATTTTAGAACTCGGATCTGGAACTTTATACAACACGCTTGAACACTAGTTTCCAGCAGAACACAAGGCTTTCTTCTTTTTTTCTTTTTTTGAAAAAAATGTTCCAATTGCTGATGACGAATACGAAACGAAGTCACTAGGACATTTCGTTCCAGAAGATTCCGTTCTCAAAGTCTTGACCTCAGTATCTCCGCTTCTGCTTCAGATAGATCCAAATCGCGAACAAGGTTGTCAGTTCCTACGATATGATTATGTGTGGCGCAGATGTTTCACCATAACATTTATATTCATCATCCTTACTTTCATGAACGTCTGAAGTTGACGGTTGGGGATACACATCGTGTTCCTAGTTAAGCGCGGGCCTCTATGTTGCAAAAAAATAAACAAATACTTTCCAAAACAAAGCAGTCAAAACAAAGTAATTAATGGCTAGTTAACTTTAGAATAAAAAAAATTATAATTTTTGAAGTTAGTTAGTACATAGTAAGATTTTCACAGAATAATGTACATTTCGAAGTATATCTAATTGAAGTTTCTTGAGCGCAGCCTTTATAGATTGCAACTAACTAAATGCTGCCTTCGAACATGATAACATTCACCACCTCTGATCCAGCTTATCCTCCTATCTCCTTGGCGATGCTCCTAGTCCCTATCAAAAATACGATTTTCTAGAATGAACCATCGAAAATCTTCGTAAACGAATGATTTTGGAAGAGAAACTGTTCAGTGTTCTCGTTTCTTTAGAATGCACTTACAACAAATCTTCGAATGAGTTTTGAAGAAAAACTTCACACAGTGTTATAAACAAAAAACGTTCATGCATTGCAGTAAGTCAGAATCTATGTTGCCACTCTACGGATTTATCAGTAGATCTACTGATTTTGACTCCTATATACTGATAAATTTTCGTAATATTTTGATTTTTCTGTGCTTTAACACCACCGACACTGTGTCTACATTAAAATGTAAATACTGTTTTTATTGACACCGGCAGTAGTTGAATGATGATTATTATTTTATAAAGTTGATCATCAATAATATATGATTCCACTGTTTAATAGTAGTTCGTGGAGTACTGGTAATATTTGACATGTCGGTAGATTGAAGTGTTCCTTCATATTGAGATTCATCCAATAATATATTATACATTCGTGAGGTGGCGCATATTTTAAGCAGAAATGAATCTGGTCTACTAATTGCAAGTCAAATTCTGGCAACACTGGTCAGAATATATGAATAAAAAAGACATTTCTAGAAACCTCTGTTTTATGTCAAGGGCTGTACTGCACGTTCGACATCTAATTTAGAGGACCACGATAATTGGTGAACATCTCTGTATCTGCACGCCTATTTCAGACGTCGACACCAATCGTTAGGATCCTTAACCTTCAGCCAGAGGTTGCAGTGTCTATGGTCAGTCTTAGGGCAACCCTATTACTGCCTACATACTTGAGTCTAACAGTTAGAGCCTGCACACCTAATTATCAGGCTCCTCCCGAAGGATAAAACACATAGACTGATCGATCAAATTAATATCGATTTCATGACTTTCATTCCATCACGCCACGCGCTTAAGGCGTCAGTAGCAAACAGGATATTTCAGTAGAGGTGGAGGTACTACCGATCGCACTATCGATAGTATTGACAGTTTTTTCTATATTAGTACATCGATAGTTCGCCGATAGTTTTTTGAAATTGTAGATAGGTTTACGTTTTCGAATGCTATAAATGTAAACCACGATGGTGTAAACTATTCAGCGTCCACCGATGGCCTTTGGAACTGGAACGTTAATTTTCACCTCATTTATACTATTGTGTAAAAAACATTGAGCACAGTCATATAGTTACATGATGACAATGCGAAACTAAAGTTAACCGTAATGAAAAGAGTAAACGGCGAGAGAGTGCGGTTTTTGCATTCTGCTGCTCTTAACGTCAAGTCAAGCTCAAAGCGAAAGTGTACGTTAAAGTCAGATAAAGAGGCAAAAGCATTGTTTTTGTTGTTTGTACTGAAAGTTTAATGGTGCGTCAGGTGCTGAAACAGTTATAGTTGAGAGTAAGTAATCAGTAATAATGGGTAAACGTAAAGTATATTTTGTGCAAATTTATTTTATTAGGCAAATATAGCCTTTTCGGAAAGAATTACAAAACGTTGGGGAATACGTCAAATAATAAGGATATTTTAAAACGACAGCATACAGCTGCTCTCGTTTTAAATGATCCCAGAAACAAACAACTGAGGAGCAGTCATACTCATAACTTTGTTTAAACATAAAATATCATACAGTACAAGCAGAAAATGAGAATTAATGAGTCACGAACTAGCTCGCTCTTCACGTAAAACATAGTTTCCTGACTTCAGCTAACTCACTTCGGGAGAACATCGTCAAAACGTAGATTCCCAGGCCAGGTGGTGGTGCACGTGTCTAGGCGCTGGCTTATTATCGTTAGTCCGAGATTGGCCCAGATTCCAATCCTGTGAGGAATAGGTGTCGTGCTTGTGGTTGTCGTACGGCACTGGCCCTCTTCCTTCCCTGGAGATAATGCCCCTAAATCAGGGATAAGCGAACGCTTACAGCACATCGAGTTGCTCACGGTGGTCGTTAAACCCCAAACCAAAAGAAAAAAAAGAAAGCTTAATTTCAAAATTTATCGGTGTTCAGCTTTTTGAAAATGTGGAAAAGTAAGAAAAATTCTCGTCAGAAATAATTTTTGATCCCGGAAAACAAATTTTCTCCCATTAAACTTTTCTAACAAACTATAGATAGTTATTTTTAGACTATCGAAAACTATCATTAGTTGAAACTATCGATAGTTCTTCACCTGTTTATTTCAGCTTGAAATGAAAAGCAAAAATTCTTACGCATTATACAATTATTACATAATTATGATTTTTCAACGTAAACGGCCGTAACCAAATACGTTCGGTGTGCATTGTGACAATTCGTTTCTCTCATCTCATTTAAGGCATAAACCTAAAGCAAAGTTTGAATAAAAAAGGACTGTGCACGACGAATGATTGATCAAAATTCCAAACCCACAAGTAATTTTCTTTCGAAAACTAACAACTTACAAATTGTTTCATAAGCAATATTTGAGAACAAATTTAACGTACAGAGGGCGTCGTACTTGTTGTTTCCACTCTGATAATACTGAAAAGGATATTGAGAAAAGAATGAAAGGAGATGCTATTTGCTATTTCTCCTATGTTAACGACATGGATCTGGATTTCTTGGGTGGTTATGCTCCCAAATGCAGCCCGCTGTCAGCGATTTGCATATAATATCCTTTGCATTTGGAATACGTCCTGTCATTTATCAGTCACTTGTAAAGATAGTTCGCATGAGTTGTGTAATAATCCCGTTTCGTGATTATTTTTGGGTGACAATTAAAAGAAATTTTGTGAACGTTAAGTTTGTCCCTATTCCAAAACATTTATAATGACGAAAACGTTTCGTTTCCTCGTGAATGAGAAAGTGTGCGTTTGGCACAATAAATTAACTGATTAGGTGAATAGATTACACTCCAGGGAAGAATAATTGATTACATGCCACAGAAGAACAATTTACTACTTTCCAGGGAAGAACTGTCTGCTGATTATGTGAATCAACACCTGAAATCAGTGCTGCGAGGAAAGACGAAAATTCTGTAAGAATAATTATTACAGAATATGATCGGTCAAGTAATTTTTTGAGTTCCCTCTATTAGTTTGCGTTTGAAGGAACGCGATTACTCGTCTATAGTGCTGATACCAGTTGCTAACTATTTCTGTAGAAGTGGTAATTTTACCTTATCATGTTTCTTCGATTGTCTCATTGTAGGAAAACACTATAATGATCACGACATCAAGATGTATATGAGCACCATGGAATCACTTTCCAAGTTGCCGCCCCGGTGGCGCAGTGGTCTAAGGCGCTGGCCTCTGATCATTCATCCGTAAGGGGTCCGGGTTCGAATCCCGTTCAGGCATGGGTGTTGTGTTTGTCCTACGGCACTGGCTCTCTCCCTTCCCTGGAACCAGTGACCCTAAATTAGGGACGGGCGACTGCTTATATCCTATTGAGTTGCTCACGGTGGTCGTTAAACCTCCAATCGAAAAAAAAAAAAACTTTCGAAGTATACGGAAACACAGCTGATCCTTCCTTAAAACGTTCTTCTTCCGACACCTGAATTGCCTAAAACGATGACACGTATCCGCTCTCAGAGTAACTGGATGAACATCTGAACATCATGATATTGGTAGCAATCCTTGGCTTTTACACCAACAAATAAATGTAGCTCCACCCCTAACAATTTCATCGTAAATTCCTTCCAATTCTTCATCTTACAGCACAGTAAAACGAGGCCGGATACCAAAGAAACTTACAGGCTCCAGCTAAGATGCACACGTTCAAGAAACAGAACCTTCGGACTAACAAGAGCTACGTGATGCTATCTATCGACCAATAAGTAATTAAAACGAATTACAATAAGTTATGGTGAGCGGGCCTCAATTTGAATTATAGCCTGCTTGGTTTACTTGCGGCTGGAGACAGCGACGAAAGCAACTGAGGAACACCTACTCCATCATCTCTTTGGCTAAGAACCAAAACGGAACTCACCAATTGGTGAACGACCTGGCACGAAGAAAATGTGCGCGTGGCGTGTGATAAAAAAACACAGCAATGCACTAGCAGATCAACTTTGGCAGTTGTTTGGTTTATGTGTATGTTCAATGGGATATATAAAAAGGTTTGATTATATAAAAGGTTTGTATTTACGAGGTACTATGAGTTTAATACATGTTAATTGTTAGTGCTGTTTGTCCTTGCAACTTCACATGTGTGTAATGTGCACGTTCGATTGAATATTTAAAAAAAATGTATTGAAGTACCAATCGCTGTGAGTTTAATATATATTAATTTTTAGTGCTGTTAGTCGTAGCAACTCTTCTTATGCGTGTAAATATTCACTTCATGTGCACGTTTGAAATGCGTACGTGATGTTTTACACCCATCGACGGAATGCCAAATAATATATTCACTAACCTTTGCTTGTTTCAGACAATTGTTAACATTAAAAAAGTTATCCCTGCCTCGATTTGTTTCTGCCTTCCCATCCTAACAGTGGAGGACTAAGCGTTTTGAAAGAAAAAAAACGCATCTATTTGTAGACTACAGTTCATGCGATGGAAATCGTTTTTCTGAAGCTGCTAAAGGATTTTATGTGGAGATTACCTCACAGTGGTTGCATGTCAATCTCTTTGCAATACAAGGTTCACGTATAGTTGAAACATCCGGATGGGATTTTTTAACAAGATTGTTTGAATTCTTTTTCTCCCCAATTGAAGCAGCACAAAACAACAACTGAACCCATTTGCAGTATCGTTGCCCCGTCAAATATCAAAATGAACCGTCATAACTTACCTCTTCGCACTAGCCATTGTCCCCGCCAAAAAGGTTTAAGTGCTGCTGTGTTTCGTCATCACACGGGTCGCACGCAATTTGGTAGGTTCCATTTTCGCTTCTGGCGAATAAAACAGCGGAATCGGTGTTCCTGAATTGCTACAGTCGCTATCTCCAGACTCTAGTGTGCTGCATGTTATTTCGACAATTTTAAACATTAACGAGGGATCTGTACCTTATCGGTTTAAATATTTCCCTGTCTGGAAATTCAAGACATCAGTGCGAGGGTTAACTTGTCAACAACACAAAAACGGAGTGCGGAAGGAAACCATGATTTTTTTTGTAGCGAAGAGGGATGGCGACGGGTTTACAGGATAAGCGTATTCGCTTAGAGCACGACGCGGATACGTCCTTTGCTCTAAACCACGTTTAAGTGGCTCAGAGTGCTATAACTGTATTCGAATCCTCGACCAGCGGAACGGCAGTTGTCTGCTGTAACCAACACGCCACTCGCGGCTCACAACAGTGGTACTGCACAGACGACAGACGTGCAAATTTCTTTGTATCCTCTGAGAACACCCTTTACGACAGCTTTGTGAAATACTAAGTGCTTTGCAGTTGTTAGATTTGGGAAGGATGTAAGGTATTTTGAAGAACAGAAAGTTTAAATTAAAAACAAAACAGCACATTTGTTAGTTTGCTTAGAAGATCCTAAATGCATATCTTAGTAACAGTCTGCATTTTCAAATCACTGTTGAGAAGAAACAATACCGGTGAAAAACATATAGTAGACTCTCGCTAAACCAACCTCTCTGTAATCCCGCCTCCTTCTCCTTGCGTGGTTTTTGGTTGCAGAAATCGTGTAAATATCAAACCAAAATGAATTATACTCCATACACGAGTAAAGTTTCCAATTTTATCATTAGATATTGTTTTGAATTGGCCCTCACGTTCATGTAATTCAATTTAAAATAAAACTAGGAATGATCCTCAAATAAATTACGAATGTTACAAAAAACCATCTTCATTAAAGCAGACAAAAACTGTAACATGTTTTGAAATGACCGCACTGAGTAGAAAATGCAAGATTTCATCTGTGCTTTATTACAATTGTACATTTCTTTTACTGTGTATAGTACGTACACATACATTTTGTGTTTTAGTGTACTGATAATATGAAATTATCATTTCATTGTTGTAAAGGAGACAGTATAGTGCGTACTGAACGTGTTCTTTTTACTATTATCATATGCTTATCTCTTATTTATGTTATTTAAATACATATGTAAAACACATAGTAAACTTGTAATTGTAACATTGAATTTAATGAAGAATTAAACTGCATTTTTAAGCACTCTTAAGTATTCCTAATCTGGCACCTCTATGCGCAAAGAATGGCAGGATTAACGAGAGTCTACTTTATTTAGGCAACGTGCAAGTAAATATACGTGTTAATCTTTTTAATAAAATAACAGTGAGTTTGGGCAAGGCAGAGTTTCATGAAAAAAAGGTTTTGAGCGGAATGGAAGTATATCGAAAATTATATATGTACACGCTGAATTATTTTGCAAAAACTTTGAATAACCTATCCTCATTATGATATTTATTCGTAAGATTTTAGTCGTTGAAACACTGGCATTGGCTGAACAATGGACAACATATCCGACGAAACATAAGCGAGAAAATTAACTCACGGTCAATACTTCAATTAATTTCTTTGAGCACAAAATGTGAATTTTCTGATGTTTTAAGAACTGCTTCTTTACTACTTTTGATGATACCGACGACATTAGCGAAATTATTTGCGATAAAGTTTCATTCTCTCTGAGGAAACTTAATTTGAATCAGTTGTTCATATCATTCTACGATCTCTACCACGAAACTGAGTAATCCCTATGTTGGAACCAGACGTGTTAAAATATGGTTCAGCTTTTCATTTGGCCTGCTCCACTTTGAATTTTCTGTAATTTTAAACAAAATTCGTACTGATCCGCTAATCGAAAGAGGTGTTACCTTCAGCCCTTCGGATCCTTTAAATTGCACTCTTTTCTGTTGGATCGATTTCCTTCATTAAGCGAAGTAATCTTTGTTTATTCGCATTGCCTAAAACATTTTACATGCCGAAAAGACATTTAAAACTTTTCTAAAATGCAACAATTTTTTCTCACATTTGTTTGAAAGGGCAGCGGCACGATGTTCAATAGTACACAAAAACACTGTTAGACCAACAAGCCCCTTAGATGTAAACTACGTATAAACCACCACAGTAATACCAATTATGAACGTTGCCACTCGCCTGAAACGCATGATGGAGCAATGTGGAAAAAATAGATTGGCAATATTACTACAAGTTCTTACAACTAGTACAGAAATAATATTTTTATGGTAAGCGATAAAGGTTCATTAGCACACAGGCATACGGAGCAACTTGAGATATATATATATATATATAAATTAAGAGATATACAAAGACTGCAGACAACTCAAAGAAGCATGGAGAGGTGCATGCTTCGTGTAACCAGGAGAGATAAGAAGAGGAACACGTGGATCCGAAAAATGACAGGAGTGGAAGACATCATGATCAGAGTTAAATCCCTGAAATGGCAATGGGCTGGACATACTGCCAGAAGGACAGATCATCGATGGACAGCCGAAATTTTAGATTGGATTCCAAGGGACAGGAAAAGACCCAGAAGAAGACCACATGGGGGATGGGTGGATGAAATTCGAAAGTATGCAGGGGTGACATGGAGGAGACTGGCACAAGACAGACCGTTGTGGAGGAAACTTGGGGAGACCTTCGTCCAGCAGTGGATTGATAATGGTTGACAATGATGATGAAGATGATGATATAAATTAAAATCAGTACAGTACGCGAGAAATTGGATGGCACATAGGATTCGTTCCTGTACTGAGTAGAAGTATGGATAAATGTAAATTCATTCCCAAGACGAACTCTGTAGATAAATCATTGGTCTTTATTTTTGTATATGAATTTGAATTCTATTTCGAGGATTTGACCTCTTACCTAGATGTGCCAACAAAGCAACCGAGAACAAATTATTTGAACAGATACTAAAATATATATAATAAAGTTTTGCGTTTTATAGTGACAGATAAACTGATGAGAGAAATAAATAGGGACATTATAAATCGGATAATATGTCGTAATATACGAACTCCATAATTTGTGGTGATATTTTGTCTAAATATGCTTAGCCATATTGTGGAAGATCGGTACGAGCACTTACCGCTCTTTACTTGCGATTTAATGTAAATTTTGGAGTTTAGTGTTAATGTAACACAAATAAAATATCTTAATTTTCGAAGTCATTCTGCTTAATAATATTTGATTTTTAAAATTAAATACACTATAGCTTTTAACAGCATCTGTAAAACAAAGATCAGCAGCCACGTAATCTCCGAGCTGGAACACTAATGTGTATTTTCCAAGATTTAAAAAGTGCTTTTGAGCAAGTACTATCAAATGTCAGTACTTTGTTCTGCAGTTTTCTCAAGTTTTCCTATATGTTAAAAAATACGTGTTATATAACTACTTTTTCCTTGGAATGCGAGAAAAATTATCTATCCCTTCTGCTCTTTTTAACGCTCCCACTGGACGATATTGTCCGAGATATTTTCAGATTCAAAATAAAGGGTGTTTAGCTTAAAAGTAGATGGAGATAGATGAGCACATATTTTATTTGCACAAAGGAAGAGTAGTTACTGCAAGTGTTGAAAGCGACGTCTATGCATTTCAATGAATTTACCTACTCGTTTTACCATCATACCTTTGATATTTCGCAGCCTTTGACCAAGGCGAGTGTGTAGGTTGCTGTCGGAAACCTGTTCCTTTAGTTACCCATACAGAAAAAGGTGTGAGGTGGACAGATCAGGTGACCTAGGAGGATAGTGTACAATGTGTATTATCGACAAAAAAATCCTGAAGCATCTGCCTAGTAGAGGTTGACGTGTGATGGGTTGCACAATACCGTGAATGTGTGGAGCAACCTGGCGGCATCATCGAAAAAGCAATCGACTTCTTCGATGGTGCTTGCTTTCCAAATCCTACGCAATAATTTCTTTGACACTAAACTTACGAATTAATTATCTTCAGATATTGTTCAAGCCCAAGTACTCGTTCGTTAAATAAGACATGCTTGTTGAACACGACAGGAATGCAACAACATAGAGCATACGCCCGAACATGAAGCAGGCAAGCGTACTGATCACGCTGACATGAGCAAGAGGATACGCAGGATCCTGTTCTTATACTCCCACTAGACTGCGGCCCTTTCCTCTGCTGTCCACTGTCGCACTTGCGGTAAACCATTCGATTCAAATACGAAATTCACCGAAGTGCGGCAAATTGCTTTAGCGATGTACATTTAAGCAAAAACACCACTGTAGCTGTCGGTTCAGCTATCCTAATACAGGAATTTTCTCTACGTCAGACTTCAGTATCATCAAAGATTTCGTTTGAGAAGGCTGAAATGACTGAATTCTGATCCGGTAAAACCATCGTACTGCTAAAATGAAATTTTCATGTTGCTGCTGTGTGTTGATTTCATCATCAAATCTTTAACAAATTTGAAATCTCAGCTTGGATTAATTATTTCTAAAAAAAGTAAATATGTTGTGGAAACCTATGGACATAAGTTCTATATTGAATTAAAGTGCTAAGATGGATCATTGCGCTGATATGTGTGAGCATCTGCACAAAACTACTCAAACAAACTTTATGTTACTGTCGATGACTTCGGGCAATGTTAGGTTTCTATATTTATATGTTTAAACATTATGATTATAAAATGGATGTATTTCTTTTATCGTTCTTGAGATCTGCAGGACTTTTCTAAAAACATTTATAAAGCTTTATCGTCGTCACATATTATGAATTCACTTTCACCAAGACTTTCTGCTTTGACCAAACTTTTGCCATCTCATTTAGATATGCATTCGAATTGTATCCATCCACCTGTCATGTGGTCTTCATCTGTGTACTTTCTTGTCTTTTTAAATGCATTTTAATATTTCAGTTATCCAAAATAATCAGTTTTTGCAGAAATGCTGTGTGTGTCACACAGGATGGACGTCATATGATTTCAAAATGCCTGGCAACCTATGATTTTAAACGAGAAATCGATTTTCAAATTTGTACTCCACACAAGACCACAGAATTTGATTTAGAATGAAAAACAATCACTACCTCACACGGATGGTAATGAACTGGACAATAATTTAATATTATGTTCGGAAACGAAACATGGTTAGATAATAACTAATTAATATATTATTTCATGTACGCTGGGCTGTTACTCTTATGGATAAAATCTTGAATCAAGTCCAAATTGGGTTTTCATTCACTATTTTATAAACAAATAATTTTATAAATGTAATAAAAAGTAGGGTTTTTGAAATTCTCCTGCAAATGATTCAAGGTTCTCCAGAAAAGAGTTGTGAAAGCGTATTTTAAATGCTTTCAAAAGACAGGATATTAAGGTACTTTAGACAGTGTTTTATCAGTGAAAAAGCAAAAAGTCAATGTTTAAAATGAGGAAAATTTTGAAATGAGCCGGTCAGACCTAATACCGAGCAAAATATTTCAGTGAAGAATAGTACAAAATATATCACAGAGAGATTGCGGTAAAGACCAGCACAGTCCAAATTGAATGGAGTTGGAAAACAAAATGTGGGTATTAAAGTACAAAATAAAAAAACCCTTCTTTGAGTTCAAATATTTTTCTCTTTGTTTTATCCAAAGTTAAAACTATTTTAAATCAAATTCATATTAAATTCTAATTTCTTTCTTAATTCTTAATTCACTTACTGCTCATATTTGTTTTAAATAAAATTTAAATTTAATGTAATAAGGTCTTGTTTAGTACTTGTAATACTATAATGTGAGGTAAATATTGAGTGTAATTCTGAACATTGTTTTTAGTTTGTCATTGCTTAGTTTAACTATTTCGTTGGAATAATGCTGTTAGTTACTTTAATGTTAACACTGACTATATCAATCAAATTCCCATTTTTATCGCTGAATGCCTAATTTCCTTACTGCAGTTTTTAATGTTACTGCTTAGCCATAATGATAAGAATGTTTGGTGTAATATTAAATCCGGTTTCAGTAATTATGATATAATATTGAAAAATTAAATTTAATCAAATTACGGCATATTAACCTTTTACTTTTATTTAATAAGGACTTTACCATTAATTCATTTGTTTTTATTTAAATTAGTTAACATTTATTAATGCTTATTATGACTGTAATGATATTAATGTGTTTAGTGTGAGTTTGAATCTAAACAAAATTTAGCCGAGTCTTATAACATTTATGTTATTGCCTTTAAGTTTAATTTCTTGCATTTCTTTGAATTATAATCTAAGAATTCAAGCGTACGACAGCTTTGGTTGTTATACCTACCAATCGCTCAATGATAGTGAGATGTTTGGTGTCATGATTAAGATCATTGTAATGATAGTAATGTGTTTGGTGCGACTTTTAAATGATAATTGAATTATTGAGAGATTTTAAAATTTGATAATGCTGCTCTGTTGTGGTCTCCCTCTGTGGATTGGTTAAGGAGCTGTTACCCTCTTCGTGCTTTCTATCGTTTTCTCGACTAACTTGAAGCTGTGTCTCCAGAGTTCAAGTATTTCTGTTGTTACCTGCTTTATAAAATAACGAGTGTATATGTTTCTTCGGTCAGTAAATGTTATTGTTGGTTCATACGAAAGATGGTGTCAAAGGAGGGCAGCGTTTGAGAAATTCAGAGTTTATACTCTCGAGGGAGTTCCAGGTTTGCGAACGGCTGAGAGAGTTTTACTGTATATTTCTGTGTATTAATGTCTGTGACCTACTCACTCTCTGACCGAAGGGTCAAACGGACATGAAAGATCCGCATCGGGACGCATTTTTACAGTGTGTTTCACGCAGTGCTCTGCATCTTTGAAAACAAGCCCTATCTGAAAATCAAAAGGACGAGGCAGAAACTTTACTTAAAATCGCAATGAAGAGGCATGATGATGTTACGTTTTTGTGTCCTTTATCATAAAATCCTAAAGAAGAGACAAACACTCGTTAAAACTCAACGCAGAAATGTATTCGGCACAGTTAGCTTCCAAAAATAATTAATTCAGTGCATTTTACAAATGCACTTCAGCAGTTAATATAAGAGCAGAAAAATGCCGCAGAAAGAACGTGCTGACAGCAGCAAATTAAACAGAACCGCATGAACGTAAATGATTTTCTGATTCAATCATGTGTTACCTAAGCCCACGAGAATAAGGGGAACTAATTAGCACGTCTTTTGTAAAAAAACGTCGTGCTTCTGTTATCGGTTTGTCCGTCCGACTGTACCCACGGTATCTCTGCAACTATTAGTCCGATTTGAAAAATTCTTTTTGCATTGGGAAGCTTGAAATATGCTAATCATGATCCTTTATTTCGTTTTTATTACGATGTAGAATTTCGCCGGTAGAGGGCGTAAATGCAGATGATGTTGAATTCAAAAATACGTTTTATTCCACATATTTGCTTCTAAACATCCGATTGAAATTTTTTTTAATCTTCCGATTCCATTTGTGTCGAAGAATATTTTAGATATAGTTACTTTTTCAAAATACGCATAGATTTTCCGCTAGGGGGCGTAAAGGTAAATTACATTTTCCCGAATAACTCTTCTTCTAAAACTCCGATTTGAATTTTTTTCTTCAGCGGATACATCTCCTGATGGAAAATCTTTTGCATACAATTTCAATTTTTTGGTAAATAATACTTTGGCCACCAGGGAGCGTAAGTGTTAATTTTTGCTTCTGATGTATTTGCCATAAAATCGGAGCTTCTAAAAATCGATTGAAAAAATTCTTTCGTGGACTGATGCCACTCACATCGATAAACCTTTTCAAAATATTTTTTGAAAATATTCCACAGTTTCTCCGCCAGGGGGCGTAGATGGACATCTTATTTTTGTCAATATCTCTACTCCTAGAAGTCCGATTTGAAAAATTCCTTCTTTGTTGGATAGTGTTTTCCGTGTGACATGTTTTTCATATAATTTCAAAATTTTCAAATAATTCATAGACTTTCCGCTAGGGGGCGTAGCGGTAAATTGCGTTTACCCCTATATCTCTGCTTCTAAATCTCCGTTTTGAAAAATTATTTTTTGCACCGGATACAGCTCCTGATGGGAATTCGTTTGCACGTGGTTTCTAATTTTTGTAAAAAAATAATTTTTCCACCAGGGGGCATAAATCTTAATTTTCGCTTCTGTTGTATTTGCAGCCAAATATGAGCTTCTAAATTCTCGATTGAAAAAAACGTTGTTTGTTGACCGGTACTACTCATGTCGACAAACCTCTTAGAAACATTTTCTTCTTAAAATATTGCATGGTTTCTACGCCAGGAGGCTTAGATGTATATCCTATTTTTGTCAATATCTCTACTTCTAGGAGTCCGATTCCTTCTTTGTTGGATAGTGTCTCAAGTGTGACATGTGGTTCATATAATTTCAAAATTTTCAAGTAAATCATAGACTTTCCTCTAAGGGGCGTAAGTGTAAATTGCGTTTCCCCTTATATCTCTGCTTCTAAATCTCCGATTTGAAAAATTCTTTCTGCACCACATACAGCTCCTGATGGGAAATCGTTTGCACACATTTTCTAATTTTTGTAAGAAATGGTTTGGCCACTATATGGCGTTAATCTCAATTTCCGTTTATGATGTATTTGCAGTAAAATATGAGCTTCTAAAATCTCGATTGAAAAAAAAAGTCGTTTGTTGACCGACACTAGTCATATCGACAAGCCTTTTACGAAACCTTTCTTCTTGGAAAAATGCATGGTTTTTACGCCAGGGGGCGTAGACGTATATCGTATTTTTGTGAATATCTCTACTTCTAATAGTCTGATTTGAAAAATTCCTTCTTTGTTGGATAGTGTTTCCGATGCGAAATGGTTTTCCTATAAAGACAAAATTTGCAAGTAAATCATAGACTTTCCGCTAGGGGGCACAAAGGTAAATTGCGTTTTTGGCGTTATTTCTGCTCCGAAAGCTCTGATTTGAAAAATTCTTCATGTATCGCATTCGAGACCTGATGGAAAATAGTTTTCACATCACTGAAGCGATGAAAGATTTCCGTCTTTATCACGATTTAATGATTAAAAGATGAGAAATATATACAATTAAAAAACAATTAAAAACCATGAGCTCTTTCGAGGCAGCGGCTGCCTCTTCTTCAGATGTAATAAATAGATACACATTTAATCTATATATAATATAGATCATTGCATTGTGGGAAGCATGGTTAGTTAGCCAATAATAATCTACATGCGTCAAAAATGTTGCGTATACTGTTGGCCCAATGGTCTGAAGAAGAAAAACATGGAAATATATAACAGAAATAAATGGTGTAGGGTGAACATTTAATTTTAAGTTTATATTACAATTTATAATTTACATTTTTAATAAGGGATTTCCAAACGTTATGTAACTCATAGGGGGCATGTTCACTACAACATTGCTCACCGGAGGCCTCTATATACACACTTTCAGCAATTAAAAGATCACCAGGTTTACTAGGAGTATTAATTATTCTAACATTGCTAAAGTCGAAATTAAGATCATCTTGTGTAACAGATTTGGCTAGTGATGTACAATACATGCCTGTTTTAATATTGTATCTGTGTTCTTTAATTCGTAATGCAATATTGCGTTTTGTAGAACCCACATAATTAGAAGCTGCTTGTCCTGTAGTTGCCTTAACCAGAGGGATATTGTAAATACCCCACTGTCCCATTTTGCTATTCCGTTCACGATCCTTACGAACTACTGAAAATAAGTTTCGTGTGCGTGAACCAAACTTCAAGTCATATGGTTTACATAGTTGTGTTAAGGCTCTCGTTAAATGTGGGTTGTATTGCATAGAGCCAACATATATGGAATTGCAGTTGGAGTTTCTTAACATGGTAGTATGTAGGGCATATTTGACCTTGCCAAACACTTGCCTGATCAGATATTTAGGGAACTCATATTGCTCAGCCAAACCAAAAATGTAGTTAACTTCTTGCTGAAATAATTCATTAGTTGATGAATGTGAGTGAGCTCTTCTAAACAAATAGAATAATGCTGTCAACTTATGTTGTTTAGGGTGTGATGAATGATAAGGTATTAAAACAGGTGTATGACTGGGTTTTCCATATACACAAGTGGTAATGCAGTTAAGGCTATAGTCCTTACGAATAAGAATATCCAAGTAAGGAAAGCAGTTATTAGCTTCAAATTCTATCGTGAGCCTGATAGTTGGGAACATGGATGATAGTTCGTTGGCGAATAAGTGTAAATCATCCCGGTTGTGAGGCCATGCAACCAGGATGTCGTCAACGTACCTTAAATAAAGCAACGGGCGGTGAGGGAAGGAACCAATGACCTGATTTTCAATGTGCTGTAACAAAATTTCAGCTAGCACAGCAGACAGGGGGAACCCATTGGGGAGCCCTGCAACTGTTGATAAAGGCTGTTTTTAAATTTGAAATATGAACGTTTCTTAACAAGACGAAGTGCGTTCATAATAGCATTAATTTCTGAACTCTGGATATGGGAATCAGCAAGTTTTGCCTCAATATTCTGCTGTGTGGCCTCAACAGGTACATTAGGGTACAATGAGACCACATCAAGAGATGCCAAAATAAAAGGCTGCGATTGTGGCTGAAGCGATCGCAGTCTTTCTATAGCCTTTGTGGAACTTTTAGTAGAATAAAGTGAATCCACAGTATAAGGGGCTAAATATTGTGCCAAGGCTTTTTCTAAGGGTCTGGTGGGGTTAACATAGCCTGACACCAGAGGACGAATGGGAAAATTCTCTTTATGCAATTTAACCCGTCCGAACATATCAGGCACACGATAGCCGGGGGAGGGGTGAATGCATGTGAAAAACCTTCAGGAAAAGAATAAGCCTTTTTAAGTCTTTGAAGAGCCGCTACCGTGGCCTGACTAGGATCACTTTGAATGGTTTTGTGTGGAATAGGGTTAATAACTTCATGCATGTTTTGAACATAGTCACAATTATTCAACAACACAATCTGACTAGATTTGTCTGCAAGCACAATAGACAAGTCATTATTATTTTTGAGTTCAACCAATTGTCTCTGTTCTTGAATAAGATCAGGTTGTGGGATAGGGTAACAATAGTCATGTTGTAAGGTATGGGCCATTATCACTCTGGCGTAATCCTTATGCTGTTCAGGAATACATTTAACTATGCTTTCCACCTGGGTAATAGTGTTCAGTATGGATCCTTTCTTTGGTGGATAAGAGAATTTTGCTCCCTTATTTAAGGCCTTGGTTTGCAGACTGTTAATTTCAATATTACTGAGATTTTTAAACTTTGTTAGAGCTGGGTGTTCCGGGCTACCATGGAAGGTACGACGGTAGTCATTTTGTTTTCCAACACTTTTGTCGACTAACATACACAGATTCTTGATATGGGTGCAAGTCAGAGTCTCGATTTCATTCCTTAAATTAGCAGAAGTAATAGTGAGCCCCTGATCTACGATAGCTGGGTGTTCATTTTTGACAAAGGTTAGGTGAGCAAAGTAGCACTTACGGTTTAGAAGATCCAATAAACCTCTTTTGTTGCGTATAACCCTTGATAGCCTTTTATTTTCGGCAGTCCTGAGTATTCTGTTGTCATGCCATGACAGTCTTTGAGTATGGATTTGCCGAAATCGTGGAATCACTCCCAAGTCCCTACAATTTAGCAGAAAATATAAGTGTGTTTCCTCCTTGGCCAAGCTGAGACGCAGGTTTCTGAAAGTAGATACTGCTGCTTTCCACATGCTTATGTGAATTTGAATGTTGAATAACTATAATTATGCGGTACAATGAGCGACAAATATTGAAGACTCGTGCGACATTAATCACTGAAGCGATGAAAGATTTCCGTCTTTAGCACGATTTAATGATTAAAAGATGAGAAATATATACAATTAAAAAACAATTCACATAATTTCTAATGTTTGGTAAAGAATGGTTTAGCCAGCAGGTGTGATAAGTGTTAGTTTCTGCTTGTGAAGTATTTGTTGCAAAATCTGGGCTCCTGAAAACTCGACTAATGTTTTTTTTCTTGGACCGATACCGCTTATATGGATAAACCTTTTGAGAATACTTTCTTCCTAAAATAATGCATAGTTTTCCTACCAAGGGACGGAAAGTCACGTCTTATTTTTGTCGATATATCTGTTTCTAAGAGTTCGTAAGCTCACGATTCCGTTTATAGCAATATCTGAGGGATTAAAAACCCGATTGAAAATCTTCTTTCTTTCGCCAGATCTATTGTTTTGAATAACGATTACATTGACTTTGAATAGATTTCATAAATTTAATTTGCGTCAGAACGGATTCAAAAGACGTGCTTATTACACCCAAAAATTCGGTGTCATCTTTCTTGTTTTTACTCTGGTTTTGTTGAAACTAAAAATATACAAACAAAAGAAAAATCATGGAAATTTATGTATTCAGTATGGGATTTTAGAAAACATGTATTCATACACAAATATTCCGAAACATACGTTTTTATATGAAAATATCTAATTGCTTAAAAATGTTTTCCCTAATGTTAATTATAATAAAAAATTTAAGTGAGTGCTGTAAAATATAAATGTACAAAGTAAGTGTCATCAGTACACGATACATTGTAATGCATCTAAATTTCTACTTTCTTGTTCGGAAAACATGCGTTTCGAATTGGAGTACCTAACTATGAGTATATTGTTTTCAGTTCAGTTTATTAGAAAATTTGCTTTCTTGCTCGTTCTCCGTACGAAATACCCGAGAGCGGTTAAAATAATTAGAAAACTATTGAGTAAAGGGCTTTTAAGTAAGAGCTGATTTTAGAATTTAAGATATCTAGTTATATATTTATATCACTAAGCTGTTCTCTGAGATTCAGAGGTTAGCTCCAAAAAGAAATACAAACTACCAGATTTTTTTACTTACTGTTGTCGTATTAAACTTCTCCATTTACAGCGATTTTGACATACAACTCGTGCTTCACTAATATCCATTACACGCCGTAAACAAGATCTTTTATACTTCATACTCATAATCTTTCTCTCATGCAGACACTCCTGAATCTGATACACCCATGTCTTCCTTGGTCTTCCTCTGCCTTTCCTTCCTGCCACTTGGGCTGAGAAGATTTTCTTAGTAAGCATTTCATCACTCAGTCTTTCAAAATGGCCAAACCAGCAAAGCATATTGGTCTCCACCTTGCTAACAACATTTTGCTTAACATCACACAACTGCAATACATCTTCATTTCTCACACAATCATATCGTGTCTTGCCACAAACCCCACGTAAGTAACGCATTTCTCCAGCACACAAACGACTCCTATGTTTCTTCTGCAGTACCCAGGTTTCACTATAATACATCAGAGTAGGAACAATTACACATTCAAACACAGCCATGCGGGACTCTCTAGAGAACCCATCATTCCTGTGAAAACCTCCCAGAGAAGCTATGACTTTCAAAGAAGAATTCACTCGCCTACTGATTTCACCATCCAACTTGTTCTCTCTGTCAAACAATGCTTCCTAAATACACAAACTCACTCACCTGGTCAATCACAGTGCCATTTATACTTACATTACATTCAGTGCTACCTATTCCTCTCTCAAACACCATAACTTTGGGTTTTCCCTTATTTATACTCAGTTTGAATTTCATGCAAACTTCGTGCATCCGAGTCAACATACTCTGCAACTCACTTTTGCTCTTTGCCAACAGGACAGTGTCATCAGCATACAGCAATCTGCACACACGGATATCACCAAGACATAAACCACTATTATCTATTTTGGCATCACGCATGCATGCATCCATAAATATATTAAACAGCCATGGTGACATTACACAACTTGTCTAACTCCTGCACCAATGGAAAACCATTTTGATAAAACACCATTCACTCGTACACAAGCTCTACTACCAGCATACATGGCTTTTACACTATTACGTAGATTCCCAGTAACACCATTTTCATTCAATACCTTCCACAAAAGTGTCCTATTCACTCGGTCATAAGCTTTCTCTAAATCTATGAAGGCAGTAATAACTTTCTTCCCAACAGCCAGATACTGTTCAATCATCGTGCGTAATGCACAAATCTGGTTAGTGCAGCCTTTACCAGGCATAAAACCACTCTGAACATCCCACACTTTCAATTACGTAAGAACCCGTACTTTTTCAATAACAACCTTACCAAACCTTTCCCTGGCACACTCAGTACGCTAACACCACGATAGTTCTTGCATTCAGTCTGATCACCTTTTCTCTTATACAAGGGAACAATAATAGCATCCTTTCAATCCCGAGGGACCATTCCTAACTCCCAGCACAACTGGCAAAATTCAGTTAACCAGTCAATTAAAGAGTCACAACCATATTTCAACATCTCTGCAGTTATGCCATCAACTCCCGGAGCCTTACCATTCTGAAGAGATTTTAGAGCTTTACACACTTCTTCTCTTGAGATCCCTCCTGTGCTTTCATCCCTCATTGTGACATCATCTGCGTCTGTCTCAGAATCATATTTGCTTTCCTGATCTAATAACTCACAGAAGTAGTCACCCCATCTGTCACTTAACTCATTGGGCTCCCATAGAATGATAAATTAAGGTAGTATCATAAAATCTCACTAAACAAAATGTTTGCATTGTAAAACTTTGCATACACTGCCTAACAGGCAAAATGCCAAACCACGAATACTTAAACGTAGCGCCATGTAAATTTCAAAATGGGTACAAACTTGCAAGTACGGCAAATGATTGGATTTACAGGCCAATCGCACGAACGGCGCAAGTGTTGCCATCAGTCGAGACGTCGTCAGAGCCGCGAAAAGTTCGAGGTTCTGCTGTAATCGTGTCGGGAGAACGAACAAAGTGTGCCAATGCCGTGAAGACACCAACGTACGCGATTTCGTCAAACGGATGACTTTACGAGACGTGCCATCGTAGGCCTTTGTGCCGCCTGATGGCCTTTGCGTCGTATTGCGGAAGAAACGCAACGCGATGCAGGTAGCCCCAGGAAGTGTTTGCGCAACGTCGTAGGAAAACCGGGACATGGAGACTGACGTCCGAGCGCACCGATCGTCGCATCCGACATCATACCGTAGCAGACTGACAGGTTACAATGTGCGACATTTTGCGGAGTGTACGGAGATTCTTGGACGCTCCAAAATCGACGTGATCAGTGTAACGCCGATTGGCTGCGTCTGGTTTCCTGTATAACCGTCCGTTGCGAAGGCTTCCCCTAATAGCGAGCCATTGTCGTCACCGTTTGGCTCGGGCGAAGATGACTTTCTATTGCACTCCACGTTTCAGAGCTGCGTCGGAGGCCGAATGGAAGAGTGACGTGTTCTGCGACGAAATTCTGTTCCGTTTCACCACGGATGATCACCGTGTGAAATTCTGGATGCGACGGGGCAACGGGGCAACGGGGCAACTGGCGGATTCATCCGTAGTTGTGGAAAGCCTCACGGCCCGGCAATGTGGAATCATGCGGTGGGATGCTATTAGTGCCAACAGCCGCTCACCGCTGGTACGCTTTACAGGCACATAAACGGTACGCCGCTATGTTGACGAGGTGCTGAGGCCTGTGGCACTACCGTATCTGCAGGTCATCCGAAACACCGTTTTTTAACCGAATAACGCACGGCCCCATGCCGCTCGGATCAGCCGGAATGCGTTACACTGTGTGCGCATGTTTCCGTGGCCAGCACGGTCTCCCGATTTCTCGCCCATCGATCATCTGTCGGACATGATTGGACGTCGGTTGAGCACCATCCCGCCCCCGCAAATGAAGATGAAGTGTGGACTCGGATCAACACTACATGGTCCACGATACCCCAGGAATCGATTCCGACCCTCGTTGCCTCGATGCCACGTTGAATTTAACCCTTTATCGCCCAAAAAGGAGGTCACACGCCTTATTGATCATCCTGCATATTTGAGGACCCACTTGGCTATCTTGTTGCAGTTTGGTCTGTTTTCGAGCATTCTTTCATGGTGTGGCATTTTCTCTGCCAGGCAGTGTATTTCACAAAAACACATTATGCTCCAAACGTACCAACTGTCATAGAAGCATTCCCTTCTTTTAAGTACTGGTGCAGTTTTACCTTTTTAAGCGTTTCCAGTTAGTGCATACTTAATACAATATATTTGGAAAAACTTCTTGTTATTTTCTTATTTTGGGACGATATACGGATTTTAAGACGAAATACTACTAATAAAATTTAATGTCAGAAAACTATGATGTAATGCACAATTTTGTTTTCAGTTTTGAAGAAATGTGAGATATGAGAATATCCTTTAGACCGTCAACATACCATGCTGCTCTCACCGCACAAATATTATGGGATACTCTCTGAGGGCTACCGTATAGCTAACAGGAATACCGTGAAACTACTAATAGAAATTAATTTTGACATTTATTGATGTTCATAATGCGTTTTTTCTTCGGTTTTTTAGTCTTTCATCAACAGAGTTTAAATTGTTTAATTGTTTGTGCAAAAATATTGTGATTACGAAATATTACAACGAAGACTTTAATAGTTGAACACAGTTAAAAAAAGCAAAGGAAACCACCGGGGCAAGAAACAATGTGTTTGAAATGTAATGCAATTTTTGAGAAGCAGATCATATCGAAATATTCCAGATATTTCGATATGTATAAAAACAAATTGAAAAAAATATATTCGAACTACGTTTATTATAACGAAGCTTGTCGCACACTGAGAGAGTTGTAATACCTAAAAATTATGTTTTTTCCTTTACAAATTTACAATTAGATTTAAAAGTGTTAATTTCACTCTACAATGGTATCTCTGCACTTAAAGTTCTTACAGAAAATGGACTTTCTATTTATTTTGTGCCACGTACGTTTACAAAATTTCTTCTGAGAATAAAGATATGTTTCGTTATTAGGAAGCGCAAAACCCATACCTACATTCCTTCTAAAATTTCATTGTGAAAACATTTTTCCCTAGAAATATTTCTGCTGGAGGCATCACTTTTCAAAAACCGCTGTTTCCGCAAATGGACTTCCCTGTGTAGCATAACAATATTTTGATTGAGAGATTTACCAATATCTGAATTCTTTTTCAAATGCATCTTCTCTGCTATGCATAAGTTGAACATCATTTCTTTCATAAAAGAATTTATGAATGAAATGTTTTAATCTGTCAACCTATAATTATTTATCCTTTTTCCTTTAGGAGTACATTTTGAATATTTCAAAATGTTGCTAGTTTTTGCTTAAAATTTTCATATTTCTGCCGAAACTGATTACCTCTGCATTTCAGCAAACTATTATATTCTATAATTCTACATGAAAAGGTCGGCAGATTTTAAATTACAGTTATTTTTTAAAATTATTTTACCGAAGGAAAATTCAAAAAGTGTCAGAATAAAATGACTTCGAAATATTAATGATTATTTCTAAATATGTAAAGCTCAATCTCTATTAATCATCAAACATCTTTATATTCTATTCATGATAAGGAGAGGGGAAGGGGGGAAAATTCTGTCTTACAACGAATCAAAGATCTTTATATCTAAATTTTCTGGGATAGTGAGGGCTATCCCCGGAGTAAATGACTACATAGAGTGCGGGTGCGATGTATGCATCTAACTGGGGTATTTTTAAATAATAAAAATAGTGCACTGTTTAGAATAAATTGTTGAAATTCACAAGAACATGTAGTCAATAAACGCAGGAGAATAAATTATATTACATTTAAAATAAAGTGCTATCAAAACTACAGTAGAACATCGGTAACTCAACTCGATGTGGATTGATCAGATGTCGAGTTACGAGAACGTCGGGTTTTCCGGACTCCGGAATGAATTATGCAAAACTCATAGTATACTTTGCTGAAAGTTAAAAATTATCGTACTACTTTCTAAATGAAAAAAGATGCTGTCGTACACGATTGATGATATTACACGCATGTACACAGAGAATAAAGCGCTTAATTACTTAAAATAGATAAAATACAAGATCTTTCAGAGTATCTAGCACCCCATCCTTAGGTAAAAAGACCAGCGGTAGGAAGAGCAGACGCACGAATTGTATAAACAGAATCACAGATCTCAACGACGAAAGCAGATGAGTGTAAGCAGGCGTGAATCAGAGTCCCATATTTAATAACGGTATTGAATTGATACAAACAAGAACATAGACTTAATCGGATGACTGCGAAAGGAAAAACATGTTACAATAAAAAACAGAATACATACGTACATGAGTAATGAGTAAACATCTGGCGAAATAACCATGTCCATTACAACAGTATAAAGTGTGGAGAATTATCGTTGCAAGAACGAGCACCATAGGCGTGTATGTAGAATCTTTCAGTCAGTAACAGGGATCTAAGCGTAAATGGTGATGCCAAAACAGCAATCTGGTTCCAGTCTGGGTAGTGGATACCAGAATTGACAGTGCGAGCTACTGAAGTAGTCTCTCAGTTATTCTTATTAAAATGCTTGTGTAATGCAATTCTAGTTCGTAGAGGACGTTTGGTAGATTCTATGTACGAAAGTTCAACATCCGAAACATCCAAAAATCTTATTGGGATGCAATACACACCATGGCGATTCAACACAGGTACACAATCACGATCTTTCTTTACTAGTGACATGATACTGGTGGAGCTAGTTGCAAAATCCAAATTGTACTTTTGGCACATATTTCTGAGCGATTAAGAAACACTCGGCAAATGGTCGGTGCAAATCGCAAACCATGTTAGTCTGACTACTCTACTGATTCTTGTAAAATCCGACTGGAGTATCTTGTTAACGATGTTACGAACCACATCTCTATTGTATCCGTGGGCCCTGGAGATGTCGTAGATGAGATCTAGTTTTGGACGTGTCGAGCTCACACTCGATGAATGTGTAAATGCACGCATCAAAAGGAACTGGATCGAGGAAAGTTTGTGCTTCAAGGGATGCGAAGAGTTATTGGGGATAATGGTAAACGTGGCAGTTGGTTTCCGGTACACGCAATGCGAAATGCTATTTGTAATGGGGTTACGTTTTATCAGAATATCTAAAAATCGGAGGGTACAGTCAGATTCATACTCAATGGTAAAATTAATAAAATAAATTGGGCTGATGAAATATCGTCAAACTCGAGAATTAAGTCCTTGCGATACGGCCAATATAACAGAAAGTCATCGATATATGTAATGTACAACGTGGGTTTAAGTGGACTCACATTCAAATCTCTACTCCCCAATTCCTGCAGAATGAGCTCGACCCAAACGGGGGAGAGGGGTGGCCCCACGGGTGCCATTCCCGTTTGGCGATAATACCCACCTTCAAATACGATGTATACGCGCTCCTGCATCAAACGGAGAGCCTTGTCTATTTTCTATTTTATAGACAAGGCTCTAACAAAATTCCGGAAACCGAAGCCCATATCCACATTGACTCCTGTGATGCGCCCATTGCAAGAGAATTTTGCCTTTATTTCATTTTCCCGTGATAATGCCTTCAAAATTACAAAAATTCTGAAAACCTTTAATTTTAAGGTGATTTTTAAACTTATAAACAAAATTAGATTTTTAGGATCAAAGGACTATGTTGAAAACAAAAATTCGGGGGGAATTTATCAAATTCCATGTGAATGTGGCGCTTGGTACATAGGAGAGACCCGTGGAGCCTTGCGTTTTCGATTGAAGGAGCACAATACCTATATTCGGAAATGTGACCTAAAGAAGTCATCGATGGCTAAACACTGTTACGAAAAGACCACAAATTTCTCTTTGAAGAAGCAATACGTATTTACAAGCCAGATTCAACCACCAAATTTGATATTTTGGAAGCTTTCCATATACACTATCTCCCAACAAGTAATTGGACACCTGTAATAGCAAAGGAAAACAAAGTTTATTCACATTCAATAGTTGGTGGAGCCTCCACGAGCGGCGATTACAGCTGCTACCCTCCGAGGCATACTCTCAACCATACGTTGTACGACGGCTAGCGGTATTTTCCCTCACTCGGCTTGGAGAAGACTGGTCAGTTCCTTCACCGATTTTGGACGGTGGGGGCACTCCTTAAGTCGACGCTCCAACTCGTCCGAAATGTGCTCGATAATTTTAAGGTCCGAGCTCTGGTAGGCCAGTCCATTCGATTAACCCCATTGTCACCATATCAAGCCATTGGGGACCTCACAACATGACAGGTGGCATTTTCATCCTAAAAGTAACATGGGTACTCCCCGTTAAACTGCCACAACGTAGGAAGCGCATTGTCATCCAAAATGGCCATACCAGGTGAAACACCCCCATAGCATAATTCTACCGCCGCCGAACTTCACATTTGGCACAATACATTCCGACAGGAGGCATTCTCTAGGCAGACGCCAAACACAGACCCTGCCATCCGAACGGTAGAGGGTAAACCTTGATTCGTCGCTCCAGAGAACCTGTTTTCACTGTTTAACGGTCCACTGTCGACGTTCTTTGCACCAAGTTAGCCGAGTAGCGCTATTGGACTTGGTGATCAAAGGCTTGTGGGCGGCAGCACGTCAGTGATAACCGAGCAGATGGGCTTCCTTATGGATGGTATTTATCGAAAGAACACTCCCGGATGCCTGTTGAAACTCCTCGCGGATGTGGCCCATCGATATGGTGCAGTTCTTCCGAATTTCTCTGCCAGCACCGGTCGGTCTCTAACTCCCTGTTTTGTGGGTCTGCCGGGTCGGGGCACATTCCGACTGTCACCTCTCATCTTCCACTTGCCAATCATGTAGGCCACTGTCGATTTTGGGTACTTCAACTCGCTGGATATGTCACGTATGGATCGGACACTTCTGTGATACCCGACGATTACACCTTTCTCGAAATCAGAGAGCTCCGAACTGCGTGGCATTATACATGCGACTGGTTGCTTTGTTATTTCGCACACGATATTTAACGGTGGCGGCCGTGACGTGTTTTAGGACCCCATATATCGTCGACTGCAGGGGTGTCCAATTACTTGTAGGTAGATAATGCATATCAGTAGTCTTCGCAACTTGTTAATGGCATGGCTTCCACGCCATTTCTATCAAACGCGTGGAAGCATCTAACCAAAACACGTGACTGTAAACACCATTTATGATGTCATACACAATTTGAATATTTACGTGCCGTTCTTATTGATGAATCTAGGTCAATACCCAGTGAAACCATGGTCGGCTTGAAAAAATAAGCATTTGTGACAACTACGTTGTATTTATTTAATCTGTATATAATCGTCACAAGACTGTAGTATTTGAGATAAAGAATAAGTGCGCATGTTTAGCTTGTGATCAAAATCAGGAAAGATGTAACAACTGCCTAGTTATTTTTCATCACTAGAACATTCTTGATATGAAACTTTGTGAGAGAATGTTTTTCTTTATGTGGTATCTGTGCGACTCCTCAGTGGAGGAGGTAGACCTGTAATAAACAAACCTCTTTTTCTTCATTTTCCCTTAAACAGTGTCATTTGGTACAATTTTCTAGTCCAACCTATGTGAACCACGAAGATATTCTCTTTTGTATTTACATAAAATCAAACACCGAGTAAAAAGCAATGGGATATGCAGTGCAAAATAATTTTATATGGAAAATGGAATACAGTTATCTTTTGAATACCACGTTTGAAATTTAGTATCAGGCCGTTTGTGCAGCTTAACTTGATTGGTGCTTTACTCACTAATGTCAGATTTATTACAAATGACCAATCAGAGAATAGGTTTTTGCAGTGATTCGTCAGCAAACCTAGATAATTTATTAGTATAGCCAATTTCCCCTCAACCTTGCTTTTTATGGATGCACATTATACACTGCTGGCCACCCAAAATGCGACACCAACACCAAGAAGGGCACGAGATAACAAAGCCATATTTACTGGACACATGACAAGAGATACAAAGATAAAACGATTGAACTTACAGGCCCGTGCAACACAACGGACCACGCAGACATCAATAGTTCGCGTGGCCCCCTATGGCAGTCAATAACGGCCGCTATACGCCGCGGCATCGAAAGAAATAGGCTTTGGACGTGATCTTGGGGTATGTTAGTCCAGGCTGCTTCCACACGTTGACACAGTTCATCAGGCGTAGCCGCGGGTGGTGCTTGCCGGGCATTCGTTTGCCGATCAGAGACCAACGTGTTCGATGGGCGACATATCGGAAGAATTATTGCACGTGGACCGTGAAGAATTATTGCACGATGCGTGCCAAGTTCGGGCGCGCATTGTCCTGTTGAAAAGTGGCCGTTGGCAGGTTCTGCAGGTAAGGGAGGACTACAGGCTTCAAAAATTCGGAGATGTAGCGGTGGCTGTTGAGTGTGCCGGCGATACGTAGCAGAGGGGTGCGACTGTCATATCCAATTACGCCCCAAACCATAACGCCAGGCAACGGACCGATATGGCGATGCAAAATGAAGGCGTCATACAGTCTCTCGCCGCGGTGCCGCCACAGGCGGATCCGAACACCGTGGTGTTGCAGGCAGAAGCGGGATGCATTGGAGATGACAATGTCGGGCCATTCCGTTGTCCAGGTGTGGGGTTCAACGGCCCACTGTCGCCGCACTCGCCGGTGGTGTAACGTCAATGGTAATCGGAGCAATTGGGCGCCGTGCGACAGCCCCCGCTCCTGCAGACGACGTCGAACGGTACGTGCTGAAACAGGGAGTGGCACAACCCACCCTAATTCCTACGCAAACGTTTGTGACGTGGCGGTGGAGGCGTCCATGACCGCCGCACAACATGCTGGTCTTCTCGTTCGGTGGTGTGTTACGGCCGCGGCAATCGCTCTACGTCGGTCCGTCCGTCTTTCCTGCAACCACCGAATCCATACTCGCCTCCCTGTGGCTGGATGTCATCCCACACGGGCGCCGATGTCTCAGTACGATAAACCGCTGTCGCGCTAAACCCCTATTCGTCGTATGTTGAACTACGAGACGTAGTGAAATGACTGCCGTATTTTACGACGATGCTTCAGGAAGCTTCCCACGCACAGGTCCGGCAGCACAACACACTTTCACTACCTACACCACGCCTTCTTTGCACCCTTTTTATAGTGCTTTTCGGTAGCGTGCCGGGCGCACATAATTTTCATATGCCCTGCAATGCGAATCGTTTGCATGTCCTCTCGCGGTCGACGCATGCTGCGAATTTCAGGCCGATCGGATGCTTCGTACTTGGCGTTGCATTTTGGGTGGCCAGAAGTGTATTACGAATAGTTATCTTATGTACATTTCGACACTAAATGATCTGTTTTTTATTTGACTAAATATCGGAGGTATTGTACCGAAAAGGGATGAATTAACTGGAAATTTTCTTCAATTAAAACAAAGTGTTTACAGAATCGGATCCATATTAATGGGAATTCAGAAGTTCGGGTGTCAAGCTTACAAATTCTAGCCAAGGAACGCTAGAATCTTTCTTTTTGAAAAAGGCTATTACTCAACATTCCAGGACCGCTGTAAAATGACGAATGGCGCTTGAGGTCATCGTCATGCGCATTAAACTTTTACAGAAATTTTCAAAGCATAAGATTTAAGACAACAAGAAGATGTAGTCGCAGTTATAAACATCCGTGACGTACTACAGAGGTAAAGAACGAATCAAAACGACACATCTGCAAGGATACATTCTATCCGTGTAGCATACTTGGGAGAACAACTTACTGCGGAGTGAGGGTGCGCTGTTTCGATCCTTGTCACGGAAAATTATTTTGTCAAATTGGGGCTCCAACGTAACAATGGGTGTACTGGTCGTTGGGTTCTTCGAAAAATGTGTCATGTTTGTTCCACACATCGTCTGGAATTAATGATAAATAATTATTACTTCCCTTCAAATAGAGAAAAAACAAATTAAGAGGGAGATGACGCGACATACAACAGAGGTAAGGCATGTGTCAATACTACAAATATGCAACGACTGATTCTGTTCGTGTAGCATATATGGGAGAGCAATCACGCCGGATTGAGGGGCGTAGTTTCGTTCCCGTCATGGACAAATTTGTGTTTTCACACATCGCGTGTCTCAATTGGCATGTCGCTGCTTGGTCAGTAGTAATTAAGTATGCATGGCCGTCTTTTAAGAAATTCGCATAGTCATATTAGCGTGTTCGACACTTGTCGCATTACGAAAATTAGAGACTTTAGTGCTTTCCCCTGGGACCGGGAGATTGCCGGTTCTGTGGTACGTGCAGTGGTTCCGTCGTGGCAAGTGTGCAATGAATGGTACGCAGAAGGGCGTAAGATGCGAGGAAAATGTTTTGAACGTAGTACACAGACAACGCCGGAGGACAACAATCATCTCAAAAGGATGCCTTCGAATGACCATTCTGCATCATCAAAAGCTTTGGTGCAGCAGTGGGGTATGCGGCGCATTCACCCATGTAAGCTGTAAAAGTACGTAGCCGGTTATTACAATTGGGACTGCAGAATAATCGTCTTTGCCTCAGGTTACCTTTGACACCGCAGCAAAGGACTGCCAGGCTACAAGGTACTTCGAACGAAGGGTGTGGTGTGACGAATAGCACAATATCGTCTTCTCAGAAGAAATGCGATTCTGTTCAGGCGAAAATGGTGGATGTATTTTTTTCCGCCTACGACAGGTGTTGACGCGTAGGGAAGAGTGTACGTGCACTACGTATACCGCAACAACATGAAACATTAGGGCCGGGTTGTGATCAGGTACAAAAGCGGATCACCTAACGTGAGAGACCTAACTACAGTAACGAGTGCTGATGAGGTCAATGACATTCTACAGCCTACGGTCTGTCGCAAATTCAGGATGTCGCTGGGGACATATTTCAGCAGCACAATAGCGCTCCGCATGAGCAGCGAACAACACGTCCCATTTTCAGGAATAACACCTTTCCACTTTTGTCATGGCCTGTTAGTTCTCTGCATTATTACGCATATAAAATACCTAAAGCATATGCAAATGATAATTGCAGCGTTAGGACCGCCCGCTAACAAGTCTTGATGAACTTTGAAGGCCGGTCAATACAGCATGGATGGTTAACGCACAGCATAAGTTCCACATATTTTATTCGAAGCCTAAGCACCTACAGAAGGTGATACAAACCAGAAGTCACCACACGGATTATTAGCTGCCTCAACACATCCAATAATGGTGGTTGAATGGGTTGCTAATTTTTAGTAGCGAGGGATGCCGATTGCGCGACCCCTAATTTTTGAAAGCTATACTTGAAACAGATTTGATTTTTTTTCATTGCAATACTTGGGCAACAAAGTCCAAATTGCTCACAAAAATAACGCAGAAACTAATGCACTGCTGGACAATTGCTAAGGACGGATCATAAACGGCTATATAGCGCATAAAAAGTAAGTTTGGTTGGATGCCAAGTGAAATAAAATAATGCCAGAATGCCAGGACAATACAAGAAAGAAAATTTGTTGTGCTCTGAAATCCAGAAGGCTTTGGAACGTGTTCAAGGGACAAACAGGCCATTTTGTGCAGAATACGTAAACGTGAAAAAAATGCAATTACCGACCGCAGGCGTTCTGGCGTAAGAGATCAATACGGGATATGGTCACCATGGAGGGCGATGCAAGACTCCACACGTCGTGTCATGCTTTGCACAACATTATCAAGCAGCTGTTGGAGTAATGTATCCCATTCCTCTGTCAGTGCACGGATGAGGGTGTCCTTGTTTTTGGAGGGCATTGGCGACCAGCAAGACTCCTCCCCAAAGCATCCCACACAGTTTCAATGGGATTCAGATCTGGAGAACGTGCCGGCCATACGAGACGTTGAATATCCTCGCTCTCAAGACACTCCTAGACAGCGACTGTTCGATGACATGTTGCGTTGTCGTCCATGAAAATGAATCTATCACCGACAGCACCACGGAACATGCGAACATGAGGTAGCAGAACATCATTAATGTATCGTTGGCCAGTCATAGTCCCAGTTGGAAGCACATAGAGGGACGTACGGCCATTGATCATGATGCCAGCCCATACCATGACACTACATGTCGGATATCGGTCCCTTTCCTGTATGTTTGCTGGACAATATGCAGTACCACTATAACGCCAGATCAGTTGTCGTCGACAATCAGACGATAGACTGTATCTACTCTCATCTGAGAAGAGGACAGCAGACCAGTCGTCATCAGTCCAATTGCGATGTTGATGGCACCATTGCAAATGGGCGGTACGGTGACTCTGGACAATGGGATGCACACAACAGGACGGCGGGCGTATAGTCCTCCTTCATGCAAACGTCTGTCGACAATTTTTCGGGAGATCCGCTTGCCAGTAGCAGCCATAAACTGATTTGCTACCTCACTAGCTGTGCTGCGCCGGTGTCTTTTTGTTGATAGCACTATGTACCGATCTTTTGCAGGTGTCGGACTGCGAACACGACCTTCCCCGTGACGTTTGCTACACTCTCCATTTGTTTGAGATGATTTCCAAAGCCTTGAGACAACACTGTGGCTGACGTCAAACTCCCTGGCAACATCTGTTATTTTTCGCCCGTCTTCAATCTTGCCAATAATACGGCCACGCGTAAAATCATCTCGGTGATGTCGGGAAGACATACTGAAAATTGCAAGTTCGTCAATTGATTCTTTCCCTTTCAACTTTGCGTTTGAACAACAACGGTCAATACGCGTCAAATCCTTTATGTCTCTTATCAGCGCTATGACGTCACGAACAAGTTCGGCAATCCAAAATTTGCATACGCACAACACGTCTTACTGTATCCCGCACTTATGCTAATTTCCACATTTTCCTGCCTTCCATTTTATGGTTGCTATCGTTGCTATTGTCATCCGTCCTTAGCAATTGTCCGGCAGTGTATAACTTCCTTTCTATTAATTTCATGAAATTTTCAGTTCACATCGTAAGGGATGGTCCTGAATTTTTGTACAGTAATTTTAATAAACAATTTGTCAAGAAGATTAAAGAGGAGGATTAGCAGGAAATTTAAATGTTAAAGAACTGAGGCGAAGTAAACTTGAATATTGCATGTAAACGCTTTTTGTAAAATGAAAGTGAGTTGCCATAAAATGAATGTTTATTGTTGCAGTCGTTAACAGCTATAAACTACGCCATCCTAATTCTAAGATATTAATACTTCTTTCGGTCCCTGAATTTATTAAAATAGTACCTCAATATTCTAAGTTATGTCACGTATTTTTTTATATAAATGGATGAGTTTGAGGAACATCATCAGTTATCGTAATATTTTACAAATATTTCTTTATGGAAGATTGACTCGTTTATGATATTGCAGACATTTGCAAACGTTTAACACCACCTGTTGGTATTAGGAGATATCTGCCAATAGCGTCAGCTACTTTCTGTATTACTCAAATTCCTGTCTGTGTTGCATCGTCCTACATCTGCAGATGTTTATAGATTTCTGGAAAGCGTGCGAGCGTCAGTTTGCTTTGGTTTTCATGCTGAGAAGTTTCGTTCGTATTCTCAAAATTGTCATTAAGTGTTACTCAGAGGGAACAAATTGTGACTTTATATAGTGAAGAATACTCCGAACGTAACGTAACCAGAAAGGTGAACGTGAGCATGACTGCTATTCATAATACGATCATGAAATATCTTAATACAGGTGAATGTAACGACCGAAAGAGAAGTGGACCTCCAAAGAAAACAACATCACGTGATGACAATACCATAAGGCCAATAGTTATGCGTTTTCCGAGGAGTTTCCGCAGGAAAATCAAAGCCCTTTTACATCCAAAATGGTCTTTTATTAGTATCAGTACTGTTACCCGACATCTTAGCAAAGATTTTGGATTAAAGTCTCATAAGCTTGCACATAAATCTAGAATAACCTTTGTCATGAAAAAGAAGAGACTCCACTTTGCGGATCGTCATCAATCGTGGACTGTTGGAAAGTAGAGCCAAGTTTTGTTTTCCGATTAATCAACTGTACGTCAGTTTGAATCACGTGAAACACATGTTCGACGACCAAAAAGCAAATGTTTGATGGAAAATATACCTTTAGCACAGTGAGACACCCGGCTAATAAAATGATACGTGGTGCTATGTCAGCATCCGATAGCGCTTCATTACCCTTTTTGCCGATATGCACTATCATGATTGGACCTTTTTATGTGGAAATGTTACGAGAGAAGCTGTAAACTCATGTGCACAGGTGTACAATCTGTATTCATGATGGTGCCCCATGCCACAGATCAAAGAGATTAAAATACTACCTCAAGAAGGAAAACATAACTGTGCTTGACAGGCCCGGTGATTGCTCCGACCTTAAACCCATCGAAAATTTCTGGATCATTTGAAAGACAAGGTAGAAGAAAAACAGGCATTAAATACCAAGCTTTGATTGACGTGACAGTCGGGGTCGGGGGAATTATCGCCTCTCGCACCGCTTGGCTCCCCGGCTGCAGATCATTGCTCTCTGCGCGTAGGCAAGATTGACGTTGCGGCGGACAGGATCTTCTCGACAAAGCATCCGCATTCTTATGTGCATTTCCCTTCCGATGTTGTACCTGGAAATCATAAGCTTGTAAACGCTCTATCCAACTTGCCACCTAGCCCTCCGGATTTCTGAAATTAAACAACCAACGCAAAGCGCCATGATCGGTTCGCAACAAGAATTTTATATGAAACAAATAATGATGGAAAAATTCTATACCTTTTACCATAGCCAGTAATTCTTTTCTAGTAACACAGTAGCTCCGTTCCGGCTTAGAAAGAGATTTACTAAAGAATGCTATGACTTTTTCCTGCTCATTCTGAACCTGAGACACAATTCCACCCACTCCAATCTCACTAGCATCGACATCAAAGATAAAAGATAATTCCGCTTTGGGATAAGCCAATACCGGCGCTGATATCAGAGCTTGCTTTAGTGTCGCGAAGGCTCGTTGGCACTCTTCATTCCACTCAAAGGGAACTTTCTCCTCAGTTAACCTATGCAATGGTCGGGTTATCTGCGAAAAACCTCTGATAAATTTCCGACAATAGGAACATAACCAAAGGAAACTTCTCACCTCCCGAACATTCGTCGGTGGTGGCCATTCTTTGACTGCCACAATCTTTTCATGGTCTGTCCCTATGCCATCTGCAGAAATTACATGTCCTAGGTATTTTATTTCCTTTTGCAAAAATCTACACTCTTTTGGATTCAATTTTAACCCCGCTTCACGGAGCCTAGTGAAAACGACTCTCAAATTATCCAAATGCTTAGCAAAAGTAGTACCACACACAATTATGTCATCCAGATAAACCATGCAGATGTCAAACGGTAAACCTCGAATAACAGTTTCGGTTAAACGTTGAATTGTGGCGGGCGCATTACACAATCCAAAGGGCATTACCAAAAATTTCCACAAACCATTACCTGTCGTGAAGGCAGTTTTCTTTTTATCATCTGGATGCATACCCACCTGCCAATAGCCACTTTTTAGGTCGAGCTTTGAGAACCACTCAGATCCAGCCAAATGATCCAGAGTGCCATCTATCCTAGGTAGTGGATAAGAATCTTTATGAGTTACTTCATTGAGTTTCCTGTAATCTAAATAAAATCTAGTCGTACCGTCAGGCTTAGAGACTAAAACAACAGGTGATGCCCACGGGCTAAAAGAAAGTTCTATAACTACTTGCTTCTCCATATTTCTCAACATCTCTTCCACTTATGCTCGTTTAGCTAATGGTAAACGTCTAGGCGGTTGCTTAATTGGAGCACTATTTACCGTATCTATTCTATGGGAAACGACATTGGTTCGTTCATAATCATCCTCACCTGCGAAAAAAACATCGGCGAATTCACATATTATCTCGGTTCACTGTCCTAATTGATCCGTGCTCAAGCCCGCCGTTGCCTCCGTTGCAAGGTCACGCGAATGCTCCGGTACTTCGCAGCTCCCGTCCACGCGCGAGTCGGGTGGGACCCTTGTTTGGCAGCTGCTCGCCGAAATCAAGGGATCCAACGAGCAGAGCGCTAACTCCTCTCTTATCTTCACATCGGCGTCGCCTAGGTTAGTTATTCTTACGGGATACAATGTGTTGTTTTACAAGTGCTAGCGCTATAAGTACATTCTTCGGTAACGAGCAAATTTCGGACATTTCGCCTACTGCCATCGGAAATTCTGGTGAAAGCTCAGGCAAACATCCTGCCAGAATTGTTTCACTCTTTGCTGGTAAAACTAACTTTTCTTTTTCGAGAACTGTGACCCTATGCGACATCAGGTGCCCAAGCTGACTGCTCATCAGAACCATTTCCTCATGTTCCGTCTTCAGGGTTCCATTCTTAAAGTCCAAAACATATCCGTTCTCTCTAAAAAAACCGAGACACAGGACGCATTTTTCAACCATATCAGCAATCACTGCCGTGTGTCTGTAGCATTTATTTCCAATTCGTATGTCGACACCTGCGTTTCGAAGAGCAACTAAACCTTCACCATTCACAGTTTATATTTCAACCCGTTGCTCACCTTCAAACAATCTACAGGCTCCTTAATTAGTTCGAAAAATTCGGACGGACTAGTGAAAAATCCGCCCCAGTATCCAGCACAAATTGGCATTCAGTTTTATTGATCATCCCCTCAACTCTTAAACCACTGTGATCCCTGGAAAGACCTTTGACGTGCGCTTGGGGCTGTTCTTGCCGAGTCAGCTCCCGCCCCGAAACTGACTTCTTAGAGTTTCACGAAGCCTGTTCCTTAGACTTTTTCCCCTCTCTCAACAGTTTTTTACACTCGATAATGCGATATTCTTTTAAACCACAATATTAGCATTCCATTTTTCTAGACGGCGTATCACTTCTTCCCCGGGTAGGAGACGAAACAGAACGATGTTTAACATCGCTGCGAAGGAGATCCAAAAGTTCTTCGAGTTAATTTTCGATTGATGCATGGATCGGACTTTCTGTCACAGTCGCAAAACGAACTGTTTTTCTAGGACTTCTAGAATGGCGCGATGAGTAAAATATCATTGCTTGTAAGACGGCTGACATAAGTGAGTCACAATCCGCTCGTTGGCCTCCTGCTTGCGCTTTTTCAACTGAAGAACACGGAGTTGCCTTAAATATTCCGCCTAAAATCTGAGTTAGAGGGCTGCGACGAGACAGGAATATTTTCCTCCGACAATGATTGTAGGATATCAGCAGCTGCATCACTCAATGATGCCGCAAGCGCATGCTTTCTCTCTTTCGCTCCAGCCGTCCGCAATCGAAACCATTTCGAATTGGGTCTTGTATACCCCCAGCTAGTCTTTCCGTCAAACGCACCCGGCTTAATTCGGGACTGCCTACTCAAAGCTTCGCTCGACACCCCGGTGACTTAAATTCCGACCAACTTATTTTTGCCTCACAATGTCTCAATATCCCTATAAAATTTAGTTTGTTCTAACTTAGTACCATTAAAATCAACAGAACGTTTTTCCTTTACATCTCTACATTGAGTCTCGCACAAGTTACTAACGCTATCTTAACTTTGGGTACATTGTTACACACTGACGGAAAAAAAATCCCAACACCACGAAAAAATAGTTGTAGAGGAAAGAAATGGCGGCAATACATTTGTATAGGTAACATATTTAATCGATTAGGGTTTCAAGATCACAGCTTAATGTAAGCGCGAGAAGAGCCATTTTAAATGTGAAATGCTGGTACATTAATAATCGGTGCAACCGCCAGAATTTTGAATGCAGGCACGCAAAAGTTCATGCATTGTGTCGTACAAGTGCTGAATGTCAGTTTGTGGGATGGAGTTCCATGCCTGTTGCACCTGGTCGGTCAATACAGGGACGGTTAATGCTGGTTGCGGGTGACGCTGGAGTTACCGTCCAATGATGCGCCATACGTGCTCGATTGGTGAAAGATCTGGTGATCAAGCAGGCCACGGAAACATGTCGACACTCTGTAGAGCATGTTGGGTTACAACAGCGGTATGCGGGCGAGCGTTATCCTGTTGGAAAACACCCCCTGGAATTTTGTTCATGAATGGCAGCACAACAGGTTGAATCACCAGACGAACGTACAACTGTGTCGTCACGATGCGTGGGATAACCACGAGAGTGCTCCTGCTGTCATAGGAAATTTCTCCCTAGACCGTAACTAAAGCTGTAGGTCCAGTGTGTCTCGGCCGCAGACAGGTTGCTTGCAGGCACTCATCTGGCCACCTTCTAACCATCACACGGCCATCACTGACATCCAGGCAGAACCGGCTTTCATCAGAAAACACAACAGATCTCCACTCCGTCCTCCAATGAGCTCTAGCTTGACAACACTGACGTCGAAAACGGCAGTGGTTTGGAGTAAGTGGAATGCACGCTACAGAGCGTCTGGCTAGGAGCTGTCCTTCAAGTAACCGATTTGTAACAGTTCGTTGTGTCACTGTGGTGGCAACTGCAGCTCGAATTGCTGCCGCAGACGTGGTACGATGTGCCACGGCCATTCGCGGCGGTCTTCCCTCTCAGTAGTGCCACGTGGCCGGCCGGAACCCGGTCTTCTTGAGGCAGTACCTTCCCTTGACCACCGCTGCCAACATTCATGCACAGTGGCTACATTCCTGCCAAGTCGTTCTGCAATATTGAGGAAAGAAAATCCACCTTCTCGTAGCCCTATTATTACACGACTTCGTTCAAACTCCGTGAGCTGTTGATAATGGCTTCTTCATCTTCTTAAAAGCATTATTGACTAACATCTACACCCTACGTCGAATCTCAACGATAACTAACGCTCACGAACGTTACAGCGCGTATTTACACCAAACCTGATTTGCATGTTCCGAGGGGCGCTACTAGCGCCACACGTATGCGCCGAGAGCAAAATTTGCATAGACGTCATCTTACAGATGTACTCTCACCGCCTACCAACTGTCGTTTATCTAACACAACCTCTTCTTGGTGTTGAGATTTTTTTCCGTCTGCGTAAAAAAAAACAGTTATCGTTACAAAGGTTTTCGAAAGGTACTGATACAAAGATTTTCCAGATTCACATCTGTCAACAGATATAAACACGTCAAGGCAAACTCTTTCGCTCAAGAAGGGACTTTTACGAAAGTACCATAAAACCTGGTAAAAATGGAATAATAGGGGAAGAATAGTCCAGGTTAGTAAAAGTCCTTGTTAACTGAAATTAACTAAAACATTGTGCGGGGTACATTTAATTTTTTAGTTTATTACACAAGTAATGTAAAATGTAAATTAAAATATTGTATATATATACATACACACAGTTACGATGTTCAGTATTTTCCCGATGGTCATGCTTCTGCCACACTTGAAACATTTCTTGCACAGATTTAAAAATGTGTGTATGATCTGTTGTGATACTTTGGAGTTTACTTCCTTCTCTTATATTTAGTGTAAGTGTAATTTGCAATCATGGTAGGCAGATATTTCTTCATTTTCGGTTTCTTCAACAACGTTGATTACAGAGTTCAATTTATCTTTTACGTAACCTAGAGTCATTTTTGGCAAATTGCTGTCTTCTTATTCTTCTATTTCGTCCTCAGCGGGTGTCCGGATTAAGCATAGTCCGGATTGAACAGATTTTATTGTATAATCTGCTCTAATTTCCTGAAGTAATTATCTTAGAATTCATATACAATCATTCGTTTAAGCAAAAATATCAAATGCAACTCACCTTTCACGGCCTATGTGAAGGTGCTTTGTGCATGTTTTTACGAACACGTCATTATTATTTCATTTGTACATCGTTGCTCTTGTAATTTATCTAAACCGCATATATAAACCACTATGTAAATAATTTGAAGGATCTGCACAATGCGTTAAATATAGTAAGATGAGAAAAACATTCCTTTTTGACTAAAGTTGCATGAAAATTTAAAGGTCATATGAAAAAAGATAAGATAATATTTAATTCAATATTTCCTTATCTTATTTCATACGTCATGAAACAACCTAAAAGCAAGCTTTAAAAAACAATACCTGCATTCATGACACTTTGAAATCTAAGACCACCGCGGGCACGATGATTTTAAACAGGCAACAAGTTCAGCAGAAGTAATGCTGCTTAATTTCTATATATACGCAGCACTTGACGTTTATTTACTGCAATGGCATTTCACTGTCTCTTCACTTTTCCATTCCTATTAAACAAGTATATGTATATACACTGCTGGCCACCCATAATGCAACACCAAGAAGGACACGAGATAGCAAAGCCAGATTTACTGGACATATAACAACAGATACAAAGATGAAACGATTAAGCTTACAGGCCCGTGCGACTTGCGGAACACGCTGACATCAATAGTTCGTGTGGCCCTCTTGGCTGGCAATAACAGCCGCTACACGCCGTGGCATCAAACAAAAGAGGCTTTGGATATGGGCTTGGGGTATGTCACTCTAGGCTGCTTCCACACGTTGCCACAGTTAATCAGGCGTAGCCGCGGTTGGTGCTTGCCGGGCCACTCGGTTGCCGATGACACCAGGTAGGCCGTGAAGAATTGTTGCACGATGCGTGCCACGTGCGGGCGCGCATTATTATGTTGAAGCGTGGCCGCTTGCAGGTCCAACAGGTAAGGGAGGACTAAAGGCTCCAAAACGTAGCAAATGTAGCGGAGGCTGTTGTGTGTACCGGCGTTGCGTACCAAAGGGGTGCGTGTGTCATATCCAATAGCGCCCTAAACCATAACGCCAGACGACGGACCGGTATGGCGATGCATAATGCAGGCGTCATACAGTCTCTCGCTGTGGTGCCACCACAAGCGTATCCGACCATAGTGGTGTTGCAGGCAGAAGCGGGATTCGTCGGAGAAGACATTGTCGTGCCATTCCGTAGTCCAGGTGCGGCGTTCAACAGCCCACTGCCGCCGCACTTGCCGGTGGTGTAACGTCAATGGTAATCGGAGAAATGGGCGCCGTGCGACAAGTCCCCGCTCCTGCAGACGACGTCGAACGGTACGTGCTGACACAGGTTGTTGCGCAACACACCCTAATTCCTGCGCTAACGTTCGTGATGTGGCGGTGCGAGCCGTCCATGCCCGCCGCACAACATGCCAGTTCTCTCGTACGGTGGTGTGCCGCGGCTGCGAAAATCGCTCGCGTCGGTCCGTCCGTCTTTCCTGCACCCACCGAATCCATACTCGCCTCACTGTGGATGGATATCGTCCCACATGGGCGCCGATTTCTCGGTACGATAAACTGTTGTCGTGATAAGCCACTAATCTTTCTCTGTGGAACTCCGAAACGTGCTCGAATGACTGCAGTAATCTGCGACGAGGCATCAGGAAGCTTCCCACGTACAGGTTCGGCAGCACAACACACTTCCACTACTTACACCCCGCCTTCTGTGCACCCTTCTTATAGTGCTTCTCGGTGGCGTGCCGGGCGCACATGATTTGCATATGCCCTGCAATGCTAACCGTTTGCATGTCCTCTCGCGGGGGACGCATGCTGCGAATTTCCGGCCAATCAGATGCTTCCTTCTTGTTGTTGCATTTTGGGTAGCCAGCAGTGTTTATATTAAAATAATACAACGTATTTTATCACAATGTTTTTATTTTTTCAAGCCGATCATGGTTTTGCAGTTTATACAAATAAATAATTGGGGCAAAATACTTTGTATTATCTTAATATATATGCAATCGTCGCAAGACAAGTAGTCTTTGAGATCAAGAAGCATATGTCTATTCCATTTATTTTCAACCTCACATTTTCTTTTCCTTTTTGTATTTTGAATTTTCAACACTCGGTTGGGCTATTAAATTTTCTTTATTGAATTTTATCTGGAGAAATCTATTTTGCGAAAACGAACCACTACGTAACTCTTACAGTAATTTATCAGCAACATTTAATTTATTAAAAATTCATTTATACATCTTTAGTGTCAAATTTACACATGGCGTTTATTCTGAAAAGCCTACAACTAGGTAGATTTGATTTAAATAATATCATGTTTTTGGTTAGCTGTTACTATCAGGTCTGTTAGAATACTAGGGCTGGGTCATTCCTTTGAAGAAACTTTGCCGCCACGGATCCCTCAGCGGTGACAGATGACCTGTTTCTGACGTCACTGTGTTGGAACTCCGGTTGAACGATGGACCCATGAAGCTGCTGTGAAGGGTCTCTCTACTTTCGCTACATTCTTTCTTTTTTTTTTTTTTTTTTTTTATTGGAGGTTTAACGACCACCGTGAGCAACTCAATGGGCTATAAGCAGTCGCCCGTCCCTAATTTAGGGTCACTGGTTCCAGGGAAGGGAGAGAGCCAGTGCCGTAAGACAAACACAACATCCATGCCTGACCGGGATTCGAACCCGGACCCCTTACGGACGAATGATCAGATGCCAGCGCCTTAGACCACTGCGCCACCGGGGCGGCCTACATTCTTTCCTTTGTTTTGTTTTTTTGTGGATAAGTATTCAGCTCTTAGAACTTGCTTTTTGAGAAATCTTTCAGTTAGTTTACCTTGAAATACTGATAACAATGTCGAGTTGTGCTGTGGCTACTTGTAACAACCATTACGGAAAAACGAAAGGTCAGTATATTTTGTACCATGCATTTCCTTTGAAAAATGCAGATTTGGTGAAGAAATGGCTGAACAAGTGTTAGAGGTCAGACTCTATGAATGTAGCGAAAGCTAGAATTTGCAGTGAACATTTTCATTCTTCCGATTACGAACATAATTTAAAAAATCGCCTACTTCGACTCTCGAAAAAAAGAAAAGTACTGAAACAAAACGCGGTGTCTGTTCTGAATTTGTCGAACTGTCAACAAAACGCACACTGTGTCACTCCACGAAGTAACAGAAAGCACAAACGAAATATTTTAAAAAGTGTTTTCGATGGGATGGATATTTTAAGTCTGAAAAAGGTTTGTGTGCAAGAGACGCAGGATCTCTGTTATGAAGTTGATTAAACATCAGGGATATCAGTTGTTCTTCCTGTATCAAAGACAAAATAACTGAGGAATATAGATTGCTACTTGAAAGTGTAGCATCCCTTAAGAAATAAATTGAAATTTTAACATTCGAGAGAACCAAAGCGTTAAAAGTGAATGCTCACGGAAGACGACATCGACTATTGTAGCGGGGGGGGACGACTACGCAACGACTATTGTAGGAAAACAGAGTTCTGAAAATAAAGTTGAAACTTATTGATTTAAAAATTAAAAAACTTTAAAATGGAAGTGCGTGTTAAAAGTGTACTAACCATTTAATATATCAGTGCATATACAGCAGTAATTCAGAATGCAAAGGCATATGATGTTCAACCAACGTGGTGGCCAATATACAAAAATATATATTCATTAATTCTTAGATTTTTAACCATGGTATACAAAGGACATTGTATTACCTTTCTGTTTTTTTTAAAATTCCGCGCATTAAAAGTTCGTAATTTGAATGTAGTACATTAGTAGCTTTACGTGAAAAAAAAATAAAAAAAAATACTGATTCTGTAATATGTCGAACACTCATTACAAAAACACAGCAAATAAAGTTTAAGGAAAAACGAAAAAAAAGCAAACGAAAAAAATTGCGATATTATTATTGCTGTTTGAAATTTAAGAAATTAAACAGAGAAGGAAACATTTAAAAAAATATTTTTTTCACTTCAGGTGATCTATTTGCGTAATCTCGCAGATCAAATATATTTTAATGCACACATCTGCTGGATGGTGCAAGATGTTGACAAGAAAACTTATGACCTGAAAATTTAAACGTATTGTGTGTTAATAACGAAAATTTCCATTTGTCTTTAACAGATACCCCAGTCTTTTCTCTTACTTTTTATTTAAGTCTGTTAAATACCTAGAATGATTCATTTGTTATATTTCTTTGCAAGAGCCACTGAAATGCTAGTTAGCTTTCATTCCTCACTGCAACCATCCAGCTCCGTTCCAACATACTGACGTCACACGCTGGGGTTCGTAGGGATCCGCGTGCCCGAAGCCTATGACCCAGCCCTTCTATTCTAACAGCCCTGGTTACTATGAAGTCGACCTGCAACTTTGTCTCAAATCCCGTTTATATACGGAACAGGAGGAAATTTCATTCACTCATTCATATGCTGGATATTGCACTTTATTTGTAATTTCTTTTTCTAAGATTGTTTTAATGTTTCTACAGGAACAGCAACGAATATCTGAGAAAGGCAAGATTTCGCACCTTGTTTGCTGATTTCTTGATTGATGGTCTTCCAGTTTCTAAATAAATTCCTTTCGTGATATTCTAGAGGTTCGTGTTTCAAATTATCTCGATTTCAAAGGGATTTTTCTTCTACTCGTACTTTTCCTTTACCTTTGTTTATGCAATTTATTTTGTTTGATCATAACGTCATGTAACGTTATTTACATGCCGTTTTGCAAGTGAATTTTTTCGGCATTACTTTCGGGATTACTTTAGTTCATCCAAATGAATCTCTAACTTTCTTTTGGTATTCTTCACGTGGAAATTACTTATATGTGATTGAGAATGGAAATCTCGCCTTCATTTGCTTTTTCTTTCACTTTTTGTATATCCCATATTTTTATGAAATTTGGGTTTTAAGTTAGGTTTCCGAAAAAGTTCCCGTTAATTCTTATTACAGTTGATTAAATTTGTTTGTTGCATATGACTGTGAGATCTATTTAAAAATGATTTTACTGCGTTTCAATTATTGTGGTTTCAAAAAAAAAAGGGGAAAACATTCAAAAATAATAATATTTAAGACTCATATATCATGAATGAAACAATTATTTTTACATGAAGTTCCCTTTTTTATGTAGGGTAGCCTACCACTTCTAATTAATAATTTAGAATAATTACTTAATGAACTGGGATCTCAACAAATATTATTCGAGAAAATTAATTGAATAAAAAAAATGTGAAAACACCGTTGGGCACCGTTATACGATTAATAAGATATAAAATGTGTTCAACATTCACGTTACGTTTGCGGCGGATTACTTCCATATAGGTCTGCTGGCACGCTGCTCTAATCAAATTCTCCAGTCCAATAGATAATTTTTAGATTCTGGGGGAAAATCAGCACTCGCTTTCCTTTGATTTATATGGTGATGCGAGTGCAAAAAAAACTTATCCGTATCTCGTTAAGTAAGAGATACGGAGAAGTTTCTTACACCTACTCGAACAGAGTGCACACTAGTAGAAAAATGGCCCAGTTGTTCTACACCATGTCCCATATGCTTTTTATGGGGCAAAATTCAGGCGAATGTTGAGAAAAAGAAATATTTGGAGATATATGTGCAGGTATCTTACCTTGTGTTAGATACTTTGCAAAAAGTTCTCCGTATTAAAAGACGCCTTGACACCATTGGTAGGGTACGTTGAACAGAACATGTTGTCGCATGCAGCTAAATGAAATATTTATATCGGTATATGTTTCGTGTAAGGTCAGGTGAGGGATGTAAGGTCAGGTGATGCGTAACATCACAGCCTCTCCTTGACAAATGTCAACCCCGCCTTCTCGTGGTGCATCCTGTTCCCACTAAAGGGGCTCTGACGACCGCCAATAGCGGTATAACTATACCATCGGGATCAGAGGAAATGCTATCCCACACTCACCAACCCGCTTGGCCAGCGTGGTGAGTTATGGCCAAACACCTCCAAAATGACTCTACAACTTAAATCTTGGCCCTCAGTCTCCGGCAGCTGGAATGTACCTGGCCAAGGCAGCGGCCAGTGCGACATGAAGGCAGAGGGTGCTAAGAATCCCCGGAGGACCGGACTAGGCTGCCATTTGATGCTGACCTTGGCTACCTATAACGGACGCTCCCTATCTTCTGATTCAAGGCTTCTTGAATTGGAAGAGGAACTACAAAGGATCAAGTGGGACATCGTGGGGCTAAGTGAGGTAAGGAGAAAAGGAGAAGATCTCATTGAACTGAAAAGTGGACATCTCTTCTATTATCGTGGGACAGATACTGGCAGAACTAGTGGTGTTGGATTTATAATAAACAAGAAACTGAAGGATAAAGTGGTAGAAGTTGAAAGTTCCTCTGACAGAGCTGCACGACTCGTTATCCAACTATCGAGAAGATACCAGGCTCAGATTATTCAAACTTATGCACCCACCACAAGTCATCCTGAAGAAGAAATTGAAGAATTTTATGAGGAAATTCGTCATCTAAATAATAAAGGTAAGCAGCACTTGAAGATAATTATGGGAGATTTCAATGCAAAAATAGGGCAACGACAACAGAATGAAACTTCAGTAGGTAAATTCGGTCACGGCAACAGAAACCAGCGTGGAAATACTCTCGTTGAGTTTGCAGAGGCAGAAGGATTTTTCATCTTGAACTCCTTTTTCAAGAAAAAGCCACACAGGAAATGGACATGGAGACATCCAATTGGGACGACAAGTGAAATTGATTTTATTATGTGTAACAAAAAATTCGTCATCGAAGACTGCAGTGTGCTGAACAAGTTCAACACAGGTAGTGACCATAGATTGGTGAGATGTAAGATGCACCTCAACACTAAACTGGAACGTGGCAAGCTCATAAGACAAACAAAATGTATTGACATAACCAACCTAAGAAAACACCATAATACTTTCAAGTTGGAACTGAAGAACAGATTCTCTGCTTTAGAAGGCCTAACATCGGAAGAAGTGGATATTTCGGAAGTTAACAGAAAAATAACCAAAGCTCTAATGGAAACAGCAACAAAATTAGCTGGGTCTAAGAACAAGTTGCATGTGAACAAATTATCAGGAAAAACCAAAATGTTGATGCAAAAAAGAAGAGAGATGAGGACAACTAAAGAAGATGTGACTTCCAAAGTGGAATATATAGAGCTATGCAAGACAACACGAAAAAGTATCACTGAAGACGTAAGGAAATTCAACTGTGAGCTAGTGAGGAAAGCAATTGAAAACAACCAAAGCCTTAAGATAGCAAAGGGACATCTCAGTAAGGGAAGAAAACAGATTATGGCTCTGAGAAAAGAAGATGGTTCTATAACAAGAAATAGAGGCGAAATTTTGACAAGAGTGAAAGATTTCTACTCCAAATTATATGAAAGGGATGATACATGTACTCCAGACATCATGAAAGGTACCAGAGTTCTTCCAGTCCTCCCAGCAGAAGTTGCTCATGCAATCAAGAACATGAAGCGGGGGAAAGCTCCAGGAGAAGATGGAATTACTATAGACATCATACAAGAAGCAAGTGGAGAAATTGAAACAGTACTCGCCCAAATTTTCACTCGATGCCTTAATGAAGGGAAGATTCCTGAGGATTGGAACAATGCTACAATGATCCTGCTACATAAAAAAGGTGACATTGAGGATCTCAGGAACTACAGACCTATCAGCCTCCTATCAGTGGTTTATAAAATCTTCACTAAAGTTCTTTCACACCGCTTGGAGGTAACACTGGACATGGCTCAACCGAGAGAACAAGCTGGATTCAGGAGTGGCTACAGCACAATAGATCATATCCACGTACTGAGAGAACTAATTGAAAGAGCGAGGGAATATGAACTTCCATTGTGCATGGCTTTTATCGATTATGAAAAAGCCTTTGATTCGGTGAAACCATCAGCAGTTACCACGGCTCTGAAATCCTGCGGTATTGAAGATGCATACATTAATATTATTAATAACATCTATGAAAATGCAAGTGCAAAGATTCGGCTGTTTGAAAATACAACACACATAAAAATTGGAAAGGGAGTGAGACAAGGTGACACCATATCTCCGAAGCTCTTTAATGCCACATTGGAAAATGTCTTTCAATCACTGAACTGGGAAAACAAAGGGATAAAGATTAATGGAGATTATCTAACCCACCTTCGTTTTGCTGATGACGTAGTCATTTTTGCAACTACCCCATCAGAGCTGCAGAGTATGATCCAGGAACTTGCTAACAAGAGTAAAGAAGTGGGATTAAAAGTGAACTTTCAGAAGACAAAAGTGATGTTCAATGCTTTTACAAGAAATGAAGATTTATCGATTGATGGAGAAAAACTGGAGATAACAGATACGTATGTTTATCTTGGACAGCAGATATCAAGTGAGGGTCACATTGATGAAGAAATTAATCGGCGTACAAAACTTGCCTGGAGAGCTTTTGGAAGAAACAGCATAATTTTCAAGAGCAATATGCCATTATGTCTTAAAAGAAAAGTGTTTGATCAATGCATCCTTCCAGTGCTTACGTATGGTGCAGAGACGTGGACCTTAACTAAAAGAGACATACAAAGGCTGCAGACAACTCAAAGAAGCATGGAGAGGTGCATGCTTGGTATAACCAGGAGAGATAAGAAGAGGAACTCGTGGATCCGAAAGATGACGAGAGTGGAAGACATCATGATCAGAGTTAAATCCCTGAAATGGCAATGGGCTGGACATACTGCCAGAAGGACAGACCATAGATGGACAGCCGAAATTTTAGATTGGATTCCAAGGGACAGGAAAAGACCCAGAAAAAGACCACATGGGAGATGGGTGGATGAAATTCGTAAATATGCGGGAGTGACATGGAGGAGACTGGCACAAGACAGACCGTTGTGGAGGAAACTTGGGGAGACCTTCGTCCAGCAGTGGATTGATAATGGTTGACAATGATGATGATGATGATATGTTTCGTGTGGTTATAAAATGACTGTCCCTGTTCTTGTGTGTGTCTATGTGAGGGAGTAATTGAAATATTGCAGTGAAACTTGGTAGATAGCGTATTAAATGAATTGGAAAATGATTTATGGAAATAAAATCAAATTACACCGCTACGGGAAAAGAGGCAGTGGAAACACAAATATGGGCCTAAGTCGTAAATAAATTATAACAACATGGCATCGCCGAAGACAAGAGAGTTAATCAGGAGTGGACCGTGTAAGATCAGAAAGAGACTTACATGTCATAATGCATCACGTTTACTGCTGGATAAAGGAGAAGAATTGTAGCAGGAACCTCAAACACCTTATACAGAAACGTTTACGTGTAACTCTCTCTCTCCATGTATATATGAAACAACGTAGTGAATATTAAATGCGTTTCAATCAGAAAAGTTTCATGCTAAAAATATCAATAAGAACGCATTTCAATATTTCTTATGAAATGCGTTTCATTCCAATATCACCAGACCGATAGAATAATGCAGTTTTCACTATGTGTCACTAAGCAGTACCGGTGAAATTGCAGTATGCTTCAGAACACACACTTAACATAGTCATTTTGTAATGACTTCAGAATTTTTTTTTCGGTGGTATTCCCAAATTCTAAATGTTAAAAATGCCAACACTAAACGTTTCACGTACGTATTTCTAGTCAAGTAAAAAAGTCAAAGCATACAAATTTCATAACTTTGCTCATGACGTGATACCGGTCATTTATTACTAATATTGCTCATGACGTGATTCAAGTTTATAGTTAGATAGCGTAACATAAGCATATAGCGGTGACGTCCTTCCTTTCAACTCTGCGGAACCGATCTTTTTTTTTTGTCGTTGGAGGTATAACCACCACCGTGAGCAACTCAGTGGGCTATAAGCAGTTTCCGTCCCTAATTTAGGGTCACTGGTTAAAGTGAAGGGAGAAAGCCGGTGCCGTAAGACATACACAGCATTCATGCCTAACGGGATTCGAACGTGGACCCCTCTCGGACGAATGATCAAAGGCCATCGCTTAGACCACTGCGCCACCGGGGTTGCAACCGAATTTTGCAGCAGCTGCTGTTGAAAGAACAATTTGTTTTTGCCCAAATATCCGGTTTTCGCAAATTTACCGGGCAAATTGGTCGTTTTCAAACGACATTGTGTTACGAAAATTCTCGTATAATGCAGTTTGTTCATCTAGTGACCTGCTAATCTATAATAATAAAGTGTAATGCATGGCAGTCGTCTGTCCCATGTTGGATCACACACCATTAGTTACTGAAATACCTGTCGCAGTTGTATTTATTTGTAACAATGATTCCAATACGAACAAATGCATTAAGTATTTTGTTCGTAAAATAAATATATATAATTATTACGCTGAGGATTTATTTTCCGAACATTAGGTTGCTTTAGTATTGCAATTCAACTTTGAGTAGGTATCAAAACCACACATTGGGAAAGTTTTACATATTACGAATGGAATTCTGTCCTTAACAGAATTCCGGAAACGGAAGCTGGAATGAAATTCTCCGATAATAGTAAAACGCATTCACTTATTGTTGCTAAATGTCAACTTATTTCGAAATATTTGCATTTCGGCTTGATATAGAAGGAAAACCGGAAGATTTGGCTTCGCATTTGGAACTTTGCGCTCGTTGATACTCTGATTTGAATCGACGGATGTTTATTCTATGCGTTGCTGCAAAAATTCTGCTTTTATTCAGCGTGAAGCATCGGAGGGGCCAATGTGCCTCCCGGCAGGAACGCGATGACGGCTGGGGACAAAGTATCTGACTTTGACTGGGTTGAGACTACGTTCTCTATATATAATTAAAATTCCCAGCGAGTAAAACCTGAACATTTAATTAATATTTCTACGTAAATAGAGTAGCACGACTCTGTATCATCATCAACAATTATCAATCCACTGCTGGATGAGGGTCTCCCATTGGCGTATATTCGAGGCTAACTAGGCTAGCTGCAAAGCCCAGAGAATGCACAAATAAAACTGAATTAAATAAACTTAAATTATCAAAGGTATTAAAATATTTCGACGCTTTCGGTGCGAAAGAAAAACTCGCAGGCGGATTCACTTCTTTGACTCAGTCTGGCGAGCGAAAACCAACGGCACAACGCAAGCAGCTCTTCCAGAGTCTTCGCAGTTCTTTTCAGAAAACTTTGCGTATAATCGCCTGCTAGCGTTTCCATGACAACATAAATCATCTAGTAGAGGGGAATGGGCCATTGCTTTGGGAAACGGTTCGCTCAGATAAAAGAAGGGTAAGACTATCTCAGTCACTCGCGTACTACCGCCCTTAAGTCTTTTGCGATAGTTGTTTCATTTTTTCTGAAGTGTCAATGAATTAAAATCAGAGATATCTTATCTTGAATTCTTCGGTTTGTTGGATTCGAACTACACTGGCGGAAAGTGAAAAAAGAACACCAAGAAGGAGATGTCTGTTACCAACGAAATTCATACAAAATAATAACGGAATACAGAGGATAACGTTATCAAAACATTATGGCAAAATACGCTCTATTTGCTGGTAAACTGAAAAATAACATTTCCATGTAACATGGTTAGTACGAGGTTGAACCGCCATGAACTGCGTCACACTGTGCAATTCGGGCATGGAGTCTGTCGTACAGATGTTGGATGTAAGTTTGGGTTATTGAGTTCCAAGCATCTTCAACCTGGACGTGTAAATCGGGGATGGTCGTGGTTGGCCGTGGAGACCGGATAAGACGTTGTCTCATAAAGTCCCACACGTGCTCAATGGGGGACCAATCCGGTGAACGTGCAGGTCATGGAAGTTCTCTCACACCCTGAAGTGCATGTTGCGTTGCACGTGAAGTGTGTGGGCGTGCATTATCTTTCTGGAAAACACCACGATGGACTGACCTTACAAATGGCACAACAACGGGCTGAACGATGTTGTTGATGTAGGAGGTGCTATTTAACGTACCCGGTATACACACTAGTTGTGTACGGGAGTGACAGCTGATCGCTCCCTACACCAGGAGACCAGGTGTAGGCCCTGTGTGTCGCTGGCAGATGCAAGAAGTGTGGAGACGCTCCCCTGCGCGTCTTCGAACACGCATACGGCCATCGGAGGCTCCTAAGCAAAATCTGCTTTCATCGCTGAATACGACAGATCACCATTGAGCTGTCCAGTGAAGACGTTGGCGACACCACTGCAGCCGTTCCTGACGGTGGGCTTGAGTCAGAGGTACACATGCCAGAGGCACACGTGCACGTAGTCCTGCATTCAGTAGACGGTTGCGGATTGTTCGTACAGTAACCTCAGGTGCAACGACAGCTCGGATTTGCTTCGTAGTGGATGTTCTGCTTGACAACGCCACTCTTCTTATGCGTCGATCGGTCCGCTCATCAGTCAGCCTGTGACTCCCGGTTCCAACATGTCTTCTCGTGTGGAAATGTTCCTCTGACCATCTACGCCACCATCGTACCACCTCCGATACTTCCCGTCCAATTCGCTCCGCAATATGACGATACGACCACCCGGCCTCGCGGAGTCCGACTAGACGACCTCTCTCAAAGTCCTATAACTGCTGAAATCGTACACGTCTTCCATGTCCAGGCATTGCAGCTTCTGCAGGGTCTTCGCACGTGTCCGAACGCCCACGACTGATTACATTCACTTCGCCGTACTCCTTAAATACCACCGACGATAATTTGCATATTATGCCGTGCTGCGGCGTAAGCGCTCACCGGTTGGTCCCGAAATTAACATCACACCTACGTAAACTCGATCTCATTAACATATGTAAATTTAATAATCGTCCGCCAATCCCTTCTTGGTGTTCTTTTTTCACGTTTCGCCAGTGTATTTTGATAAATTTTGTGAAAGCTTCCCTGAACATCTGTCAGAATTCAATTCAAATTATTGTTCAAATTTTGATACAGCTCGACTAAAAAATGAACTGAAGTTGTTTTATTCCATTGATGAATACAAAAACAAATCAGTATGAGACATTACTTGTTACATAAATTTAAATAAATTGGACATAGTGTACAGTGAGGTGTACAAATTAGCAGACCTCATATTAAGATTTCCATCAACAACTGCAACTGCCGAATGAGTGTTTTCAGCATTAAAAAGAATAAAGATATATCTTAGAGCCACACAAGGACATGCACATTCGAAAAACTGAGCTATTTTTTCAATAGAGAAAAACATTATTTTTAAATATGAAAAAGTAACCGGAAGAAACATTTCATGCAAGCGTAGCCATCAAGTTCACACAAAAGGAGAAGAAGAATGGAGTTCATGTACAAATAAGTGTTCATATCCTAATCCTCATAATTATTTGATATCATGTTAGCAATGGCATGTACCTGAAATTTAGAAAAAAAACTTACTTTTATTACTTAACAATTAAAAATTCTTCTTCTTCTTGGTTACTCAGTCCAAGAACTGTTTGTTCACTAGTTGTACTCTGTTTCCATTCCTCTCGATTCTCCGACGTTTTCTTCAAGTCATAGTATGTCCTAGTATTAGTGTCTTGGAGTAATTGTGCCACAAAACCATTCCTTGGTCATCCTCTTCCTCTCTTGCCTTGAATTTTACCTTCCAAAACTTTCAGAATCGAGCTTCCATGGCGCAATGTGTGTCCCATACATAACATTCGTCTTCTTTTTAAGATGTTTATCAGATTCCTGGGTTTTCCCACTCTCTCCAGGACCTCATCATTAGTCTTTCTATCGAGCCGGCCTATTTTCTTCATTCTTCTATAGCTCCACATCACAAATGCCTCCAGCTTCCTCACTTCCCTCTTGGTCAATGTCCATGTCTCAGAACCGTAGAGAACTTCTGACCAAACATATGCCTTTAAAATTCTCTTCCTCAGTTTTAGACCTATATTTTTAAATATCAGTAGTCTTTGATTCTTTTTAAAAGCCGTTTTTACAATCCCCAGTCTCATTCTAATTTCCTTTTCACATCTCGCATCTTCAGTAATAATTTGACCCAAATATTGGAATGATTTAACTTGTTCGATGCATTGTCCTTCAAGTTTAAGGAAAGCCAGTTTTGGAACCTTCCCTATTACCATTATTTTTGTCAAATTTTTAATTATTTTCATTCCATAGATATCCGCATTTTTGTGTATTTTTAACATTATGAGCTGTAATGACTTGGCTTATCTAAAACAATAGCCTGGTCATCAGCAAACTTAATGGCCTTAACTCCCTCTCAATTAACCCAAACTCCTTGGCTGTCGCTCGCCAAGGCCTCTTCCATCATAACTTCGGCATAAATACCAAATAGGGCAGGTTACAACAAGCATGCCTGCCTTACACCTTCATTTATTGAGACTGGATCAGTCATTCCCTCTTGAATTGAAATCAATGCTTACTGACTTACATAGAGATTTTTGATAAGCTGGATACTGTTATCATCCATGCCAAGTCTCTCTAGGATTGGAAAATGTCACTCTAAGTCACTCTGTTGAAGGATTTCTCATAATCAATGAAACAAATGTAGAGGGAGCGCTTCCTGTCAATCATTTTTTCTGCCAGAAATCTCAGGTGCCAATCGCATCCGTAGTACCCTTTCCTCTTCTAAATCCAAATTGTTAATCTCCCAACGCCTCTTCAACCTTAAAATTCAATCTCTTTTTAATAATGTTCAGCATAATCTTCGAAGCATGTGAAATTAAGCTTATGGTTCTGTGTTGCCTTAGGTTTCTTTGATATAGGAATTATTATGGAGGTCGAATGGTCAGCAGGCCAAATTCGGTTTGATAGCAACAATTTACAAAGACGAATAATTGATTAATTAAAGCTTCACCAGATTCTTTAAGTAGTTCGATGGGTATCTCATCTACTCCTGGAGCTTTATTGTTTGGAATTGACCTAAGAGCCTCCTCAAATTATTTTCTCGACATTTCCTGACCCCTCTCTATTCCATCATTTACTAAGTATGAATTTGACTGATTTGGTTCTTGTTCCTTCTCCTCATTATATAGTTCTGACACATATTCTTTCCACCTCTCTTTTTTATCCTTTGGGTCAGTCAGGTGCTTTCTTTGTTTGTTGTGGATGGTACGGGATTGTACTCCTTTCTTCTTCTGTGCCGTGCTTTTGATAGCCTTGTGAACGAGGTCTGACCGTCCCTGGTTTTCAATGTCCTCTGTTTCTTGACAACGATCCATTCACCATTTTTCTCTTGCGTTTTGACATTCTCTATCGACTTCATTTTTTAGTTTCTTATACATGAATATTCCTTGTTCTGTGTTAATATTTTTCCATTTACGTCTTTCATTTTGGCGATAACCTTCGGTGCCAGCCATTTCTTGATAATTTCTAAGTTTTGTCTTCCGATTGTTTCCTTTGCAGCATTTATTACTATGTTTTTTATCATCTTCCAATGTTGTTCAGGTTCTTAAATGTCCATCTGAACTGCTTCAATACCATTTACAATCCTGGTCTGATAATAATTCAGCCTTATATTTTTATGTCTTAACGCCTCCAGATTAAATTTCATTCATCTCTTTGGTTTTTTTATCTTTTTCCATTTTAAATGATAAGTCATCATAAGGAGGTTATGATCGGAATCAACATCTGCTCTCGGGTAGGCTATCGACTATTTCACTTGATCTCTGTAACGTCTAGTAACCAAAATGTAACCGATTCCTATCCAACGGGCTTTTCCATGTGCACCTTCTCCGTCTATGAACTTGATTCCACGTATTTGTAATTACTATTTTTTCTTGTTCACAGAAGTTGATCAACCGTTGTCCTCTCTCATTTCTCTGTCCTAATCCGCATCTTCCTAGGAAATTTACTTCCGGATCTCCCCCCACCACAGTGCTCCAGTCTCCCATTAAGATTACATTGTCAACTGATTTTGTCGAACTCAGTATTTCTTCCAAACATTCATACATATTTTCCACTTCCTGGTCATTATGTCTTGTAGTCGGCATGTAGATTTGAACTATCACCGTGTGAACAGTTCTTGTAAGCAGCCTGATCATAATCGCTCTAACGTCCTTTATGGCAGCCACAGAATGCTTATCCAGCAGCAGAGCCACTCCTCCTTGGCCATATTCACTTCCAGAATGAATAACGTGGCAGTTGTCACTCTGAAATTCTCCTTCCTCCTTCCATCTAGTCTCAGACAGTCCAAGAATATTAATTCTGTGATTCTCCATTTCTCCTTTAAAATTTTCTAGTTAGCCCATTCTCATCATTGTCCTAACATTCAATGTTGCAATATTTGTGCAGGGATTTCCCATGATGTCGACCTGAGAAGCTCTGCCTCTTCTCCTGCCTGGCCCGACTCCTGGAAATGTCCCCGGATCCGAGTTGCCAGAATCATTCATTTGTTGAGACTTTTCCTTTACCGATTACTTGTGAGTATAACGTCGTAGTTTCCCCTTGCTTTCCACATCGCAATGATGCAACCTTCTGGTCCACTGTGCCTAGCTTGCATCTCGCTGGAAAGGAGACATTCGAACATATCTTTAGCCTCCAGCCCATTATGTAAGTGCTGCTTCCCACTTTCAGGATTTGATTTCAGAGTTATTCATCTCCTAGGTAACTCTCTTAGTCTGGCTTCTACCCCACGAAGACCTGTCCGGGTTGGGTGTCCCTGTTGGTATTCAAACTACCGACGGCATAGCTCTCGGGGTCATGTGAAGCACGAAAGCGCACCCCCCCCCCCACCAGCACCACTACAAGGTGAATATTTCTTCGTTCTGTTTTGTCTTTTTCAGCACGTCTTTTGTAAAAAAAAGATCGTTATTCACTTGTCCGTCCGTCCGTCGGCCTGTATACATGATATCTCTGCAACTAATAGTCCGATTTGAAAAATTCTTTTTTGCATTAGGAAGCTTGAAATGTGCGAATGATGATCCTTTATTTTATTTTTTTACTATGCAAACGTTTGCCGCTAAAGGGCGTAAACGCAGATGATATCGACTCAAAACACATTCTATTCCATTCATTTACTTCTAAACATCCAATAAAAAATTTCTTTACTTTTCGATTTAATTTGTGTCAAAGATTATTTTAAGCATAGTAACTTTTCCACGCATAAATTATCTGCTAGAGGGAGTAAAAGTAAATTACTTTTCCACAGATATCTCTTTTTCTAAAACTCCGATCATTCAGCGGACACAGCTCGTAATGGGAAATATTTTGCATACAATTTCTAATTTTTAGTATAAAATGGTTTGTCCACAATGTGGCGTATGTCTTGATTTCTGCTTCTGATGTACTTGTAGCAAGATTTTAACTCCTAAAATCTCTATTGAAGAAATTATTTCGTGGACCGATGCTACTCACGGAGACAAACCTTTTTGGAATGTTTTGTTAAAATAACGTATGTTTTTTTCGCCAGGCGGCGTAGATATATATCTTATTTTTGTCAATATTTGTGCTTGTAGTTGTCCGATTTCAATAATTTCTTCTTTGTTAGACAGAGTTCTTAGTCTGACAAGTTTCTACTATAATTTCAAAAATTTCAAGTAATTCATTGATATTTATTCTTTTAGGGGGTGCAAAGGTAAATTGCGATTTCCCCGATATCTCTACTTCTAAAACTCCGCCCCAAATACAGCTGCTGACGGAAAATTCTTTTGTTGTAATTTCTATTTTTTTATAAAATATGGTTTGGCCAGCAGGGGGCGTAAGAGTTAAATTTCTACTTCGTAGATATTTGCGGTAGAATCTCAGATTCTGAAACCACGATATAAACATTCTTCCGTGGACCGATACCGCTCATGTCGATAAACATTTAAGAATATTTTTTCTTAAAATAACGCATGGTTTTTCTATCAGAAGGCGTAGACGTTAATCATATTTCTGTCCATGGCTATGTGTCTAAAAGTCGGATTTGGAAAATTCCTTTGTTACAGAGCGTTTCTGGTGTAAAATATTTTTTCATACAATTTCAAAATTTTAAAGTAATGCATGGACTTTTCGCTAGGGATCGTAAAGATATATTGCGTTTTGCTCAATATCTGTGCTTCAAAAACTCCAATTTGAAACAATATTTCTGCACCGGATACAGCCTATATGTTTTGTTTATTATTTGTTTTGCACATAATGCATAAAATTTGTAAAATTCATATGTTTTGCACATAATGCATAAAATTTGTAAAATTCATATCTTTTGCACATAATTTGTAAAATTTGCTAAAGAGCGGTTTGGCTATTAGAGGGCATAGTAAGAGTTAATTTCTGCGTCTGGTGTATTTGCAGCAAAATCTGAGTTCCTGAAAACTGGATTTGAAAAGTTATTTCGTGGACCGATACCGCTCACATCGAAAAACATTTTGAAAATACTTTCTTCCTAAAATAATGCATGGTTTTTCGGCCAGGGGCCGTAGACGCACATTTTATATTTGTCGATAACTCTGCTTCTAAGATCTTGATTTGAAAAAATATTTCTTTGTTGAAGAGCGTTTCCGGTGCGAAATGTTTCGCATATAATTTCAATTTTTTCTTAACGCACAAGTCTGCCACCCGAGGGGGTCAGCTGTCTATTCCGTTTACAGCAATATTTTTTGGATTAAAAACCTGATTGAAAATTTTCTTTTTCGGTCAGATACTACTGTTTTCCCTGCAGGCTCCATTGTTTTTGAATAACTTTGGTAAATTTATTTCGCATAAGAACGGATTCAAAAGACGTGGTTATTACAACCGAAATTTCGGTGTAATTTTCTTGCTTCTTCTTTTGATTGTTAAAAAATGAACGAAATATTTCAGATTTCTGGTGATATTTAGCTAAATCATAATATTAGGTTCTCTTATTAGTACTACCAAATCTATCGTGTTTTGTAGATGTTATGATCGTAGTGTTGGAAACTTGAATTCATAAGCTCATTTGCAGATCTTTATTTCAAATTGATAAAGCTCCGGTAGCAATTGGCAATAAATTAATGCCTAAATAATAAATATTTTCTGATGAAAAAGTGTAAATACATATATCGCAGATTCCTTTAATTAATTACGTTTTCTCTCTGTTTCTCAACGGACTTCTAAAAGCAGTCGTCAAAAAAAAAGGGGCTGCGGCAATTAGGACGTCCCTTTTAGGGGGAGGTGTCAACAATCAGAAAAACGTGACATGGGGGAGTCGCAAAAAATCACGGTCGCAATTTATGGACAGCCCCTTAAGCGCTGCAATAGCCTATATATTTGGTCAGCGCTTTAACACGGGACTGACGCAAGATAAACCAATAAAAAATTCAGTATAAAGTTTTTTCGAGAATTCTTCTATATATAGCATTTTATTGCAAGGTGCAAGTGCAAGTTTAAAAATTGTACAGAGATAGATATTATTTCCACATTCTTAGGAAAAAGTATCCTTTGTTTAATGAGAATATCTGTAGTTTTGTTTATGAAATTGTATTCATATTTCAAAGAGGTAAGACAACAAATAATACTGAGACTTCATAATGAATTTCCAAGAATCGTGTGCCCTGAAGTATGTAGCAAAGTCCCAGATTTCTACATTGTATTTTCAGTTTCTTTATTTAGACAACATGCACACTAACACACGTCTTGCCTAATACATGCGGTTCTCCACGGAAATAAACTTTTTAATAGACATAATTATTGTGTATTCCATTAATTTCCTGCATAATGTCCCAGCATGATGTCCATCCTGCAAGGCTTTGAGATTAACTACTTTTTGAATGACCATTACAATTATAAAGTAATGACTACTACAAAATATGATTATTTTTTTGGTTTGTCATTGATTCATTTTGCAGCTCTTAACTGTATTGATACATGGAAGGCTTTTACTTTCTATGTATCGCCATATTTAACAGCTTTCAAATTTCCCTTTTCTCGTAGGAATGGATGATCCAGTGCAAGAACAAATGATCAGTAAAATCCAGCATTCAAATTTCCTTGCTATGCACTTTTCTAAGATTTTTCTTTTATTCGTGAAATATGGTATCCCACAGAATACTGAAGCGGTTGAGATATGAAAAAAATTTCCACAAAGCAGCAATATCCCGAGTGTTGGTTTTCGGTTTCCGGAATACGTAATAACAAAACTTGCAAATGTTGTTTCGAAATACTAATCATTTAATATATGTCCGTAGATAGAGTGATTGTTCTTACACACCTCTTATTTCTTTGCTACACTGATGATATCCCACCATGTAAAAAAATTAAGCTCCATCCACCTACGTTGAAATTTTTGGTTGTAAATGAATCCCACAAATTTTAAACATACATATCCTATGCTATTCGAATGCCAACGATCGTTTTCATTAGCTTACACGTTTATGTTTCCAACTGGCAAATAAGAAATCGCCTAAGATTCTTTCAATTTTCGCACGATTCGAATTTCTAACAATACGCAGTTAATCTAAAAATAAATTATTAGTAACACAAAGTAACTGGATTTGTCTCTTCTTCTGCTTGCAAGCAAAATATATTTTTTGCATGCGACCTTCTCTTTGTAATCCTAAAAAAACCTTATTTGCCAAAATAATGAAGAAAATAAGCAAACAGAACATGCTGAAATTAAAAACGTATTTTACATGTCTAAATTTTAAGCGAAAGTATGTTCCTGACTGAAAAATTATAGCGTAAACAACAAAAACTGAATGCAATAGCTTTTTTGATAAGATCACAGTTATATTATTACACAGAAAAAACAGGTCGACAAGGAAATGTAACAAAAATCCAATTAAAGTGCGGTAACTTATGTAGAATTTGCTCTTGATGCTTCGTTATATACAAAAGTAGCCAACCCATTTTTTTCCCAAATTTTTTTCTATTGTATTCCTCTTCTTCGTATTCGAGAGTAATTGAATAAATGCATTTTGCAATCACTTTAAGGAGACATCTATTAGAAAAACAGTTGAGTTCCTGTCTGGCAATTAGTATGCACTACACTGGTGTGCAAAAATTAAGGACGAAGAGGAGAGATTAGAATAACAGCGAAACGAGCAGGCAGAACGGAACGAAAGACCACCAAGGAAACAGACGAGGGTCCGGTACGGTAGGGCATGTGCATATAAGCACCATGGAGTAGGGGGGACGTATATAGCACACGGGCGATGTACGCTCAGCAATTCGGTGAAAGCTATTGCACGGTGTACATCGGTTTGAACGACGTCGAGTTCCTGCCACCGTGTCATATGACCAACAGGCAATCCAGTAGACGACATCTGGATGACTTTACCCGAGGTCGCGTCATTAAGAAGTTGGAAGAAGGTCGAAGTGTGACTAGTGTGGCCGAGGAGTTCGGGATCGCTCACAGCATCGTTTCACGAGCTTGAAGAGCATTTCAAATGACCGGAACAGCTGTCCAAGAGTTTAGCAGTGGTCGTCCACGAGCAGCCACGGCGCCGGACGACCGGAATGTTGTCCTACAGGCAAAAAGAGATAGATGGCAGACAGCAGAGAAAATCGAAAGACACATGCAACAGACAACTAGACGTCCTTTATCGCGTTTTACCTTGGCCAGGACGTTGCACAAAGGTGGTCTATTTGCACGAAGACCAGAACTGTATGTGCCATTAACGCCTGCTCATAGGAGACGGCAGTTTCTCTGGTGCCAGGAACAAAAGAACTGGACAATCATTCTCTTTACGGATGAGAGCCGATTTAGTCTGACGAGCGATTCTGAACGTATACACATCTGGAGAAAGCAGGGGACACGCAATTACAACTCCAACATCATCGAAAGGGACTGGTTTGTAAGTGCCGGGTTCTCGTTTGGGGCGGTATCATGCTTGGTAGCCGTACTGACCTCCACATCTTCCAAGGAGGTTCAGTCACTGATGTCCGCTATTGTACCGGGGTGCTCCTGCCTCACGTGCGTCTGTTTAGAGGTGCTGTGGGTCCTGAGTTCCTCTTCATGAACGACAAAGCTACACCTCATCGTACAGTGGCTGTCGCATAGCCGTTGGAGAGCGAAGATATTAAACGTATGGATTGGCCCGCAAGGTCCTCGGACCTAAATCCAATCGAACACGTGTGGGACCTTCTCGAGAGACGCTTGGCAGCAAGTCACCAGCCGCAGGCAACGATTCCACAGCTGCGATAGGCGCTACAAGAGGAATGGGCCGCGATGCCTCAACAGCTCCTTGACAACTTCGTCCTCAGCATGGACAAACGTTGTAAATCCTGCAACGCAGTCAGGGGTGATCATATCCCTTTACTAATGTCTGGATTTGTCTTGGCAGCTGCCTGTCACATGGACGTTTCTGTCTTCTGTCCAGTTGTGCTCAAAGCTACCTTTTCAATAAAGTGCCTTTGTATCCTTTGGATTCCTTGCTTGGACGGTTTTGCTCACTTGTCTCATATTCTTACATCTTGGGGATCTTATGGAATGGTTTGAGTCGATGTGGGGTACTTCTGCACGACGTTACATTCGAAAAACCGTCTCGTCCTTAATTTTTGCACGCCATTGTAGCTTAATATACAAGGTACAAATTACCAGTGGTCTGGCACGCATTCTTAATTGACAGAAACATGTTGCAACACACCGTATAACATAATGGTAAATAGACTGTAATACTGCTCGAGATGTCTTGAATGTTAATTTCAGCAAAAACATGCACTTGATAGAAGCATTAATCTCATGATTAAGAATTAACTTCATAATATAAGAATTAATATCATGATAAAGAAATCAAATCAATTTGGAGAGTTCCAAAATATGTGTAGGAGTGGGAGAAGATAAATGTTTACACTGCGTCTGTGTTCCTTTTCCTCGAGATCGAAATATGTTCGCATCTTTGTAGCATCGTTACTTATAACCCCCAAAGATAAACTTCGTTAAATTTAAAGTGCTACACAATCTTACGAGAAGATTCTTAAACTTCTTGTCTGTATCCAAGGCTTTAAGTATCGATATTAAAAAAGCCTTCATTTGTAAAACATTTGCCAAATGTCTTGTGATGAATCAGAAGAAATCCTTAATGTTGTACTAGGGAGCTGAAACGGTGTTTTTTCGATCTTTCCTGATCAGTTTATAAAACGTACCTTCCTTTTAAAGCATCGGAACGTAATAGTCGCCTGAATGGGTTTAATCTTTGACACTGTGTTCTTTACGCTTGCTTGGCGACTAAAGTTTGGATCGTGACTTAAAAGAGAAAATATTGGTTAACGTTTCTGACGTGTCCCCTTAAACTGTTTTTGTGGACATTTCCTTTAACAGATGTACCCATTGACGGCTCGGTACCTTCGCAAGAGAAGAGGAACTACATTCAACAGTGCGAATATTTCTTAACAACCAGTAGCACACTCAGCACATGTAGGCGATAGGATCTACACTGACGGAAAAAAAATCCCAACACCAAGAACGGGTTGCGTTAGATAAATTACAATTGGTAGGCGGCGAGAGTACATCTGTAAGATGACGTCTATGCAAATTTCGCGCTCAGCGCATACGTGTGGCGCTAATAGCGCCCCTCGGAACATGCAAAGCAGGTTTGTTGTAAATACGCGCTCTAACGTTCGTGAGCGTTAGTTATCGTTGAGATTCGACGTAGGGTGTTGATGTTAGTCAAGAATGCCTTTAAGAAGACGAAGACGCCATTATCAACAGCTCACGGAGTAGGAACGAGGTCGTGTAATAGGGCTACGAGTAAGTGGATATTCTTTCCGCAATATTGCAGAACGACTTGGCAGGAATGTAGCCACTGTGCATGATTGTTGGCAGCGGTGGTCAAGGGAAGGTACTTCCTCAAGAAGACCGGGTTCCGGCCGGCCACGTGGCACTACAAAAAGGGAAAACCGCCGTGTACGGCGTATGGCCGTGGCGCATCGTACCACGTCTGCGGCAGCAATTCAAGCAGCAGTTGCCACCACAGTGACACAACGAACTGTCACAAATCGGTTACTTAAAGGACAGCTCCGAGCCAGACGCCCTGTAGCGTGTATTCCACTTACTCCAAACCACTGCCGTTTGTTACGTCAGTGGTGTCAAGCTAGAGCTTATTGGAGGACGGAGAGGAGATCTGTTGTGTTTTCTGATGAAAGCCGGTTCTCCCTGGGTTACAGTGATGGCCGTGTGTTGGGTAGAAAGAGGCAAGGTGAGCGCCTGCAACCAACCTGTCTGCGGCCGAGACACACTGGACCTACACCTGGAGTTATGGTCTGGAGAGCAATTTCCTATGACAGCAGGAGCACTCTCGTGGTTATCCCACGCACCATGACGGCACAGTTGTACGTCGGTCTGGTGATTCAACCTGTTGTGCTGCCATTCATGAACAGCATTCCAGCTGGTGTTTTCCAACAGGATAACGCTCGCCCGCATACCGCTGTTGTAAACCAACATGCAGAGTGCCGACATGTTGTCGTGTCCTGCTAAATCACCAGATCTTTCACCAATCCAGCACGTTTGGGACATCATTGGACGACAACTCCAGCGTCACCCCCAAACCGCATTAACCGTCCCTGTATTGACCGACCAAGTGCAACAGGCCTGGAACTCCATCCCACAAACTGACATCTAGCACCTGTACGACACAATGCATGAACGTTTGCGTGTTTGCATTCAACATTCTGGCGGTTACACCGGCTATTAATGTACCAGCATTTCACATTTAAAATGGCTCTGCTCGCGCTTACAATAAGTTGTGATCTTGAAACCTTAATCGTATAAATATGTTACCTATACAAATGTATTGCCGCCATTTTTTTCCTCTACAACTATTTTTTCGTGGTGTTAGGATTTTTTTCCGTCAGTGTATAACAAAAATCGTCACGTCCAAGAACGCACAGAAAGCATTTCAAACCCCTTTGTTGATTATTAAAAAATCCACAGAGATGCCACGAACTAAACGGAATTTATATTCCAAATTCTTCTTACGCAAACTGTTTCGAATATCATCTGAACGAACTTCCACATAACGTATTTGGATAGCATGTCCTGTTTTGTTTGATGCCTATCGCAACTCTTCCTTTCTTCAGAATCACCGGAATGCATTCGACAAATTCTAAATGAAACTCCTGAGAGATAGGTTTGAAATGTTTTTAAGGAATTTGTAAAGAAGCTGTTGGTGTACTACATGGATTCCAAAGAAAATAAAATAGCATAAAAATTATAAAAAATTTCAAAACCTTATTTAGCTCAATGAGCTTGAATGTTGACTTGAACTTCTATCACGAAGATGTTGGAGACATTAGTAAGGACGAAAAGAGGAATATTCCTCCAAGATATAAGTGGGGTTGGACGCAAATGAAAGGGAATATAGACGGTCGTCGTGATAGCAAAATATTTTTGGAAAGTCCAAAGAGACGACACGTTGTGTATTGAATAAACATACCAAATGTAGCCGTGAAATAAAAGTTAAAGAGGGCAAAAGTGCTATAAATAAAAATATCTTTAAATGGTTCTCTCTAGCATTTTATGCTCAAAAGATTATTTTTCAACTTTTGTTATGAAATTAGGTTTTCAGCAGAATGCATATCAGTACATTATTTCCAATATTTCTACATCCATGTTTTGAAAAATCCTAAAGATTTATCATGGAATTTCCTAACGATTTCAAAAATTCTCACATTAAATACATTAAAAATCAGCAAAAAACTGAGGTTAATTCCATCGACACAAAGTTTGCAAGGCTTTGTTACCCCGATGCGCAGATTATTAGAAAACCCAAAGGTTCAGCCAAAAGATACAGTTCTACTTTATAATTTGTTTTCAAGTAAATGTAAATATCCGGAATACAATTTCAAGTTTCATAATTTTATTTATTTAAAAAAAGTTCAGACAACATGTATTATGCTTTAATACTCGTATTTAAAAGTATTAGTCACTTTATAAAAACAGAGCTATTGTTAAATGTAAGGCCCACACTTTTTAAAATATACCTTCTCGTGGAAATGTTCCTAAACTAAATACAACACTTCAACAAGTTAGTAAAATCATACAATGCATTGATTATAATACGCTTTCCAACATTACAGAAATCATTACTCAAGTTATCACTCAAGTTATTAGAATAATATCTGTGGAATAAATCTCGGTCCTTCGCTCTGACCTTTGATCCCAATTCGATGATATTCAACAGATCCGACTTGGTATACCTCCGAAATAACATGATAAAGTTTTGTCGCAATCGAAGCATTTTTACGTAAGTTATGATGCATAAGGTCTATGGAACAGATCCCGCCCCTGAGTCCTAACTTTGACCCCGTTTCGCCCATTTTCAACAGCATATGTCGCAAGGTGGTCCCCTACCACATACTAAAATTTCATCGAAATCGAACCTTTTTAACGTTAGTTATGCCGCATAACAGCAGTGGAACAGATTCCTTTCCTATGTACTGAAATTTGACCCCATTTCGTTCGTTTTAAATAGGGTTCCTTCCCAGGTCATCCCCTACCAGATACTAAAATTTAATCGAAATCCAATGGTTGTTACGCGAGTTATCGTGCTGACGGCCATACGCACACAGCGCGTGACGTAATGAGGCAGATGGGAATCGCGACCATCTGAGTGTGACGTCATAAGTCTTTAATAGGATCCACACACAACGCGTGACGTAATGAGACAGATGGCGTGACCGCGTGCCAACATTCTCAAACGCGAGTTGTGACGTCATAAGATTTCTTAGCATTGGTAACATTAATGGAGCAACGCCGTCACTAAAAACGTTATAATTCGGGGTGGTTATTTAACCCACTAAACGAATTCTTCTAAAGTCGAGATCAAGCTAAATCGATTTCTAGTACCAGAAAACGATAAGAAGTTAGCGACTTTCATCAAAATTCTTAGAGCCGTTTTCAAAGTAAAATGTACATACATACATTCATACAAGAATTGCTACTTTACGACGGACGTCAAGTAACTTTGCTTCCTATACTTCCAATGGAAAAACGTTTGTACACATTTTCTTCACAATTAATGCGTTCCCAAGGATGATAATTTGAACATCGATTAAAATAACTTCATAGTATAACTTGCAATACTTAATATTTTCTAAAACATAACCATAATTATGCAATTCAACATTTGTTTGTCTACTGACGTCATGAAAATACAGGTCGAGTCATCTTTTTTCTGGACAATTAATGCGTTCACAAGGATGAAAATTTGAGCATCAATTAAAATAGCTTCATTTCATAACTTGGAATACTTAATATTTTCTAAACCATAACCGTAATTATGCAATCCAACATTTTTTCGTCCACTGACGTCATCACGTCGCGCCATCTTTTCTCTGGTTTCAACACCACCAAAGGAAAACTTATTGATTTTTAATATAATTATGGTTATGTTTTAGAAAATATTAAGTTTTCCAAGTTATAATATGAAGTTATTTTAATCGATGTTCAAATTTTCATCCTTGGGAACACATTAATTGTGAAGAAAATGTGTACAAAAGTTTTTCCATTGGAAGTATAGGAAGCAAAATTACTTGACGTCCACCTTAATAATATGGGATAAGGACAATGGAATGGATCGCAATCCTATGTCAAGACTTTTGTCCACATTTCGTCCATTTTAATAGGGTTCGTCCCCAAGTGGTCCCCTACTACATACTGAAATTTCATCGAAATCGAACCATTTTTACGCACGTTATGACGCATAAGGGCAATGGAATGCATTCCGATCTTATATCCTGACCTTTGACCCCACTTCACCCATTTTGAATAGGGTTCGTCCCCAGCGGTCTCCTACCACATGGTAAACTTTCATTGAAATGGAACCATATTTACGCAAGTTATGACGCATTAGGGTAATGGAATGATCCCGCTCCTACATCGGGACCTTTGACCCCATTTGTCCCATTTTCAATAAGGTTCGTCCCCGGGTGGTCCCCTACCACATACTAAAATTTCATCGAAATCGACCTATCTTTACGCCAGTTATCGTGCGGACAGACGGACGGACAAAGTTGGAGCATATACGCTTCTTCAACCTACGAGTACAAAAAAAGAAACGCAGTTACAAAATTTAAAATGCTTTGTTTATTATTTGGAAAACAAAGATTAAATATATATAAAATTTATTTTGAGAGGTGGTTTATTAAAAGTACGGAGCTGCGCTAGCATTTCATTTGGCTTCCATTTATCGAGACTGGTTGTACATCCTAGGTTGTCATTGTCATTTATAAATGTTCGCTGAGTGATATGTTATCGCATCTGTGACTGAAAGCACAGAGATTCACTAGCTGCTTCATGGCTCCTGGCTGGTCGGTGACGCTGCACACCAGTCACACGTCACCTGCCGAACGTTTGCAACGGTTTTTATGCTAAGACTGGGTACTTTTGGTATTTACTGCAATTTTTTTGGAATTTTACCAGAAGTTGAGTACATTAAAATATAAAAAACCGTGAAATTAGGTCTTTTTTCTGCTGTTTCAGGTAATCATTGAACAATTAGTATACTTATTCGCGGACAAAAACCTGGTGTCGTGTCTAGAAAGCATTCAAAATGTTGGACAACAGTTAACAACAAATTTTGAGGCAGGCTAAATCATCAGAAACAAGAAAATACGTAAGCTCACAGCGCCACACAATAAAATGTATCGTCTTAAATCCTTATTTCTATTGCCGTCTGGCCTTGGAATGCAGACAGAACCAAGATACATTACTCTTAAATCAAAACATTTTGCTTCAAACATTGTTTATTTTATATATAAATATTTTTTCACATTTTCTTACTGTACGCGACATATGTGATATATACCATTCATGGAAATAGGTAAATTACTGTTTTCCATTAGAAACAGCGTGAAGATCGGAGGCCTAGGTTAGATTTCCCACACTTTAGGTCGGGAGTCTAGTAATACTTATTGGTTTACAAGTAATTTTATGTCAGCAACTTCTGTGATTGCATTTCAAAACGAATTGAACAGTTCATGGGGATATCAGTAGTTTCAAGTAAACACCAAAAAATGAATTTCTCTATATGCTAAACTAGTACTTACGGATTCCCAATTACTTTTCGGTAGGAACTCCTATTGATTGTATTAGGAAATCGACTTGAAGCGTTTATTGCGTGGTACCAGTAGTGTCAATCTCTACATATAAAACTGAAAGCCCTCACTGACTCATCACCGTATCTCAGAAACTACCAAACTTAGATTTTTCATATTTGGCAGGAATGTTGCTTTTAATACATAGAGACGCGCTAAGAAAGGATCTTTGGCAAAATCCTATTTGGAGGGACTATGATTTCCACCGAACATTCTGGTGTGCTCATGCCGCAAAATCAAGCTGCTTTCGCCCGGGAAAACTCGAACACCTCCCGTACTCAACTAAAGACCGTGATGCCCCAAGTTAAGTGGAAATTAAATAGGCAGTAGCACATTCCCAATGAGTAGGTTTACTCGGCTTAACTTCACAGATAAACAGTGAAGTACGTAGTAGTTTTGCAGATATACATGGGAGAATTTCTGGGAATAGCTCTCCAAATCTGTAAAGATACGTAGCAGATGAGTCCGACTGGTCCCTATCCGGATTTTGACGACTCAAGCGTCCCTGGTGCATACGAAAGAAACTAGTCAGAAAAATATGTTCCAATTTAGACACTTCTTCCTAAGGTAAAAAACCTAACGCCGAACCTAATGAGGAATCATTTTTAAAACAAACCCTGCACCCCCCCCCACCTGCACCACCAACTTATGTACCCTCCAAGCCAGCTCACGACACGTGATTTGTTTTATCGGTCACGTGCTGTTGACATCAAAAATAGGAGATCGTCACAATAATGTGACTCAACTGCGTAAATTAGATTTAGTTCTGAATAAATTTTATTCTCTTCTGAACAGGACACTTATGTTTTATTTATTAATATTCCGAAACGTTTGTCCGTTGGTTTTTGGTATTTTTAACACAAAGAACTGTAATAATCTTTATTTCAGAAAAAAAGGTAATTGAGGTGCCTTTTCAGGTAATGGTAACCAATTTAACTTTAAGACTATAGTGTTTTCGTGTTAAGATGGTCTATTCTAGATATTGTGCTAGATAGACGTTGTTGTTTTTTTCTTTTCTAAATAAGTTGCTGAATGATAAAAGTGTCAAAACTGCAAAAAGAAAAAGTAAATAAACACATGATTGTTAAAAGCCAGCTTGAAAAAAACTTTATTTCTTCAAGGCTATAGGCGACTGAATATAAATTGATGTAGGTTGCTTAAATGTTTCTGAGTAGCATGAGTGACATTTGTTAACTTTTCTACACCTGAACTATTTTAATTTGTGTTAATCTTTTTTCGTTTTCTTAGTTTTTAAAACGGCGTGATTTTAAATGTATGTAGGGCATAGGTGCAATGCTAGATATTGATATAGAAGGTCAAATTTTTTTTAGTAGTATGAGACACATTAGCTAAATTTTCTACGTTAGTGCTATTTAAATTTTCAAATATTAGTTTTGTTTGTCTTTATCAAGTTTCAAAACACAGTTTTTGTGATTTTGGATTCTTCATGACCAGAGGGGCTGTATTGGATATTGATGGAGATAGTTCGAATTTTTTGTCTGTTCCATGTGACAATTTAGCCAACCTTTCCACAGTAGAACTAAATCGATTTCTTAAAATATATATTAAGCCATTTTCGGGCTACCCTAATGATAATTTACTTGGTTTTAATTACGTGAGGCAGTTATATTGCTCAGCGATACAGAACTGAATATTGAGTAAATCCTTTCAGCTATTTGTAAATACCTAAAAATTCGGAGATATTCTTCCAGCCTTATCATTCTTAGATATTTTATTTTGTATACCTTTCGAGTTTTAAATATACCCAGTAGACAAAACATTAGAAATAACGATGATAAGCATGTGACAAGCGCACCCCCTCGCAGAATTAAACTCACTAAAACACAACCAGGTGACAGCTGGGATTTCCAATAATGTATCCAAATCGACGAACATCAGTAAGAATGGTGATCTAAGCGGCTTTGATTTCGGAATCAATGTCGGCGCAAGACAGACCTGTCATTCTATCACTTAGTGAGTAAGACCCTAGGATTCCGAGAGACAACGTATAAAGAGTGTACTGCGTGCGGATCATCGATGGACGTGCCAGCGCAGAGGAAGCATGCAATGACCAACCACACGCTACTGATTGCGGGGTCTACGAAGATTGTCCAAGTTCATACAGGCCGACCTCTTTGGAAATAACGGCGCACATCACATGCAGATTAAATGTCGCTGGCCCAAGCAACGTCATCGAGTGGACAGAAATGCGTGGACCACGCGGAATAGCTGAGCTACAGCAGCCACCGCTGTAATTGCGTGCCGATTTTGACTGTAATTTACTGGATATTACGACTTGCCTGTAGCCACGAACACATAAACTGGACGTTCGTATATTGGCGCCGTGAAATGTGGTCAGATGATCCCGTTTTTTCGCTGTACTGAGCCGACGGGTAAATGAGAGGGTGGTGTTGACAGCATTATGCCATGGCCTCGTCGTGCCAGATTTGGCAGACTTGTAATGTTACACAACTTGTCCCTTATATTTATCGGACAGATTCCGAACCGCTGGTCGATACCACAAATTTTGTTTGATCACCTGCACGCTTTCGTGGTGTTTGCGCATCCTTCAGCTGATGGGCGTTTTCAGAAGAATAATGCGCAGATCCACTAGACTGCGACTACCCAGGCAAGGCTTCAGGACCCCTTATCCGAGTTTGGAACCATTCAGTGGCCCTAAAATACACTTAATTGAACCCTATGTAAGATATTTATATGTTATAGACAGTAAAATGGGATCTAAGAGTCATGTACACCTCAGGTGGTGTTGTTGACAACGTTCAACCGGAATAGCTGGTATTACCAAGGTAAATCGTGTAGCACCTGGTGGAGTTAGTTCCTGCGCGTGTACAAATTGTCTTTCACCCTGGAAGAGGACCAACACCCTTTTTGGTAGGGTTCTGTGATGTAAAGCCTGAATTACAACTTTCTTTAACAGACTACTTGATACAGAAAATACTGTGGTGTATTTTTTATTTCCATTTGTTTTCTGACATTCTTACCCAAGCAATGCAATTTGAAATTTTCCGTGTAGGGCTCTGTTCAATGTAATTAACCAATTTTTTTCCTCAGATTCTTAAATAATTAATTTGAAGCACATGTAGATAATTTTGGCATTTATACAGCTGCTTTTCTAAAATTCAAACAATGTACATTTCTGAAAGGCATGTTAAAAATATTCCAAAATTCTTATGTGTTACATATTTGCTAAGAAAGGTTTAATACAAAAATTGACTATCGAATTTAGCAAATTGATTTTTGTCGCTTTGCAGTTTAATATCCGTCAATTAATTTAGTTACATTTCGAATATTAACAATTTCACTGGACGTATTCTGTTTGAAAGTTTTTGTAAAACGCTTTTACGTAGGCTTGTTCGGGAGATTAGAGCCGTCCCCAGGGTTGTTACTTTGACATTGGCTGTCATTTGGGTGACTGCTAACAGCTGCATTCGTTGCCAACTTTTAAAGGATATTCTGTTGGGAACTGATTTTGTATCATTGATAGACACAATTGTGACTTACATCCAGATTATTTCAAATATTATTTATCAGAAATGTCTGTTGACCGACACATATTACTCTTTTCACGGAACATGAATTTGATATTTTACGTAAATCTGTGAAGAACTGTGCGATTTATCAAAACATTTCCCATATTTTTTCTGGAATAAACCTCATTACATTTTTCAGTAGCAGTTTTATCTTTGAATATACACTATCTACCAACAAGTAATTGGACACCCCTGCAATCAACGATATCTGCAGTCCTGATACACGTCACGGCCGCCGCCGTTGAATGTCGTGTGGGAAATAACAACGCAACCAGTCGCATTCAAGATGCCACGCAGTTCGGAGCTCTCTGATTTAGAGAAAGGTGTAATCGTGGGGTATAACAGAAATGCCCGATCTATACGTGACATATCCAGCGAGTTGAAGTACACAGAATCGAGAGTGGCCTACGTGATTGGCAAGTGGAAGAAGAGAGGTGACTGTCGGAATGTGCCCCGACCCGGCAGATGGCAGACCCACAAAACTGGGAGTTAGAGACCGACGGGTGTTGGGCAGAGAAATTCAGAAGAACGGCACCAAATCGATGGGCTACATCCGCAAGGAGTTTCAAAACACATCCGGGAGTATTCTTTCGATGAATACCATTCGTAAGGAAGCCCATATGCTCGGTTATCATGGACGTGCTGCCGCCCACAAGCCTTTGATCACCAAGTCCAATAGCGCTGCTCGGTTACCGTGGTGCAAAGAACGTCGACAGTGGACCGTTGAACAGTGGAAACAGGTTCTCTGGAGCGACGAATCAAAGTTCACCGTCTACCGTTCGGATGGCAGGGTCTGGGTTTAGCGTCTGCGTGGAGAATGCCTCCTGCCGGAGTGTATTGTGTCAACTGTGAAGTTTGGCGGCTGTGAAGTTCGGCGGCTGTGAAGTTCGGCGGCTGGGAAGTTCTGCGGGGGTGTTTCTCCCGGTACGGCACGGGACGCTTGGTCGCAATTCCTGGTAGACTCAACGCCGAGACCTACTGCCCCATTTTGGAGGACCATGCGCTTCCTACGTTGTGACAGTTTTACGGGGTGGGCCCATGTTACTTCTAGGATGAAAATGCCACCTGTCATGTTGCGAGGTCCACCATGGCTTGGTATGGTGAAAATGGGCTTAACCGAATTAACCGGCCTGCGCATCACCCGGACCTTAACCCTATCGAGCACCTCTGGGATGAGTTGGGGCTTCGACTTAAGGGGTGCCAACACCGTCCGAAATCTGTGAAGGAACTGACCTGTCTTCTCCAAGCCGAGTGGAAGAATATACTGCTAGCCTTCGTACAATGCCTGGTTGAGAGTATGCCCAGGAGGGTTGCAGCTGTAATCGCCACTCGTGGAGGCTCCACCAACTAATGAAGGTGAATAAACTTCGTTTTGCTTTGCTATCACAGGTGTCCAATTACTTATTGGTAGATAGTGTAGCAGAATCCATTATAGGAGAACTTGTCAAGACCTAATTAAGAATTAAACCACTGTTGAATCTGCTGCATATACATGGAAGTAGCAAATGATTTGAAACATCTTTTCACAATGGACAATGTACATTCGTTACCTACACACGGAACTATGTCGTAGAGATTGCTTTTTCTATATCATAGAGAGGGATTCGCTATCTTAGCTGTGTGCATCTCCGAGCTAAACATTCATATAAACAGTTAGCTTCTCAAAGGTGCACAAAATGTCATTTTAAGAAAAAGCGAATTCAATTTGTTATCAGTTCACAAATTTAATAACAAGCAGATACAAGTGTATCTTATTTACTCCTATCTCTGTCCAAAGAAATGTGGGTAAAGTAAAAGAAATTATATGAGCTCAACGGGTTTATATATTTTTCACCATGGAAGAAGCAAACAAGGTGTTGAAATCCTCCAGTAAATGTTACTTCAGGCGCAAAAAAAGGACATCTATCATTTTCTAATTGTTATGAACGAAGTTTTACTGTTATACACATTATATATTGTCTATCTTGCTCAGGAAGAACGAATAAAACACCGCCAGTAGTGTTCTTAAAAGTTACTTTCATCTGCTATGTTTGTAAGAATGTGATGCTGTCATACTCAGAACAAAGGGGTGACAATGGCTGAAAAACAGCACAATGCAACTTTTCTTGATTTAGTGAAATGGTGCCACGTTTGAACGTTTGAGCAAAGGTCATAGTTTGAGCACCGGGAGTAGAAAGGCAAACCCTTGACCTTTCCTACACCCTTTAATAAACATTGTAATGGTGAGTCAAACGTTTTACAATATTTGCATGAACGCATGTGATGCGGTGAATATGTCACGTGTTTAAACTATTGCAAGTCGCTCACTGCAGTCAGTTGAAAAGGATATAAAGTGGTAGTCGATGTTGTAAACAGCACTGCTTGTCGTCTTTCTGTCTGTGGTTCGGATGCCTAAAATATGAACAGCCACACCCCGACTAATTAGAAAACTTTTGCTATAAGAGTTTGAACTCCTCGATAAAGCTACTCAAGCAACACAAAACTCTTGTCATGCAAAAGGGGAAGATTTCGCGGACCGGAAGCACTGCAACCAGATGGTTCAAGAAATTTAGTTCAGGTGACAAAAACTTGGACGATTAGGCGAGGTCAGTTAGACCGACTGGCGGAATTTCGAAGGGATAATCCATTACGAATTTGCTTCAGACGGTCGGAATATCAACGCCAACCTCTAATATGAAGAGTTAGAGCGGGTGTATGCTGTTTTGTAGGAGACGTACCCGGCACTGGTGAACACAAATTGCACTCTCCTACAACAGGACAATGCTCGGCCTCGTAACGCTCGATCGATTCGGGAAAAACTCCAAGTACTTGAGGACATGGAACTGATGCCACACCCAGCATACAGTCCCGATCTTGCCCCCTTCAGATTATTACTTTTTCGGTCTATGGCTCACTTCCTTCACGGGCAGCAATTCAATATCCAGAAGGAGGTGGAACTTAGGTTGAGGCAGTTCTGCGCCTCGAAGGAAAAGAACTGGTACCGCCGATGAAACACAAAACTGGCAGACAGATGTGTAAAGACGCTGCAACACAATGGCCTACACTTTGAATACTATTAGGTGCTTGAATTAAGTCCCGCTGTAGCCCAATAGAGCGCAGAAGTGGTGCGCTGTGACCCAGGCCACACGTGACCTGCCTTGCGCACGCAAGTACCATCCGTAGTTTGGGGGAATCAGTGTGTGACACGCGATCGGAGGGCACATAACACGTGTTTGTATCGCAATCACGATGTCGTGTTTCGTACCAAAAAAGGAGCACTTGGAGGTAGCATTACTCTTCTGCTTTCATTTCAAGAAATCTGCAGCGGAAAGTCGTCGTTTGCTAATGCAAGCCTATGGGAAGCATTCCCTATAGAAGACAACATGTAGAGAGTGATTCCAACGCTTCAAAGCCAAAGAATATGACGTGAAGGGCAAAAAGCGCCCTGGGCAGCCGAAAAAGCTCGAAGATGGCGCATTGGAGGCCTTATTGGACAAGGATGCATGTCAAACGCTCCACGAGTTGTCTGAAACACTACAGGTCGATGAGTCAACGGTTAGGAAACGTTTAAAGGCAATAGGAATGATCGAGAAGCTCGGAAACTGGATCCCACATGACAAGGTTATTCTTCTCAACGACAACGCTATAATACCTCATATCGCCAAATCTGTGAAGGAACTCTTGTAATCACTTGGCTGGGACTTCTTACCCCACCCGCCTCATTCCCCGGACATTGCTCTCTCGGGCTTCCATTTGTTCCTGTCGCTACAACATAGCCTGTCAGAGCAGCACTTCCTTTCTGTCTAGGATATCCAAAAATGGCTCTATCAATGTTTCGCCTCGAAAGAACCTGCATTTTTCTACTGCGGAATACATTTGTTACCCCACCGGTGGGAAAGGGTTGTAGCTGACAAAGGACACTACTTTGAATAGACTATCCTGTACCGTTCTGTGGCAAAACACAGGTGTTTCTGTGGTAAAAAACAGCGGGAATTAATTCTAGCACCTAATACTAAGTTTTCGTCGTAAATATAATTATGAAGGCATAAAGTGATCCAAATATTGCAAAACTATCGACTCACCTAATATGTTTCACACGACACGGTGACTTACTGGTTATTCTGCATATCTCAGCAAACTTCATTATGAAAATTTTTCATACTGAAGGCAAACCAAATATTATAAATACATTAAAAATGTCATTAAACTATGTTATAATGTACAAGTAAGGAAATTAATATACTTTTCCTTTTTCAGAAATCGGGAACTTTAATACCTGAAGCATAGAGAATAACTTAAACATTTAAAATTGTACGAAAGTTCATTAAATATTTTCTGAGGAGATTTCAGCAATGGAAATATTTTCTACTATTAATATCAGATATATTGTGTACACCCATAGACGAATTTTGAACGAGACACTCATTCCCGTACAACTTCAATTTATAGGTAATAACACTAATGGGAACAGTTTAAGTAGAAAAGACCTGGATAAACGCAAAAAGAAAGTGATTGCAATTTCAACGAGCCTTGCATTTTTAGCACGTCTTCTGTAAAAAAAGATAGTGCTTCTGTTATCGGTATGTCCGCCCATCCGTCTGTACCCACGGTATCTCTGCAACTATTAGTCGGATTTGAAATTTTTTTTTGCATTCGGAAGCTCGAAATATGCGAATGACGATCCTTCATTTCGTTTTTTTTACGATGCACAATATCGCCGCTAGAGGGCGTAAATGCAGATGATGTCGAATTCGAAATTACGTTTTATTTCACATATTTGCTTCTAAGCATCTGATTGAAAAAATATTTTATCTTTCGATTCCATTTTAATCGAAGAGTATTTTAGATATAGCTTATTTTTCAAATAACCCATGGGTTTTCGACTAGGGGGCGTAAAAGTAAATTACATTTTTCACGATAACTCTTTTCCTAAAACTCTGATTTGAATTTTTTTTTTCAGCGGATACATCTCCTGATGGAAAATATTTTGTATAAAATTTCGAGTTTTTGGTAAAGAACACTTTGGCCACCAGGGGACGTAAGCGTTAATTTTTGCTTCTGATGTATTTGCCATAAAATCTGAGATTCTAACATACCGATTGAAAAAATTCTTTCGTGGACTGATGCCACTTACATCGATAAACCTTTTCGGAATTTTTCTTCTTAAAATATTTCACAGTTTCTAAGCCAGGGGGCGTAGATGCATATCTTATTTTTTTCAATATCTCTACTTCTAAGAGTCCGATTTGAAAAATTCCTTCTTTGATGGATAGTGTTTTCCGTGTGACATGTTTTTCATATATTTTCAAAATTTTCAAGTTGTTCATAGACTTTCCGCTAGGAGGCGTAAAGGTAAATTGCGTTTCCCACTATTTCTCTGCTTCAAAATCTCCGATTTCAAAATTTCTTTCTGCACCGGATACAGCTCCTGATGGGAAATCGTTTGCACATAATTTCTTATTTTTCTAAAAATATGGTTTGGCCACCAGGTGGCGTAAGTCTCAATTTCTGCTTCTGATGTATTTGCAGCAAAATATGAGCTTCTAACATCTCGATTGAAAAAAAAGTCTTTTGTTGACCGATGCTACTCACATCGACAAACCTTTTAGGAACATTTTCTTCTTGAAATACTGCATGGTTTCTATGCCAGGGGGCGTAGATGTATATCTTATTTTTGTCAATATCTCTACTTCTAAAAGTCTGATTTCAAAAATTCCTTCTTTGTTGGATAGAGTTTCTGATGCGAAATGTTTTTCCCATAAATTCAAAATTTTCACATAAATTATAAACACTCCGTTAGGGCGCATAATGGTAAATTGCGGTTTCTTCTCCTAAAACTCCGATTTGAAAAATTCTTCGTGTATCGCATACAAGACCTGATGGAAAATATTTTTCACATAATTTCTACTGTTTTGTAAAGAATGGTTGGGCCACCAGGGGTCATAAGTGTTAATTGCTGCTTCTGATGTATTTGAAGCAAAATCTGGGCTCCTGAAATCTCTACTAAATTTTTTTCGTGGACCGATACTGCTCATATGGATAAACCTTTTCGAATACTTTCTTCCTAAAATAAAGCATTGTTTTCCCACCCGGGGACGTAAAGTCACATCTTATTTTTGTCGATATCTCTGTTTCTATGAGTTCGCAAGCTCACGATTCCGTTTACACCAATATCTGAGGGATTAAAGACCCGATTGAAAAACTTCTTTCTTCCGTCAGATACTATTGTTTTCCATACCGGTTCCATTCACTTTGAATCGCTTTGATAAATTTAATTTGCGTCAGAACGGATTCAAAAGACGTGCTTATTACACCCGAAAATTCGGTGTCATCTTTCTTGTTTACATTAAAATCTGAATCGTAGCAGTCAAACAAATGCAAAGCCTCAATAATAGAAGGGTCCTTTAGTAAGAACGTGTTGCCTTCATTTCTTTTAAAGCAGTGAATAGGAGGTACAAGCGTTACTCAAAAGAGAAATTATTGTGAGTAACGCTATATCTTCTTCAAAGGCTGGATTGTAGAAACATTACGGATTTCACTAAGCTTCAGTTCTTGGATTAATAAACGTGAAGCCCACCGTGATTTATCGAGTGGAATTGATTCTAACGCGCTCCCAAAATCAATGAGGAAAACGTGAAAATTAAAATTTCTGTTTCTGATGCTCTCGGACTGATAACTAGTTCTTGAGAACACGTACCACATTTTTGCACTCAAAACTGCTTGAGGAAAACTCTGGTTGATATCATACCCAAATTCTCTTTGGAAACGGATGATCGTCCATTGTGTGATTGGTTGCGTCGTCAGATCAAAAGGCATCTGCTGATATTCCAGCTATTGAGGTCTTCGTTAATGTAGATGACTTTTTCTTGCCAAATCTGGCATCCATTCTGCCGACGGTGTAGTATAGAAACTCCTATTATGTGCTCAGGAATGTATAGTAAGCAAAGAGCAGAACACTCCCCCAACGTCGTATGCAACAGTAACTGTCTTGCCGGAAAAAAATCGATGTTTCTCTTTTTTTTTCTTTTTTTTTTTCGTAACAGCTTGCTGCGGAGCCGAATGATTTTTAATGCAATAAATGTTTTTCGGCTATTATTAAGGAAAAAATATGAAGCAAAGCAATGTTGGATCAGTTTGTTTAACCGATTTACACATGAAGATTACTCGGGGATTCATGGTTATTGTGCATGCATTTTATTTATTTAAAATTGACATGAACAACTGTAACTAACTAATTAAATGTTTCAATTGCGGTAGAACCTCTATAACGGATAACTCCATATCAGTTGTGGCGAACCCGCGGCAAACGTGCCATTTTAGTGGCACGCGGAGGTGAGTTGGGTGGCACGCTGGAACTTTCAAAATCTCTGTACCCTGTTTAAAAAAAGAAAAAGAGAAAAAGAGAAAAAGAAAGAAACATTCTTAAAGCAAGTGGCGAAAATACAGAAATCAAGTTTGCATTTACAAGTGTCTTTTGTTTGCTTGCGTGCGTGCGTGAGAAAGCAAAGCTGGTACTAATGCCTGCTGCTATTGCCGGGGGCAGGAAACCATCAGCCTAATTCCATTGTCACTGTTATCACGGTTATAAATCAGTGACATCTTGTCTTCAGTGAAGACACAGCCGATGTTAAAACAAAATAGAAAAACTGAACGTTGTGTGGCGTGAACCAACGTGGAAGACACACAAGCTCTGGAGCTTCCCGTCTGCTGACGCCATTCGTTGACGTAGTCATGTAGTGCTAGCGAGCGATGAGAAAGTGATTATCTCTCTTGACACGGTGTCTTTCGAACGGAGATAGTAAAAGACAAGGCCTAAATCCTTTGTAATGTGACGGATTGGCACCACATTGTGTTTCAATTTTAGAAATATCTGTTAGTAAGCCGTTGACTTAAAAATGAAGTATGAAGAAGACATTGCATTACGTGCTTTCAACATTGATTGTGAATAAAGGTTTTTGTTTGGTAAACTTGGAGCGACATTTCAAGCAAAAGCAATCTGATTTCAATTCTTAGTATCCTGTTGGCTCAACATTACGAACGGATTCTATTAACAAAAAAAAAAAAAAAAAAAAAAAAAAAAAAGAAGAAGAAATCACTAACTGGCCAACAACAATTGCTTTTGCAGAAAACGAGTGAATAACTGATATAAATTGTGAAGGCTTCCTACGAAATTTCTCTTCTGTTGGCACGAAAAAAGAAACCAAACTCTGATGGCGAAGAAATAGTAAAGTCCAGTCTACAGATATTTGCTAATTATGCCGGAGATCCAAAATCTACGGAAATGGTCCACGCAGTTACGCTTTCTCGGAATACAGTGATGCGTCGTACAGCGTCGTATAGACGCATCATGATGTAGAGGCTCTTTGCGCAAAGGACTTGGGGTTATGTTATGTTCTGAATCCAGTAGTGCATTGTATTAACAAAATTCGTGCCATGCACTCAATCGCATGGAATTTTGTAGTTTGTTTGCGGAGGAGCTGGAAGAAATGGGTGAATTGCTTTTTCACTGTAATGGGCGTTGGCTTTCAAAGGGAATGGCCTTGGAGAGATTTTGGAATCTGTGACATAGTGCTTTAAATTATTTTGAAGGTAATGGTTTACTCACAAGTGAGTGCTCTTTCTCAAAGATGAAGATTTGCTGTAGGATCTCACATTTCTTACAGATGTAATGGCCATCTTAAATATTTAAATTCACGTTTACAAGGAAAAGACTGCCCTTTTCAAAATTTGATGACTTCTGTATCATCTTTCATGACTAAGCTTTTGCTGTTTTTAAATGATTTTGCTCCAAATATATTATCTCAATTCGCTCGAATGCAAGAACAAGAGAAATATCTAAAAATGCCAAACTTATGAGAAGTACAAAAAGTTAATATCTGTTTTACATGACTCCTTTAGAACAAGATTTTTTGATTTCGAGAAAGAGAAGAAAAACAGTGAGCTTTTTACAAACTCCATTTCAGTTGCTATTGGAGACCTAAATTATTATCCTCTACACATGCAGACAGAATGATAATTGTCAAGAATTGACCTTCAGCATAATATTGCACTTAAATGTAAATATATTGAGTTTTTTTCTACTTCATCCAGTCCAAATTATGTTGAATTCTGGAAATTTCTTCGAAATCCTGATTTTTCAATTTTACACGAATTTGCACTGAGGTACTTTTGCAGGTTTGCCTCCACCTACGTTTGTGAACAATCCCTTTCAGTAATGAATACGATTAAAACTTAATATCATTCAAAATTAACTAAATCTCACCTAAGTAATTTAAACTTGTTTTCTTGTTCACAGGTAAACCCAAACATGCAAATTCAAAAGCCTCATTGAAATTTTATAAATCCCATTGTCATTGAGTTGCAATCATGTTGTTCAATTTAACGTGCACTAAGAACGATAGAATCATAATTAACTTTATGAAACTTTAAATAAGTGTTTTTGTTTAAACCTGCTATGTGCCAATTTAGTTAGGAGAATGGATTACTTCAGTGGCACGCCCAAGATACAAAAGCCTAAAAGTGACACATGCCTTAAAAAGGTTGGCCACCACTGATTTAGACTAAAGCCGTTCTTTCGTGCGGAATAATAAACAAACTGAACTTCTACGTATTGTGAAATACTGTGTAATCGTCCGTGATGTAATTACATGTTTAGCTAAGTTTCTTCTAAATGGAGTGTTATGTGTTTCAAATGCCCGCGAAAGAACATTTATTTATGGATTCCTAAGAATTTTTCCCTCCCCATAACCCAGTCTCTCTCTCTCTCTCTCTCTCTCTCTCTCTCTCTCTCTCTCTCTCTCTCTCTGTCCCTCACTTTTTCTCTGTCTCTCTCTCAGTGGAAGAAATACAAGGATGAAAGGAAGTAATTGCAACTAATGTCAAAAACACTAAGCGGTACGTCCTAGAACATCATTTGACGAGCAGTTAGGACAATACTTGAACAGTTAGCACTAGCAGCATCTTATTCATTTGTCTTTGTTCATTTCATAGTTATTTAGAAAGGAATTAATGTCCTAAGACGAGGTACCAGAATTCTAACCACAGCAAATTCGCACAATGGCCACTGAGTTTGCGCCGCACAACGGAAGGGCAACAGCAGGTAGGTGGCTTAGATCAGTGGCAGTCAGAAAGAGAAAGTATAAGCGCCATCCAACGTAAAGGTACTGTAAGGAATATCACAAGTGTGTACCCCAATGTTTTATCATATTGTATGTGCTATACAATTACAACACAGTTATTTATTGCACACATTTAAAACTTACAGTTTTATGAAAATGCAATACACCAGGAGGAATCTGAACACATTGGTTGTAAGGCGATTCCCCTATCAGATGTAAGAAAAATAGTAAAACATATGGCATATATAAAAGCAAGTAAGATGGTTATAACAGAAACACTACTGTTAACATCAGGCTTGGAACTACAATGTAATGGTAGGGTTGAGATTCGCTATGGAGATCAGGGTGATTTACAATGTAATTTCGCAGAGACAAGGAAAACTTTTTGATATTTTCCAGGGACCTGATGCTCTTTGGGAGATTATTCCATAGGATAATGGCTTTATACAGTATTCTATTTAAACCATAATTAAGTGTAACCCACGGCTGACATAATTTGTTGTTAGCAACAGATCTGGTGAAGATAGTATAATCCAGATATTTGATATCAGATTGAAAAATAGGCAGATTAAGATGCATTATTTTACAAAACATGATACCTAGTTTCAAGGTAAAAATTTCATGAATTTTTAGAATATTTAGTTTTAGAAATAATGGGTTAGAATGAGACATGTAATCTGTGTTCAACATATAGCGAACAGCCTTTAGTATTTGTGGGCAAGTTTTGCTGAGATGCTAAATAATGACGTATGTCAATGAAGTAATTGTTGAATTCATCAGCAACTGATTTTTAATCAACATTAGTATTACCAGAATTTCCTTTTAACGTCAGCGGAGTTTCAGTAGCACAGGATCGTTTGTTAATTGCTGATTTGATTATTTTCCATTTTTGATATGAGTTATTTCCTGCATCTGAAATAGCGAGGTTGTAATAAGCAACCTTCGCATGCTGAATAACATTTCTTAGGGCATAATTATACCTTTTATACTTAAAACGTAAGTGACTGTTATAAGGATTCTTTCTACTTTTTTACGAAGCTTATCCTTTTTTTTATAGATTAATGATTCCATTGGTCATCCAAGGTTGGATCTTAATGTCATATTTAGTGTTAACTGTCTTGTGAACGGTTGTGATCTCAAGGAAATTATTCAAAATGCCTTGCAAAATTTCGATAGCTATAGTTGGACAAGTTGTATTGAAGATATCCGACTTGTCCCAGTCAAAATTTGAGACTAGGTCAGCTAACGTGGTGTAGTCACAATAGGAGATTGTTTTGTGGGTAATTGAGTAATGGTAATTTGTAAAAACTGGAACATGAATGAAGACAGGTTTGTGATCACTAATACTAAAATCAATCACTCCGGACTTTAAAGCAGTATTAAGTAAGTTAGTACCAATATGGTCTAGAATATTGGCACAACGAGTTGGTAAAGAAATGCACATCTGAAAAAATTGCCTGATAGCATATTAAAATAGATTTCACTTGGAGATAGGTTGTTAATGTTAATATTAATATCTCCCAGAAAAATGCAATTTTTATTTTCGTTATTTATTTTGTTTAAGATATTGTCAAAGCATTCAGAAAAGGGTTTTCGATCACTACTTGGCGATCTGTAGATAACGCCAATAATTAGGTTTTTGGACTTGGGACTTTTGATTTCAATCCAAAGCATTTCACAGGAATCAAGTACAAGGGACAAATTATTCAAGTCATCACGAATAAACTAGGTGATTTGAGACTTCAGGTATAGGCATTTTTTTTAATAAACTAGGTGATTTGAGACTTCAGGTATAGGTTTTTGGACTTGGGACTTTTGATTTCAATCCAAAGCATTTCACAGGAATCAAGTACAAGGGACAAATTATTCAAGTCATCACGAATAAACTAGGTGATTTGAGACTTCAGGTATAGGCATACTCCACCAGAACCCCATATATTCAGTAATGGATTATTCCGATTTCTAAATTCGCATTCAAAATTATAGTTACTGAGATTAAAAAACTTATTTTGTTTCTCATCAATTAAATGAGTTTCGCTAAGTGCAATTACAGAAAAATCATGATTCAATTGTGATAGAAAAATTTAAAGCTTATGAAATTTAGAGTTAATGCTTTGAATATTGATATGTAAGAGTGACATACCAACTTTGTTGATTTCATCAGAGATCATATGAAAATATCTCCTCACAAGCACAGTCCGGATGGTAATAATCCAGGTAAGGGTCATATATTTGTTTCGTGCCAGCCGACGGAAATTTTGATTTGACAGACCGTCCCAAAGCCGGACGACCGGTAACAATGAATATGCACATGACAAAGACCTTAGTGGAGACCGACCCACGAGAGACAGTGCAAGTAATCGTACAAACAGCATGGGACAACGCACACGAGCATTATCTCGAACTTACGTCAAGTTGGGAAGGTGCACAAATGGAAGATTGGGTACTCCAATAACACACAGTTCAGCAGAAAACAAATCGCATCAGTGCATGTGTTACCCTGCTTGCACCTGACCAAGTCAAACCGTTCTTGTACCGTATTATAACAGGTAACGAGAAATGGGTCCTGTGTGAAAATGCCAGCTCCCGGAACAGTGTCTTTACCCAAAACAGAAACCCAGCCTTACCCCAAACCTGCTTACCCTCAAATAAGGTTTTGCTGTGTGTTTGGTTGGGTATGCATTGTGTCATGTCTTTTAAGCTTCTCCCCGTTCTACAGCGAAAAACTGCTACGGTATTTGTTGAATTGCACTTGAACTAAGAGCTCCTTCCAACGTCTCCTACACTCATTAGATCGTTTTACAATGTTAACCTTATAGTTGTCAATTAAAGAATTTAGAAATGTAATTTTAGAGAAGGAATGAACCTATTTAACGTTATGCCATGCGAAAAGAAATACCTTAGATAAAATCTACATAGTAAGTTCTGGTGTTTTATAAAAAAAATGTAAAATATATATGAAATTCCATTTCAAAATATGATCTTTTTTAATTCAATCTTAATTCGACTCTGACCAGGCTTAAGGATTTCGAGTTCACACAACCACACAAGTTAAATGAAAAAAATTAAAATGTATCATATGCAATAAAATATAACTGGCTCACCGGAAACCCGTAAAACATTAAGGTAACAGGAAAATATCACAACTTCAGTTCATGATATGTATACAGTAATCATTTCTTTAAACGGTAATGATTGGGACGTCTAACGTTTGCAGAAGCAGCCTGGCAACTGTTTTCCAGAAAGATATCAAAAACATTTTCCTTTCAATTTCCTGCCATGTAGAGGCAGTTTTTTCTGCTCGAGGTTGGTTGGTTGGTTGGTTATTAGATTTTATTGGCGCAAGGGCCATGGTTGGCCAAAGAGCGCCAGATACAAGACAAACAGACAAAATTAAAGAACGGGGCATAAATCGCAAAATCTGGCTGACAAAGTAAAACCGAACCATGAGTACAAAGGAAAGGCCAAAAAAGACAATGAAACAAACAGTATGAAAAACATGGTACAATGGTGAGAAACAAGCCGATTAAGTAAAACTGAGGAATGAGAATGATAAAACACATTACGAAATCGAACACAACTACACATAGGATGAGTCACTCTCCTCCCCCACACACTCCAATATAATGCTGGCCGAGGGCGAGGACGAACTGTCACTATCCTCCCCCTCATGTTCCTCTGCAATGTTAGTTGAGGCTGGGGACGAACTGTCACTCTCCTCCCCCGATGTTCCTCTATAATGTTGGGTGAGAGTTTGGACCTCGCTGAGTCCGAGACAGTTGCAATGTTGGTCAGGTGGACCGCGACAGTTGGATGGACACGGCACACCTTTGCGGATTGAGGGCCGGGTCTTCCGCACGTACAGGCTGTCTGCTGGGAACCGGAAGAGTCGGTCGTCTTCAAAAGAGAAGGCGCAGACTCAGCTGGTTGAATAAGCTGGAGCTCGGTGAAATCCACCTGTGTCGCTTGTTCAACTGTAGATCGCTTGGCAAGTGCGGCAAGAGCTACAGGGCGCGGAACAAAGGGCTGCACGGGTTGCGGCAGAGACTGAACCACTGCGGCAAAAGTACGCTGTCGGTTGGTGGGTATACCCAACTTGGCCTTGGCAGCAGGGTACGAGAGGCCCTCCAGGGTCTTGAGGCGCTGGATTGTCATCTCGTCCTTCCATTTCATACAGTTGCGGGAGTAAGCTGCATGGGCCTCACCGCAGTTAACACAGCAGGCCGCAGAAGTGCAACCATCCCCGTCATGTTCACTGGAGCCACAATTTGCGCAACGAGCGGAACTCTTACAGAAACGTTATGAATGCCCGTACCTCTGGCACCTGAAACAGCGCAGAGGACTGGGAATGTACGGGCGAACTCCGCAGACCAAGTAGCCAGCCTTGATTTCGGTCGGAACTTTCGGGGAGTTAAAAGTCAAGATTACATTTTTAGACTTAATCAAGGAACCATCGCGCCGGAACATCATACGACGAGCAGCAATAACACCTTGATCTGCAAGTTCAGTCACCAATTCGTCTTCACTGCATGGCAAGAGATCAAACTCCGAAATAACACCCCGAGAGGTGTTAAGAAACGGGTGAGGTGTCACTTTTACAGGAATGCCTTGAAGACTAGTGAGGTGCAGAAAAGTGTTACTCTGAGAAACACTGCAAGTTTGGACAAGCAGGTCCCCAGAGCGAAGCTTCCTCACAGACTTCAAGGGGCCAACCGCAGCGTCCAAAGCTTTAGAAATGAAAAATGGAGATCTGGTGGACAGTCTCTCATTCGGATCGATGGAATCTACAACTAAGTGTGTAGCATGCGTATTCACAGCAATCGAGGGGAGACGACGCTTCGGAGCGACTGGTACAGCTGCCGAAGAAGAGGTTCCACATTCTTGGTCCAGGTCATGGTCTAAAGATCGTTTAAGGGTATGAGACTTGGTAGGTTGAGAAGACGAAGGAGAGTCGTTGTCAACGATCATTTGCTCAGGTGACTTGAATTAGGAGCGTTTGTTTTTGATTTTACCCACGGAAAAAAGGAGAAGGATTCGTCTGCAGACTACTCCACCCACCACCGAGCCCTACAAGGGAGAACTGGAGGTCTGCAAGCCAAGAAAATGACGCTGGACACAGTTCTGGAGCTTATACGTTGCAGATATAGTCCGTTGGCTGTGATCACACGCACTCGGCGGACACTTCGGCCTCCGGGTACCGTCATGCCAACGCCTTTGGCATGATCCCACAGCCCCCGGGCTCACCCTGCCGTGCTATACGACAAAAAAGCCGCTAAAGCCCTGCACACAACTTGGTACAAGACTTCTGACTAGAGGTGGGTTAGTCTCTAGCCTCCCGTTTACAGCGAAGCCGGGGTCGAAGAGGAGTGTTGGTACACAGGAGGCACTTATCCGGTCTCCTGCGACCTCAGCCACCAGACATCCCATTTCCGCCTCACGGGTCTCCGCACGCGGCAAACATGCAGGCAGGTCTAGCACCCAAACCAGCTAAAAAGAAAAAAGAAATCTAAAGAAGACAAATCCTGGAAGGGAACCTAAACGGAATCTCAGCAACCTACGAACTGAGCGGTTAATATTAAACAGTTAGTGGTGGAGGGCAACAAAACCACAAGACCGGGGTGTTAGTACATAACGTGGTAGCGATTAGGCAAAGTATACAACACGGGCAACTAGCCAGTGGAGAAAATAAATAAAAACGAAAAAGCGAGACACAAGACCAGCTCGGGATCGTGGGGCCGCGACTCCCCAACAGCTGGATGAACAGCCGTCCCTGCAAACACCATCAGCACCAAAATAAAAAACAAGCGGTGGCATGACATCAGATGTTGACCAGTCACAAGGTCAGCTCGGGCCGTGGGGGCGCCGCTCCCCAAATAACTGGAAAACCAGTTATCCCCGTGCGGGGTGCTCGAGGTTGCTTCACACGATACTTGAATTTGAAGCAAAAAATCTTGTACAGGTCTTCAAATGTAATCAGTTATATCTTGTAGCATGAGAAACTGTGATATAAATTTCATTTAAGTAGTGCGATTCCTTCTTGGTGTTGCAATTTTCTCCAACAGTAGTGTAGCACATTGAAATCACTGTGGTTTACCAGCAAACAATGTTTGACGATCCGACAAATGTATCATGGCACATTACTCTGCTGGAATTTGCTATCTCCATCAAGAAACACGTTGCACGTATGCTGGTAAGTGTGGTCAGCCGTATAATTAGGATAGCTACCTCATGGTACACAAACGCTTCCTCAGACGTATTAATCAATCCAGTATCCACCATGAGAAGAAAACTCAGATCATTACACTGCTTCTATCAGGTTGTACAGTTAAGGATTGATATCTAAGATATATTAATTCGTGATGGTGACGCTGTATTTTGACTAATCTCTGGGAGTTTATGAACTCAAAGAATCATTCTTCGGACATAGGTAACTTTTTCTAATTCCTCTCATCTGTGAAAACCACAGACGAATTTCCTGGTCACACCAGGGACAAGGGTAAAAAAAGGGAAGACTTTGTGCAACGGGCTATGTATGCAGAAAGCGTTCTCTCGATACTGCTGTTGCACTGCGGGTCACTTAATTCAATGGAATCATCTCTTCGTACAATTCTTCCCTGATTGCGATGACCTCGAATATCTACCAGGATGTTTCACCTGCCCTAATACAACCGACTTTTTTAGATGCTTGTGCAATGCTCATTGTACACCCAAGAATGAGGTTGTTTCCTTGCCTAGGTTAGCAGGTTTGCCGTTTCAAAAATGCTTTCAATTATTCCATAGCGCTCATTACAAAGCGACTTTCTTAAAATCAGGGGTAATTCCAATATTGTTTCTCATTATCGTTCCAACGCGTCCGGAGCCTTTGCAGTCAGCTATTTAAAAGCCATCTCTACGACATAGTTGCGTGTGTAGGTAACGATGGTACATTGCCCATTGTTAATGGATGTTTCTAATCATTTGCTACTTCCGCGTATATGCTATAGATTCAACAGTGATTTTATGCTTAATTAGGTCTTGACAAGTTCCCCTGTAATGGACCCTGCTAAATTAAAAATAATACTTCTGCTGAAAAATCTAATGAGGTTTATTCCAGAAAAACATGGGAAATGTTTAGATGAATCTCACAATTCTTCATAGATTTACCTAAAGTAACAAATTCATGTTCCGTGAAAAGAGTAAGATGTGTCCCTCCCGGCCAGCAGAAATTTCTGATAAAAAGTGTTTGAAATAATCTGGATGTAAGCCACTATTGTGTCTCTCAATGATAAAAAAATCAGTTCCCAACAGCATATCCTTTAAAAGTTGGCAACGAATGCAACTGTTAGCAGTCATCCACATGAGAGCCTCATGTCAAATTAACAACCCTGGAGACGGCAACTAATCTCACCAACAAGCCTACGTAAATGCTGTTCACATAAACCTTTAAACTGAATACGTCCAGTGAATATTATAATATTCGAAATCTAACTAAATTTTTACGGATATTAAACTGCAAAGTGACAAAATCAATTTGTTAAATTAAATTATAAATTTTTATATTAAAGGTATCATAGGAAATATGTAACCCATAAGAATTTTAAAATATTTTTAACATGCATTTCCAAAACGCACATTGTTTTGAATTTTAGAAGAGCAGCTGTATAAAAACCAAAATTATCTACAGGTGCTTCAAATTGAAATTTTAAGAATGTGAGGAAAAAAAAAATTGGTTAATTAAATTGAACAGAGCCCTACTCGGAAAATTTAAAATTGCATTGCTAGGGTAAGAATGGCAAAAGACAAATGGAAATAAAAAAAACACAGTATATTCTCTATCAAGTGGTCTATTAAAAAATGTGTAATTTAGGAATGGAGGCTGTACATTATAGACACCTACCCAACAGCGTGTTGGTCCTCTTCCAGCGTGAAAGACGATTTTTAGAAGCCCAGGAATTGACTCCACCAGATGCCACACGGTTTACCTTGGTAATACGATCTATTCCTGTTGAACATTGTCAAAAATTCCGCCTGAGGTTTCCATGACTCATGGATCTGATTTCTCTATCCATAACATCTAAATATCTTACACACGGTTTAATTCCAGGTATTTGTAGGGACACCGGATGGTTCCAAACCCAGATGAGTGGTCCTAAAGTCATGCCTGCGTAGTCGCAGTCTAGTGGAGCGGCGCTTTATTCTGCTGGAAACGGCCATCGGCTGAGGGTCGCGCAAAAACCACGAAAGTGTAGAGGTGATGAATCAGCACTTTGTGGTATCGAGCAGCGGTTCAAAATCATTCCGGAAAATGTAAGAGACGAAATATGTCACATTACAAGTCTGCCAAATCTGGCACGACGAGGCCATGGCATAATGCTGTCAACACCACCCTCTCATTTAGCCGTCAGCTCAGTACAGCGTATAAACGGGATCATCTGGCCACATTACACGGCGCCAATATACGAACGTCCAGTTTATGTGTTCCCGGCTACAGGCAAGGCGTAATATCCGGTAAATTACAGTTGACAGTGGCACACAATTAAAGCGTTGGCTACTGCAGCCCAGCTCATCAGCGTGGTCCACGCCGTTCTTTCCATTCGATGACGCTGTTTGGGCCACCGATATTTAATCTGCATGTGATTTGCGCCGTTAGTTCCAAAGAGGTCGGTCTGTATGAACTTGGACAATATTCGTAGACGACGCAATCAGTAGCATGTGGTTGGTCATTGCATGCTTTCTCTGCGCTGGTACGCCCGTCGATGATACGCACGTAGAACACCCTTGATATATTGTATCTCGGAAATACTAGGGTCTTACCACTTAGGCGATAGAATGATTAGTTTGTCTTGCGCCGACATTGAGTCCGGAATCAAAGTCGCTTAGATCACCACACTTACTCATGTTCGTCGATTGGGATACATTATTGGAAATCCTAGCTGTCACCTGGTTGTGTTTTAGTGAGTTCAATTCTGCGCGGGGGTGCGCTTGTCACATGCTTATCATCGTTATTTCTAATGTTTTGTCTACTGGGTATATTTAAAACTCGAAAGGTATACAAAATAAAATATCTAAGAATGATAAGGCTGGAAGAATATCTCCGAATTTTTAGGTATTTACAAACAGCTGAAAGGATGAACTCAATATTCAGTTCTGTATCGCGGAGAAATATAACTGCCTCACGTAATTAAAATGAAGCAAATGATCATTAGGGTAGCCTGAAAATTGCTCAATATATTTTTTTTGGAATCGATTTAGTGCTACTGCGGAAAGGTTGGCTAAATTGTCACATGGAACAGACAAAAAGTTTGAATTATCTCCATCAATATCCAATACAGCCCCTCTGGTCATGAAGAATCCAAAATCACAAAAACTGTGTTTTGAAACTTGATAAAGACAAACAAAACTAATATTTGAAAATTTAAATAGCACTAACGTAGAAAATTTAGCTAATGTGTCTCATACTACTAAAAAAAATTTGACCTTCTATATCAATATCTAGCATTGCACCTATGCCCTACATACATTTAAAATCACGCCGTTTTAAAAACTAAGAAAACGAAAAAAAGATTAACACAAATTAAAATAGTTCAGGTGTAGAAAAGTTAACAAATGTCACTCATGCTACTCAGAAAACATTTCAGCAACCTACATCAATTTATATTCAGTCCCCTATAGCCTTGAAGAAATAAAGTTTTTTTTTCAAGCTGGCTTTTAAGAATCATGTGTTTACTTACTTTTTTTTTTTTGCAGTTTTGACACTTTTATCATCCAGCAACTTATTTAGAAAAGGAAAAAAAACGTCTATCTAGCACAATATCTAGAATAGACCATCTCAACACGAAAACACTGTAGTCTTAAACTTAAATTGGTTACCATTGCCGGAAAAGACAACTCAATTACCTATTTTTTTCTGAAATAAAAATTATTACAATTCCTTGGGTTAAAAATACCAAAAACCAACGGGCAAACATTTCGGAATATCAATAAAATAACATAAATGCCTAATTCAGAAGAGAATAAAATTTATTCAGAACTAAATCTATGTTACGCAGTTAAGTCTAATTATTGTGAACACCTCCTACTTTTGAGTCAACAGCGCGTGACCAATAAAACAAGTCACGTGTCGTGAGCTGGCTTGGAGAGTATTGCAGGCAATCTCAAAACATAGTCACGTGTCGTGAGCTGGCATGAGGTGTATTGTAGGCAATTTTAAAACAAATCACTCGTTGCTGTCATAGATAAAAGGAGCGATTTATCATATTTGCAAAAAGGGATGATTATCGTCTTTCGGACCAAGGGTGACAATATTTCTGAAACAGCGCAGTTTGTGAATTGTTCACCTGCTGCTGGGTTAAACTATATCGTGAGTTGAGAAAGGGTACCATTGCGTAAGCGAAGTGGAAACTACGGAGCACCACGCACTATTTATTTGAAGGATGAACGTCTTAGAGCCCTTGGCGATTCACCGTCAGGGGCTCTATGTTAGTTACATGACTGTCATTATTCCAGTCAGCAGATTTTTTTAAAAGGAAGAGTCACAGAATATTGGAATATTTATGTTATATTTCGGTCTTTTTAAACATCCAACAAAGGTGGTGGTGGTGGGGGTTGCAGGATTTGTTTTCAAAATGATTCATCATTGGGTTCGGCGTTAGGTTTTCTGTCTTAGGAAGAAGTGTCTGAAATTGAAAAATTTATTTCTGAATACTTTGTTTCGTGTCGACCAGGGGGGCTTGAGTCGTCAAAATCCGGATAGGTACCAGTAGGACTCATTTGCTACGTGTCTTTACCGATTTGGACAGCTATTTCCAGAAATTCTCTCATGCATATCTGTAAAACTGCTACGTACTTCACTGTTTATCTGTGAAGTTATACAGAGTCCCCTACTCATTGGGAATGTGCTACTGCCTATGTAATTTCCACTTAACTTGGGGAATCACGGTCTTTAGTTGAGTACGGGAGGTGTTCGAGTTTTCCCCGGCGAAAGCAGCTTGATTCTGCGGCATGCGCACAACAGAATCTTCTGTGGAAATCGTAGTCCCTCCAAATAGGATTTTGCCAAAAATCCTTTCTTAGTGCGCCTCTATGTTGTAAAAGCAACATTCCTGCCAAATAAGAAAGTTCTAAGTTTAGTAGTTTCTCAGATACGGTGATGTGTCAGTGAGTCAGTGAGGGCTTTCAGTTTTATATGTAGAGATTGACACTACTGGTACCGCATAATAAACGCTTCAATTCGTTTTCAAATGCAATCACAGAAGTTGCTGACATAAAATTACTTGTAAATCAATAAGTATTACTAGATGCCCGACTTGAAAGTGTGGAAAATCTAACCTAGGCCTCCGATCTTCACGCTCATTTCTAATGGAATACAGTAATTAACCTATTTTCATGAATAGTTCATATAACATACACTGAAGAGCAATTGCATTAGAGACAGCTGGCGTTATGCAAATGTGGCACTTGTCGGCGTCCCTGAAAAAGGAAACGACATGACGTATGCAGCAATCCGAAAATATAAGGCGTGATGTGACGGGAATCAGTAAGAGTCGGACGCAGTATGGGTAAGACGAAGGATCTAAGCTCATTTGATCGAAGGCAAATTGTCGGGGCCCGACGAATGGGTGACTCCATCTCGGAAGTCGTGCAGGCACTGGGATTTTCACGAGTCACTATGTCACGGGTGCACCGTGAGTACATCGAATCCGGTAAAACCATCCCTGCAAGGGCCAACTGTCGTGGACAACAGCATGTGGATGAGCGGAGTCATTGTCGGCTCGCTCGCATTGTAACAGCGGATAGACGGGCCACAGTGCAAGAAATCACTCTGCAATTTAACGCAGGTGCACAAAGACGTGTAAGCAGCCACTCCATCCAGAACGATCTCCTCGCTATGGGGTACAGAAGCCATCGTCCCACGAGGGTACCGCTGCTGACCGCACATCACAGGGTGCAAAGATTATCATGGGCGCTGGAACATCGCCACTGGACCCTAGACATGTGGGAAAATGTTGCCTTGGCTGAGAAGCCCAGATTCACGTTGGTACATACGGATGGTAGGATGCGAGTGCGGCGCAAGCCACATGAACCGATGGATCATTCTTGCCAGAAGGGTACTCTTCAAGCTGGTGTGGGTGGTATTCTCGTCTGGGGACTGTTTACGTGGACTGAAATGGGACCCCTGGTACGTGTGTTATCCTTCTTCACAGGTCAACGTTACCAGGATATCCTGGATGACCATTTGCTCCCGTTTGAGCGTTTTCAACATCCCACTGGGGACCTCATCCTGCAACAAGACAATGCACGGTGCCATCGCTCACGAATTGTATCTGAATGGTTAGATGACTACTCCACCGACGTGACCTCGCATCCTTGGCCAGCTTGGTCACCTGACTTTAATCCCTTCGAACACATCTGGGATGCCATAGAGATAGTTGTTCGAGGCTCTGACCCCCTTCCATGAAATCTTTGTGAACTGTGGGAGCTTGTTCAGTTGTCGTGGATCCGTATGGCTTCCCAACGCTTTCGGTGTCTTGACGAGTTCATGTTGAGGCGAAACGCCGCCGTCATGAGGCCGAAAGGTGGTGCCACACGTTATTAGACAGGTATATCTAATTCAATTGCTGTTCAATGTAAATCGCGACCAGTAAAGAAACTGGAAAATCTTTTATATATAAAATGAACAGATGTTTCCGAAAACTTCTTGATTTGAAATTAAAGTATCTTGGTTCTGTCTCCGAACCTAGGACAGACGATAGTTGAAATAAGGATTTAAGTCCATACATTTTATTGTGTGGCGCTGTGAGCTTTACGTATTTCCTTGTTTCTGATAATTTAGCGTACCTCAAAATTTGCTGTTAGCAGTTGTCCAACATTTTGAATGCCTTCTAGATCCGAGACCAGGTTTTGGGCCTCGAATAAGTATACTAATCTTACAAGGATTACCTGAAACAGCACAAAAAAGACCTCATCTCACGAATTTTAATGTATCCAACTTGTGGTAAAATTCCAAACAAATTGCAGTAAATACCAAAAGTACTCAGTCTTAGCATAAATATTGTTGCAAACAGTCGACAGATGACGCGTGACCGGTGTGCAACGTCGCCGACCAGCCAGGAGCAGCTAGTGAATCACTGTGCTTTCAGTCACAGATGCGATAACGTGTCACTCAGCACACATTTACAAAGGGCAACCAGTCTCGATAAATGGAAGCCTAATAAAATCCTAACGCAGCTCCGTAATTTTAATCAAGCATCTCTCAAAATAAATTTCATATTTATTTAATTATTATTTTCCAAATAATAAACAAAGCATTTTAAATTTTGTAACTGCGTTTCTTTTTTGTTCTCTTATTGAAGAGTTGAATTTAGCTTAGGAACATTTCCACGAGCAGGTACATATATTTCAAAAAGTATGGGCATTACATTTAAGAACACCTCTGTTTTTATAAAGTGACTAATGCCGCTAGCATTAATTTTAAATACGAGTAATAAATAATAATGCATGTTCTCTTAATTCTTTTTGAATCATTGAAATTATGAAACTTGAAATTGCATTCCGGATATTTACATTTACTTGGAAAACAAATAATAAAGTAGAACAGTATCTTTTGGCTGAACTTTTGAATTTTCTAATAATTTACGAATCGGGATAACAAAGGCCGGCAAAATTTGTGTCCTTGAAATTGACTTCAATTTTTTGCTAATTTTTAATGTATTTAATGTGAGAATGTTCGAAATCGTAACGAAATTATATGAGAAATCATTAGGAGTTTTCAAAACATGGATCTAAAAATATTGGAAACAGTTCTATTGACATGTATTCCGCTGAAAAGTTAATTTTACAACAGAAGTTGAAAAATACTTTTTTGAGCACAAAATGCTAGAGAGAACCATTAAAAGATGGTTTTCATTTATAACCCGCTTACCTTCTTTAACTTTTATTTCACGGCTACATTTGGTATGTTTATTAAGTACACAATATGTCTTCTCTTTGGACTTTCTAAACACAGTTTGTTATCACGACGACCGTCCATATTCTCTGGCATTTGCATCCCACTCCACTTATATCTTGGCGGAATATTTCTCTTTCCGTCCTTACTAATGTCTTCAATATCTTCATGATGGTAGTTCAAGTCATGATAGCAGTTCAAGCTCATTGAGCTAAATATGGTTTTGAATTTTTGTATCAATTTTATGCAATTTTCTTGTCTTTGGAATCCATGTAGTACCCCAAGAACTTCTTTACAACTTCCTTAAAAACATTTCAAACCTTTTTCTCAGGAGTTTCATTTAGAAGTTTTCTAATGCATTTAGGTGTTTCTGAAGAAAGGAGGAGTTACACTAGGCATAAAAGAAATAGGACATGCTATCCAAATGCGTTATGTGGAAGTTCGTTCAGATGATATTCGAAAGAGTTTGCGTAAGAACAATTCGGAATATAAATTTCGTTTTTACTTCGTTGCATCTCTGGGGATTTGCTAATAATCTACAAAGGGGTTTGAAATGCTTTCTGTGCATTCTTGGACGCCACGATTTTACTATAGATGATATCGCCAATATGTGTGGTGTGTCTTGCAGGTTCTTAAGAAATAGTCCTCTTCTCATGCAAAGGCACTGAAATCTGGAAAACGAATGCAGATTGTGCGGTGTATCTAGTACTGAGCTGTCGTTGAGTACATCTATTAAAGGAAATGTCTACAAAAGCAGTTCACCTTAAACGGGTATTCTCCAGAACGGTCCAAACTTTAGATGCCAATTAAGCGTGAAAGAGATAGTGTCGAAGATGAAACTCATTCGGAAGGCTATTACGTTCCCGACGCTTGTAAACGAAGTTACTATTTCATAAACTGATCAGGAAAGATCGAAAAACTAACATTTCAGCGCCCTAGTACAATATTCAGGATTTCCTCTGATTTATCACAAGACATTTGGCAAATGTTTTACAAAATGAAGGTTTCTTCAATAACGATACATAAAGCTCTGGATACAGATAAGAAGCTCAAGAGCGTAGTCTTCTCGTAATATTATGTAACACTTTGAAGCAAATGAAGTTTATCTTTTGGGGTGATACGTAACGATGCTACAAACATGGGAACACAATTCGACCCTCGAGGAAAAGAAACACAGGCACAGTGTTAACATTTTTCTTCTCCCACTCCTACACATATTTAGACAGTCTCCAAAGGGATTTGAATTCTTTATTATGCTAATAATTCTTATATCATGAAGTTTATTCTTATATCATGCGATTAATGCTTCTACCATTTGATTGATTCTTATATCATGTCATTCATTTCTTGAAGAGCACAATTTTCATTAAATATCCCGGTTTTTTTTTCATTCTATGTCGTACAAATATTTATCAGGTTTGAAAAAAACTTTCTAAGCCAATAAAATTTATATTGACGTCAGTTTAAGATAAATAAAATATGGTACAATACTAATATTGCTGCAAATGTTTACTTCACTATGCATGCCATTTACTATTCAGGTTTGTCTTTTACTAGGCCGATGTAGAAATATCGCGCAAATTGTAGTGTCATAATGGTTAGTACACTGAATTCGTTCTTTAACAGAGAAGAAAGTAAAAAAAAAATACCCATAAGTGTTCTTGAAATACACTCGCGGACAATGAAATTTGCTCACCAAGGAGGACGTTTTGGATTGATATGAAATTTTATGGACGTAATGAAACAGATGAATGATACACATGATGGCAAAAACAGAGCTGCAGGACAATTAAAGGGGGATATGTGGCACGCAGTCTAGTCATCTTCAATAGTGCGCCGCACCTCCTCGTGCAGCGATACATTTTTCATTGCGGTCCGGCATGGAGGCGAACAGACGCCTGATGTTGTCCTGCGGCAACCTGACCAACACGAGTTGGACGGTGTGCTCCAAATCATAGATAGTGACACAAGGCGGCAGCCAGCGTTTCAACTGGTCTCACACATTCTCAATAGGGGACTTCTCTGGGGAGCGGACAAGCCATAGAAGTGTTCTGAGATATCGTAAGCAGTCCTGGGCAGCCCGGGTCGTGTATGGGCGGGCATTATTCTGCTGGTATAGAGCACCTGGACTCCCAGACAGGAATGAAAGAACATGTGGCCGTAGGATCGCATCCATGTACCGCTGGCCCCTCAGTGATCCACGTAACACTACTAGAGCTGATCGGCTATCATTGGCTATGGCTGCCCAGACCATGATGCCTGCAATGTGGAAGGTCTGGCGCTCGATAACGATGTTAGGATTGTGCCGTTGACCCAAAGACGCCCACAGCCAGACACGATGATCATATGTCACACCTCACGTCGGCACCTCACGTCGGCAGTCTGTGGTGTTCCACGTCGCTCTGGTCTCGCAACACTGCACACGTCGATGTTCCAGTGTTAATGGCTGCCCACGTAAGGGGCGCGGGGATCACAGATTCGCTACCGCGGGGCGTTGGAAAATCGTTGTGAGCACACAGGAGCAGCTACATCTGACTGTACAGTTAACTGGGTCCCTGTGTGATTGTTCTTATCTGGAGCACGATCCGTTGAATCTCTCTATCGGTGGTCCTTCTGGTCCTTCAGAAGCTGCTCTGCCGTTTGTCAGTGCCGTCACGTGTCCAATGCACCCAAAACAGTCGGACGGTATGGTCAGAACGATCCACGTGGTGGGCTGAACAGCGCACGAACCACTCTCCGGTAATCAGTCTGATGATCTGGCTTCTCTCAATGTCCGTAAGTTGCGTAAATCGACGTCTCTGGCATCAACCCGGCATTCTTGTCACACTATTCTTGCTTGAGTTGGCCGGTGCTTTTCGCTTTCATAGGGAATATATTACTTGACGATTTATAAGGCTACCGCTTCGTGATTCCAGCGCTACCACATGGCGTGCCGTCATGCGCAGTCGCACGGAACGTGGATCATTTGCATACCAACACGTACTCTAGCTGAGAAAGACGATAAAAAGTGAACTCCGTTTATTAGGCGTATAAAATAAAATAAAGCGATCAAATGATGCTAGCTTTCACTACCTTCGGGCAGCTTCATCAGGAATTTTGTAGCCAAAGTTAGCAGAAGCAACTGGAAAAAATATTTCTAAGAATATAACTAAATGCAAAATAAGCAAGACACTTGCACGATCTCACGAGAGGTTTGATGTCAGGACCGGGTGAGATCAAACAACTCGTGACATCCGGCCCTGAGATCAAATAACTCGTGACGTCGGACAAGTGTCTTGCATATTTTGAATTTAGTTATATTCTTAGAAATATTTTTTCCAGTTGCTTCTGCTAACTTTGGCTACAAAATTCCTGATGAAGCTGCCCGAAGGTAGTGAAAGCTAGCATCATTTGATCGCTTTATTTTATTTTATACGCCTAATAAACGGAGTTCACTTTTTATCGTCTTTCTTATTAATTGGGAGTACATAAACCCGTTTCTTCATCGTTCGTATATATTTATACGTGCTCTAGCTATTTGCAAAGCTTCGCGGTTGTAGCATGTTTTCTTCGAGGTGCACAAATTTCATTATCCATGAGTGTATAACTGAGTGATCAATGAATTTATAAATCACAGTTAATATTACAATATTTGTTCTATATTTGTAAACCTTGACTCTTTTTATTTTTCTCCACTCTATAAATGGTGAACTACAGGTGTCTTAAAAGATTTTTGATTCCGATCGTCTTCGAGCGCTGCTGTCAAGACCTGCACATTCTGTACAAATAAGTTTCACTGTTTATACGAATATCTGTATCTTAACAGTGATGTTCTGTGATAAAGTGCTCTCAAGGATAGACGGAACTATCATGATCTGTATTCTGTGCATGTATAATACAAATGCAATTTGACCGGATAGGGAAAAGAAGAGTGGTATTAATTGATGTACACTACATTTCCTGGTTTATGCGATTTCGATAACGCTCCGTTTATGCATTTTGAAACAGACAACAAAGGAAGTTTGAAAGTAACCATGGCCGTTATGCCGGAATTTTACGTTATATTTTTAAAGGTATTGTAAAAATAATTAATAATCGTTTTGATTTTGACCGAAATGTTTGCTACTTGTTTAAAATATTTGAACCTGGAAAATTTTATCAAAGAGCATGCACATTCCATAAACAAACATACTCATATATTAAGTATTCTGAATTGCATCATTTAAATGTAAAAATTAAATAGTCTTACTTTGAACAAAAATTATGAAGGACAACTTATGGTAATCCCATAATTCATTAAATTAAAAATTACCAGTGATTTTATCTCGGAAAAAAGTCAATTCGTGATAAACGTTTCTCGTATTTCAACCATTGCATTTTAGCCAAAATGCGTTTCTGGAATATATAGCAGGTACAACTATCAAAACGAAGTATTCAGCAAAAGGTATGAGACGTGGGCGGGGCTTTACAGTGAATACACTACAAAAATATGAAACATTACGCACTTTCTCGAAGCGAGAAAAGGAAAGTTTTCTAAATCAGAATATTTTTGTATTATAAAATAGTTTCTAAAAATGCAAACAAACGTCCGTAAATCTAATTAAATTTATCTGGATATCACGTGTTAAGCACTTGAAATCATTGTGCTTCGTCATTTTGTCCTGGATAAGTACTTTCAAATTCCAGTGAACTAGATTTGAGAGCGATGTGAACTTAAACTGATATCTTCGCGCTATTATACATAATTCCCTGCTGCTACATTGAATTTAAATTCTTCCGTTAACATTTGATGCCTCCCTGTTAGATTTTAATTTCAAACCAGCGTAGATTAATAAATGCATTCTTAAAAATCATACCTATTTGCTTAGTATTTATTTGCTGTTTTTAATTTATAAAAATTGAAACAAATATTTTCTTTCTAAGAACAGATTACATTCACTAAATGAGCACGAGATTTTACTTGAAGCGCGAATTTGCTATTTGAAAGTTTTCTTTATGTCACAGGTTTCGATTTATGACTACTACCCGTACAGTTTCGAAATTCGTACGAATTGTTGAAATCCATTTCTTAAGTGATTTAGAAAACGGCAAATCGCAAAGCGTTTAAAAAGATATTTTCCCTGAAATTAGCATGCAAGTCATCTCGAGCAGTATTACAGTTTATTTATCATGATGTTATATGCTGTGTTGCAACGTGTTTCTGTCATTTAACAATGCTTGCCAGACCACTCGAAATTCGTACTTTGTAGATTGAACTAGCGCATGCTAATTTGCCAGGACATAATTTCAACTGTTTCTCTAATAGATGTCCTCTTTAACATTTCTGTATAGACAACACTTCTAACTCTGTTCCATAAAGAAACGGTCGTTGAAGTTAGTAGTACAACTCTTTTACGGTCATTTACAGAAGTGTAAGACCACCTGTTTGTGTTAGGAGATTTCTGCCGATTGCGCAGCTACTCTCCGTATTAATCAACTTCCGTCGGTGTTTCATCATTCTACAGCGGCAGCTGTTGATTGAGTTGGAGGAATCGTGGGATCGTCATATTGCTTCTGGTTTTCATGCTGAGAGATTTCGTAGGCAATTTCTATATACACTATATACCAACAAGTAATTGGACACCCCTGCAATCGACAATATCTGCGTTCCTGATACACGTCATGGCCACCGCCGTGACGTGTATCATATAAGAAAATTTGTTACCTGATTATAAACACTTATTCTGGCAGGCTAGAAGACTATTACATCAGGAGAAAATTAAGTACGCATGAGTAAGTAATGGAAACGTGTTTGTAAAAAGTGGTGAATCTGACCCAAAAAGGAAGATACTCATACTTGAAGACCTATGTATGACTATGGTCTGATTCTGTGATTTTGACTGTCTTCCTGGACTGACACAAGATTATTAATCATTTCTATATGAGATTAATTTCTTCTGATTTGTCTATCTATTGAGTTTTTCACTCTTATTGGTGAGAGAAGAGGGTATATTAATATTTTTATTTTTTTTAATCATATAAGATTATTGTGAATTAAATACTTAGTCTGTTTACTGACTTAATACTATAGGATAAGATTAGAATTTGGGGGTGACTTGACTCTTCAGGTCAAGTCAGGCATGTTGAAGTAATAGGTTGTACCACCCTTGCTTGCCGTGAAATAGCATATAGTAAATGATAAAATACATCATACTTTCGCTAAAATTATGTCAAGGATTATAAATTACTTTTTGAATGGTTAGTAGTGCTATATAACATCGATATAGATGATTGTGTGGTCTTCTTGCGACAGAATTGGACTTACGAAATTTGGTGAGTTATTTATTAGCATATGTTGACATACGTAATTAATTATAGTTAAATTCTGTGATTTGGAATTTCTAAAGACTAAACCTTAAGGAATATAATTAACTCTGCCATCTATTTTATTGTGTTTGTTCGTTATAACAGCCTTAGGGCATTAAAATTAAACTTACAGATTTCCACATACATCTTGGTGGAGTGCTGCCATCTGTCTTCAATTTGAGAAGGTTGAAGTTTTACTTTGGTTTGAGGTCATATTATAATTAACTTGTTGTATCAAAGTTTGATATTTTTTTATATATAATGGGGACTCGGAAAACTGGCGCTCATTCAAATGTTTTTAGGACGAGTACACCACCCGCTGGAGGTGTATCTGATCTTAATATGGATGTACTATTGAAAGCATTGAGTGACATTAATTTAAAAGTCAAGGAATCAAATGTTGAGATCAGATAGGAATTGAAGAAATCACTGGATGAAATAAATATTAAGCTTGAGTCAATCGCTGAGCTTAAGAAGGAATTGGAAGAGTATAAAAAATCTATTGAACTAGTATGTACTAAATGTAATGAGATTGTTAGACAATGTGAATCTTTCCTTAATGAAAAAAAAATTTAAGAACAACCCAGAATGATCTTACTCAACAGGTTCATATAAAACATCTCCAAATACAGAAATTAAAAAGTGATATTAACGAAATCATCCAATATCATCGCAATAAAAATTTGGAACTGCATGGTCTGGATTTGACATTGATTCACAATGAGAATGAACTTAGAAACCATATTGATAAAATTGCAGATGCATTTGGTGTTCTTAATTATCATCAAGATGATATGGATATTATTCATCCACTTAAAGTGAACTCATATCTAAAACCAAATGTAGCAGTAATTGTACAATTTAAGACTTGAACAGCCAGAGATAGATGGTTACTCAGGACAAAAATAACTGTTTTGAATTCAGATCTCGATGGAACTTTAGCATCATCTAAAATATACATTAATGAAAATTTGATAACTAATTATAAACACTTAATCTGGCAGGTTAGTAGACTATTACATCAGGAGAAAATTAAGTACGCATGGGTAAGTAATGGAAAAGTTTTTGTGAAAGGTGGTGAATCTGACCCAAAAAGGAAGATACTCATACTTGATGACCTATATCACTATGGTCTAATTCTGTGATTTTGACTGTCTTCCTGGACTGACACAAGATTATTAATCGCTTCTATATCAGATTAATTTCTTCTGATTTGTCTATCTATTGAGGTTCTTCACTCTTATTGGTGAGAGAAAAGGGGTTATATTATTTTTTTTAATCATATAAGATTATTAGATTATTGTGAATTAAATACTTAGTCTGTTTACTGACTTAATACTATGGGATAAGATTGGAATTTGGGGGTATTTACACTGTCGTGACTTGACTCTTCCTGATTTAATAGTGATAATATATTATACAAATGTAATGGCTGATAGTGATTACTATGTGAATTGTTTATTACATTTAGATTTTTCACTTACCTATGGTTTGATTGGTTAAATAATATGTTATGTTAATTTAGTTCTTTGGATTATGATGGAGGTTGTCGAGATTAATTTATGTGTCAACTATACTTTGAACTTTTTTTTTCTTATGGGTGTTTTAGTAGTTGGTTTTATATTTTTACAGTTTTGTTTATCATGCGTAATACCATGCTGACCACTGTGATGTAATAGAAATAGAAATTGTACCTCTTTATTTTTGATCTGATTGTTTAACTTTATATTCCTTTCATTTTCTTTTCTCAGTATGAGTTGGTGGCGGTGTTGTTATCTATTTTAGTTTTGGAGTGGTTAATGTAACTTGAATTTGGATTTCGGTCTGTCTTATTAATTTTGATTCTTTTTTATTGTTTTATAAAAAAAAAGGAAGGAAAAGAATAGAAATAGGGAAAGTGGGTGTAGAACAAAGGTGGAAAAATAATGTGAAGGGGAAAATAGGGGATGAAAAGTGGAATGAGGGAGAAAAGGGGAAAGCTCTTATGAATAGGTATTCCATAGGGGCATTTTATTATTCATAATACATGATTAATAAGATGAATATATTTTGGCAAATTTGCTGTTTATCTCTTGCCTAATAGGTATTTATTAGTCATCAGTTCTTGTCTTCTGTTATTTTTCGGCTTATTTTGTTCAATGTCATGTACTGCCAATCGTGATTCGATTGTAAATTTTCTTTCTTCTACAAGGCTAGACAGTGATTGATTTGTTTATCTTCTGTTTATTATATTTCTATGTTTGGTGATTTATAATTTTGTAATTACATGTTAAATTTTTGTCTGGCTTAGTGAATTGGACACCCGTTTACTAGAAAGTGGTTTGCATTTTATGAGATGATACCTTGTTTCTTTAAATTTCATAATCGTACTCCCGATATTTTTAATAATGATGAGATGGTGAGTAGTAGGATGTGGCTTGATACTGGGATGTATAATTTTAGTAAAATGTGGCAAGGGGTGGCATTTGGTATTTTCTTTTTTTTGTTTTTGAATTAGGTTAATTCAAATAAGTTTTTTAATTTTTTATATAGTATATTATAAATTGTAATTGGAGGTTCTGTTTATTGATGTTTGGTCTTCATATGTGGCCTGTGATTGTTAATAATAATAAGTGACATATATACACTACAGCAAGTTTCTAATCTGTTGTCTGGCGACTTTAATGATGCCTTGAAATTAATTCATATAAATTTCAGATCTTTTATGTCTGAGGTTACTCTTGTTGAGGCATTGATTCAAGCGACCGGATCGGGGATTGACATACTCTGTTTAACTGAGACATGGTTTCCGACTCAAAATTATAGTATTGATATACCTGGTTATAAAATATTTTTCCATAATGGAATTAAAACAAAGGGAGGTGGAGTGGCAATTTATGTAAATACTATTCACCAAAATTATTCTTTGATAACAGATTTAACTGTTATTGACCCTTATATAGAAATTCTGACAATTGAAAATGAATATTATATAATAATGGTTTGTTATCGCCCTCCGAGCTCTAACTTATCCTTATTTAATTATAAACTATTTGAAATTCTTAATTATATCAACTTGACAGGTAAAAGGGGTTTCTTGTTGGGAGACCTCAATATTGATATTTCCCAAAATAACTTACAAACTCAACAATTTTTTAATTTGCTAAATACCGTCGGGTATAGCAATACAATTACATCTCCAACGAGATTAACACCAGTAACTTAATCTACTATTGACCTATCTCTTACGAATGCTCCTTTAGAGTTGACTCTTTCAGGAATTATAATTTATGATATTATTGACCATCTACCAATTTTTACATTTTACAAACATACACATGCTGTAAATAAAAAAATAATTAATATAGCAACTCGATTATTAAACAATAGTACGTTAAATAAATTCTAAAATATATTACAACATATAAAATGGAAAAATGTTTTGCAGTTGACTGATCCAAATCTTTTATATGGCAGCTTTGCAACGGTGTTAAATGAATTATACATCCAAGCCTTTCCAATTTTACTTAAGAAGAAAGCTAAAAAGCAAAGTAAACCATGGCTCACTAGACATCTATTAAACCCAATTAATAAAAAAAATCGATTATACTCGAAATTTATAAAAAGTAAACTACATACTGATTTTCAAATATTTAAAACATATAGAAATAAATTAAATTCTGATATTAGGAAATTTAAAAGAGAATAATATACTAATATATTTTATCAAAACGATTATAAATGAACTCGGAAACATTTAAACAAATTACTGGGTAAATCTTCAGGTTCAATTACACCACAATACCTAACTAATTCAACCCAAATAATTAAATCTAAACAAGATATAGTCAATGAAATCAATAGTCACTTTATATTAGCTCCGGAAATTCTTAAACAACAAGTTTTACTTACTAATTCTCAATATCATCAGTACTTTCAGAATTCACAACAATCAGACACGTTTCACTTGCTTAATATTACACGATCTGAACTTTTACACTTGTTGTTGCAAATTAATGTTAATAGTGGACCTGGATATGATGAAATTTCACCATTGGTTATCAAACATGTGGCTCATATTATTGTGGAACTACTTTTGTTGACTTATAATTCTATATTTACTACAGGCATATTTCCAGATGCTTTAAAAATAACTAAAATTACTCCCAAATACAAGAAAGGTTCGGTAAACGAAGCAAATCATTATCAGCCAATTGCAAATTTGACTATTTTTGCTAAATTGCTAGAAATATTAATTTACATTAGATTACTTTCCTTTTTACAAAAATACAACATATTTACCAGACCTCTATTTGGCTTTTTGCCAAATAAATCAACAGAGCTTGCAATTTTACTTACACATAATTTAATCCAACAAATGCTATAAAAATCAATCAGCAATTGCAATTTTCTTAGATTTATCTAAGGCTTTTGATACGCTAAATCATGATATTCTACTAACCAAATAATTTTCTATTGGAATTAGGGGTACTACATATAATTTATTCAAAAGTTATTTATCAGCTAGGAAGCAATATACTGTGATTGATATGACACGGTCCACAATGGGAGGTGTAATTTCTGGAGTGCCGCAAGGTTCGGTCCTTGGTCCTATATTATTTAATTTGTATATTAATGATCTCTTTACAGTGGTAAAAGATAATGATTTAATTTTATTGGCTGATGATGCAGCAATCTTATTCAAGGGAAATAATACTTTAGATCTTACATCGAGAATAAATGCACAACTTGTGTTGGTGACAAATTGGTTAAATAGCAATGAATTGATTATTAATGTAAACAAGACCAAGGCTATGATCTTTTCGAAACTACAAATACTACAATCTATGAGTGACGTGGGGGTCTTGAATGGAGTTAAAACTGATTTTGTGAATAGTCATTCTTACTTGAGAGTATTGATTCGAATTGATTTGAAATGGAATATGCATATTGACAACCTGACTAATATAATATCTAGAAACATTGGGGTAGTTAGTAAGATTATGATGAATTTGTCCCCTAAAATAATGATACTTTTATACTACACACTAATACAAACACATATAAATTACTGTATACTGACATGGAGGCAAACAACACAATATAACTTAAAAACATACATGTATTACAGAAGAGATATATAACATTAATAGACCTAAAAACTCTTATCTATTCCATACCTAATTTTACCTTCAGGTCAGAAGTAAATCCCAATAAATATAATATACTTACAATAAAACAATTATTTGAATATAATCTTGGTAAAATAATTTTCAGATGAATTAAAAATGATTTATATCATGACTTAATATCATTACCTATTCGTACTCATACTTATGAAACCAGGAATTGAACAACACTTATACCTAATTTCCCTCGGACAGAAACAATTAAAATGAATATTAATTATTCGGGTCCAAAACTTTGGAACTCCTTGCCTTATGACATAAAATCTCTTATCAATTTTGAACTATTTAAAAAAAATTGAGCATCACCTTATTAACAAGTCTCTCAATTAGTGCTGAGTTGACCTGATCTGGTCGCTGGATTAATTTCACGGCTTATGCATAGGCCTTGCATCTATATACACTTATGTATTTATTTAATCTTTCAGTTATATTCAAAGTGCCTTTGACTTGTTGTTGGTATTGTTATTTGTTGTTCGTGTCCTTTTTTTAGTACTAGGGGTAGGAGGGCTATGTCAGGCATTGCGGACTTTTCCCTCCTCCTCCTGGTTGCTACATTTTTTGTAATTGATTATATTGTTTGTATTTTGAATTGTAATATGTGGCAACTGAAAAATGAATAAATGAAATGAAATGAATCTACGCCCCCTGGCTGAGAAACTGTGGAATATTTTAAAAGAAAATATTACGAAAAGGTTTATCGATGTGAGTGGCATCAGTCCACGAAATATTTTTCTGAGTCGATATTTTAGGAGCTCAGATTTTATAGCAAATACGTCAGAAGCAAAAATTAACTCTTACCCCCTGTTGGCTAAAGTAAAAAAATTCAAATCGAAATTTTAGAAGAGTTATCGCGGAAAATGTAATTTACTTTTACTCCCCCTAGCGGAAAATATATGCGTAATTTTAAAAGGTAACTATATTTAAAATACTCTTCGACATAAATGGAATCGAAAGATAAAATAATTTTTTCAATCGGATGTTTAGAAGCAAATAAAATGTATTTTTGAATTCGACATCATCTGCCTTTACGCCCTCTAGCGGCGAAATTGTAGATCGTAAAAAAACGAAATGAAGGATCATCATTCGCATATTTCAAGCTTCCCAATGCAAAAAGAATTTTTCAAATCGGACTAATAGTTGCAGAGGTAGCGTGGGTACAGGCGGACGGACGGACAAACCGTTAACATAAGCACGATCATTTTTTACAAAAGATGTGCTAAAAATGAATATCTGATTAAATATCGCATTATTTCGCCATTTTTACTGACTGGAACAAAGGGCGTTCAATACATTTGATTCCAGCGTATGATTTTAGAGAAATTCCGGAGATTATTTTAAAAATGTTTTTATCTCCTGGCCATCAACCAGATAAGTACAATCTTTCATTGCACCCTATACACACAAAGAAATAGTGTTTTGCCGTAAAGATCTCAAAACAGAAATTTAGTAGAACAGTAAGGCCTTCTTTGCAAAATTGTAGTACTTTACATCTTCATTGCTTTTTTTCCTTCTCCATTTTTTATATTCAAACCAAGGATTAAATAAATTGATCAAAAGATGACACTCCTGAGTTGGCCATTCATAATCTTATCTAATGATAACTATTATCAAATGGCAAATATGATTCCTGAGTTATTCTTCCCGTCATTGTAAAGTACGTGAAGCAAAACTTCCGTAATTTTAGATGTTCAAAAAGAGAATTCGGCCTCTAAAGTTGAACGTTATCGCACTGTTCGTTTTCCTTTCTACATTTACTCATTTTAACAAAAACTGGGTATTATTATCGGAATCAATTTGAAACACATTTTTAGTGAATAAAACAAACCATATTTTAAGGAATAGTATTGTATTTACCAAATGTTGGGTTCAAGATCATTGCATAAATGTTGTAGGCTTCTCCTGTGGCCAAGTGCTCATAGATGCCAACAAGTTAACTTCCTGTTCACATGTCGATAGACTGGGCCGTGCATGTATCCTGAAAAACGCAAGACAATTGGACAACACTTGATAAACCAAAATGGCTCGAGATTAGCGACTGGCTATTGCTTGTGTTTTCTGCTGTGGTCTATGATACTTATATAATTATAATATTTATAGTACGAATTGGAAAATGCTCTGCCCCACAGAAAATTTAACAGATATTTGAGTCACTTAATCTTGCGGCAACATCTCATTCCTAATTTTGAAAACAGGCTAGCGATTTATCAATCACTTTTTGCTAATACCCATATATTCGACTTAATAAGAAGAAACTTTTAAAGAAAGATTATAAATAAGTCATGTTTTTAATAATTTACTAAATTTGGTTTTCATCTGTAATGGATATGTACATTTGAACTTGAGTTACATGATGTGACAAAAGCAAACACCTTTCTTCCACACTATATACCTGAACGAATGGTGATATGCTTAACAACGTCAGATAGCAGCACAGTTTGCTTTGATCAAGAATGCGGTCGGAGAATATTCCGATGTTCTTAATACTTAGATGCTTGGACTTCTTCGTCCTGGGTTGTGCAACAGTTAGAATGCTAGAACAGTAATCGGGAGATGCAGGTTCGATTCCCGCTCAGGGCGATAACATTTTCATATTTTCTGAGGGATTGACATTACTTGAGAACAGCAAAAATGCAGTCAATTCAGAGATGTCTGATTGCTGTGTTAATTATTATGACGTATTTCCACGTATTATGAGAAGAATATTTCTTCCACACTATATACCTTAACAACGCTAAACAGCAGCACAGTTTGCTTCGATCGCGAAATCGGTCGGATAATATTCCGATGCTCTTAATACTCATATACTTGGGACTTTATCCTGGGTGGTGTAACAGTTAGCATACTCGAACTGTAGTCGAGATATGCTGTTTCGATTCCCGCTCCAGGGTGATGAAATTTTCAAGTTTTCTGAGTGATTGATATTACGTGAAAACAGTAAAAATACAGTCAATTCAGAGATGTCTGCTTGCTATGTTAATGACCATCACCTTAATATAATCTCTAAACCATAAAAAAGGGGAAAATATTTGTTTTGTGTTCAAAGTGATTTCAGGAATAATGTCTAGATATTTCTGACATATAAGTTCACTCATGAAATTGTCCTCTTCTCTTGTAATACTTTAGGAATTGATACAGTAGAACCGCGATTATCCGAACCTTGATCATCAGAGTTTCGGGTTATCCGAAGTACCAGCGAAATTACGCGCACATCAGTGGTGGTGTACTTTTGCCAAGGTCACTGAACCGACATACCCCAAACTCACATCCAAAGCCTCTTTCGTTCTATGCCACAGCGTGTAGCAGCCGTTATTGTCAGCCATGGGGGCCACACGAACTATAGATGTCTGCGTGTTCCGCAAGTCTTACGGGCCTGTAAGCTCAATCGTTTCATATTTGTATCTGTTGTTGTGTGTCCAGTAAATCTGGCTTTGCTATCTCGTGTCCTAGTTGGTGAGCAGTCTATTTAAAAAAAAGCGCTTAAATTTCTAAGAATGTCATTTGATTAAATAGTATTCTAATTTCTTAAGAAAAAATATTTTGAAACACAATGCTTCACTCTTGTATCAGTCACAAAGTCGACCTTTGTCCAAACTAACGGGCAACCGAAAGATTATATCGTTTACAGATGCCGATGCGTATAAGTATTAATACTTTTCACGAAGTAACCCATGCTGACATCATTCTGTCCATGTTAAACAAACACGAAGCAAATGTTGGAAGTAATAACAAGAAGATGCAATATCTCATCAGACGGATGTCTGTGCTTTGGATGCACTTTTGTGATTGGAAACATTTCGTCATTTTGCTTCATCGCAAATCAACTTGCCGAACCATGTGTTTTCTTAAACGCATTATTAGTAGAATTTTATTTCAGTATTTGCACCGAAGAATTGTCTTGCACATAGGAAATTCTAAAACATTGTGGTTTAGAAATTTCTACAATTCTCATTGTTTTATAAGACACTATGCTACATTCGAAATCCGGATTATTTGGATTAGTTTTCTTATGTATTCCACAAATGGCATGACCATATTCTTCTTGAAATTGTAGAGATAATAATTCAGTCATTACCTAAATACTAAGGTTTTCAATGCTCATAATTAGACACTGAAGTGATCATTGATATCGTATATTTTTGGAGGGTCGTGGATAGCTACAACTTACGATGGTGCTGTACTGTTATTGCGGCAATTGAATGTCGTCCATTCTTTTCCCTTTACATAAAATTTGCATCCGAATATAAATCATGATGTTTTCAAACAGTCATCTACTGCCATTCCCACACTCTCACTGAGCCTAACCTCACAATGCAACACCAATAATATTTTGATGAATGTTCAGTCGTTTTGAGACAAACCTGAATATAGCAGGCCTCAACATTAAAATGAATCTGACCTGCATAATGATTCATAGAACTGAAGCAATAAGTTTTATCAATGTTGCCGAGGTATAAAGAAACGCAACAAAGAAGTTTACATTTAGAGACTTTGCTAGAAGCAATTGGGGAAATGAGTAAGCAAGAAATGCTTATATCCAATGTGATCATCTGTGTGTTTCGAGATAACATACCAGCGTCGCACGAAAAAAACCCTGACTTGTTTAGCCAGTTGACACTGTTTGTGACTCCAAAACTGCATAAAAATTAGAACTTTGATTCTTTTTTTTTTTTGGAAATCGGCGTTGAAATATTAGAAATAGTATTAACTCTTGATTCTTTTTCATCTCAGCTAAAGTGAAGTGATGTCAGAAATAAAGAGGATTCTAAGTACAGTCGAACTCTGTTAAGACGAGCTGTTCGAGATTGAACAAATTGCTCGTTATAGGCGTTACTCGTATAATCCGGGAAAACCCCAAAATATCAAGGAAATCATTCAAAAGATAAATTTCGTTGTCAAATATAGTACATACAATGTTTAATGTTGAGAAATACATGGTACTTACGTTTAGTTGAAATTACCGTACGATATTTCGGTTAGTTGTGGAATTCTTGAAAAATGCGTACATACAGTACTACATACACACAGAACTATACGTACCGTTATACATACTGTAGTACATACATATGTAAATACGTACGATCTGATGCAGAATAAGTTGAAATTCTTGAATAACGGATATGTAAACTACATAGGTACTGTATGAAATACAATATGTACTATACAGTATTGTATTTTTGTACCATACAGTACTTAGATAAAATTGAGCCCAGGTACAGTATTATCTGGCCAAAGCACATATCCTTTTTATTTCGTTTGAAAAAATTTGGTTAATTTAAGCCGCGTTGTCCTTGACTTCAACCGAAAATCATCATATTAAGCTTAACAACTGATAATGCAGTGAACACACACTCATTGCCAGAATTAGTGTCATAAAATCTAGTCAAAACATCCAAAGAATCTTGTGCTTGATTGTAAGTCACAAGTTCTTGTGTTTCTGTAATGTTTTGAACTTCACTCTCGGTTTCAGTTTCTTCATTCACCGCAATGACTTCTTGCACAATTTGTTCCTCCGTTAAAATTCCAGTTGTTAAGACCGCAGCGTCAATGTCAATAAAATCTTCAAGAGAATTGCAATTGCTAAAGGTGCTTAAATCTCTACTTTTTAACCATTCTGATAAGGGGAGATCAACCTCATAAATCACTTCAGTGCTTTCTACTAAAGTCTCCTTTAGAAGACCAGCCTTCCTAAAACAATTTTTAAAGGTTGTCGGAGTGACACTATCCCAAGCTTCTCTCATAAGACGAACAGCATCCAATACGGAAATCTTAATTTCTAGCTTCTTCTCCATTTTCTGGATTAATTGCTTGGTTAGAAATTGCCGAAAATTGCATTTAAAGCTCCTAATACTCCCTTGGTCCATAGGCTGTAGAATTGATTTTGTGTTTGGTTGTCGGAACACAAGTTTGATATTTGTCACGTTTTCTACTTTGGGATGTGCTGGGCAGTTGTCTATTAACAGCAAAATGTTTCTGTTTTTCTTTCGTAGTTCACAATCTCATTTATGAAGTTCTCCCATAAAGATGTCTCATGTCATCCACGCCTTTCTGTTTGCTTTACAACCAACCGGGAGATGCTGCACTTTTTAAAACTTCGAGGCTTTAACGATTTGCCATCACCAGTAATTTTAATACAAATTAGAACGGTTAACCGATCCTTTGCCAATTTACCTCCAATGCATTTCTCGCCTTTAAAAGTTAGTCATGTCAGGGCTTACCTTGCAAAACATACCCGTTTCATCAGCATTGAGTATGTTCTGCTCACTGAATTCAGAAATGAAGCTGGGCCAAACACTTTTTAGCCATTGACTTACAGATTCCGCATCCGCAGACATTGATTTCCCTGACACTTTTGCATAAACAATATAGTGTCTGTTCTTGAAGCGATCAATTCACCCATTACTGCATATAAAATTCTCATCACCGAACTGTACTGCAAATTTTTCCGCTTGCACTTTTAAAATCGGTCCATTGATAGGAAAACCTACTTCATGTTGAACTTTAAACCAACAAAGTAAAGCTTCATCAATATCATTTTTACCACACTTTTTTATTTGTTTGCAATCTGTAAGATTGTTTTCAAATGCATACAAAACTACATCTTTGTTCTTCCACAATGTAGATACGGTAGATGATGAAAGCCCATACTTTTTGCAAACAGCTGAATTTTTCTTGCCGTCTTGCAGTTTCTGAATAATATCCATTTTCTCCCTGATGGAGAGAGCCTTTCTTTTAACACCAACCATTTTGCTCACAATATCACACTTAATAAAAAAGAGGGAGGGAAAGCATAAGTGATGTCGCAAGAGTAGGGCTGCGTGCGACTTTCTTATTAACAAAAAGGTTATGATATGTTCCGTGCGAAGTTGAAATACTCAATGCACTAAGAAAACATTCGTGGGGCATAGCACCCGATGAGAGAAAATGAATTTCAGGAACCCTCTCGTAAACAGTGGCAAAGGAAAGGCTGGAAAGCTTTCCACCACAAAATTCCGCCTCCACCTACCCTTGGGCTGAAATCCAAGACGATATAAAATACTCCCCTCTTTTCTCTCGTAGCAGGTGACACACAGACAGTATTTTTGGGTAGCAGGTGGCTAATTGACGCCACCTTTCAATGCTGAGCTATCTTTACTGGGTGTAAAAAATAAAAAAAAATATGAAAGTCTTGAAAATTTGCTCACTATATCAGGGCTGATACTCGTAACAAGCGGGATAATTTAACACTAATTGCATGCGAAACCAAATTTCTTCCTGCATTTACTCGCTATAGCCGGAACCTCGTTATACCCGAGCTCGTCTTAACCAAGTTCGACTGTAATTGCAACGAATCACACAAAATGATTTGAGATTCTTGCAATTTTCATAGAAAAGAAAACGACTTTTTTAAAGCTTGCACAGCGCCGGGCTTTAGTTGGGATGAGACATTTTCTACATGACTGGTCGAATAAATTAATGCACATTTTAAACTCGTGCTTTGATGTTCCTGAGTTTGGTTTTTTTGTTATTTTTGTCGATATGCTCATAGTCTTTTAAATAATCAATTCATTGTTATTACGCGTATATGTTAGTATTGATTTTTCGCATACTCCCGTTTAGTATTTTGCTGTAGTGCTTCTGCTGCACTTGTGGGTTAGATTTAAAAACGAAAGCTTTCAAAAAATATTGCTTGTTTCTAAAGCAATGATAAAAGTAATCAGAATAAATAGCAAGTCATAATATATTAGAGCGTGCAAAATACAGAATAGCTTAAGCTGTCTGTAACTAATAATGAAGACACGGGAGCCACAGAAACAAAAACTAACTGAAAACATTAATTTGAGTCCTAAGGTTTATCGTATGGTCCGATCTATACTACAGGCAAAAAAATAATAACTAAGTTGCCAAAATGCAGCAAATTTACGAATGTATCCCACACTTTTTAAGACGTCAAACGTTCTTCTTTTTAATCTATTTAAAATATAATTGAATTTGAACCATGGAAGGTAGTTACGGAAAAACAAGGAAATATTTAAAGAACAATTGTAAAAAAAAAAAAAAAAAAAAAAAAATCAGGGCCTTCAGGGAGAAATCTATTAAACACAATTATCTGAATTTATGTAATATTGATTTTTAAACAAATCTTTACAATAAAAACGACGTTTATCGCATTGATTTATATCAAGAAAAAACCTCATTTTCCTGGGAAATCTTGTACAGTTTAAGCACGGATCTAAAATCGATTTTCATTTTCTGCACAGTTACGTAGTGTATTGGACTCAACCTCTAAGTAAAATATGGGTACTTAAACATTTCTCATCTATATAATCTTTCGTTCTGCAACAGCCTGAGAAAATACCCACTCTTAAATGTGCGCCAATAGCGTATGTTGAGACGTTCCTGTGAGCCCTGTTCATCAGCTAAAGATTCAAGGCAGACTTCCGCCATTCTCTTACCCACTAGTGAAATACTATATCTGAAGACAAGGAAGTTGGCAAATACAACCACTATTTTATTCATGCTAACCCAACTCTAGCAGTAAATTACAGGTGTTATTAACAATAATTTAGCGTCATAAGTTCATTTCCTTTCGACACGAACATAAATTACGCACAACAGTTAACTTTAAATTTCAAAATCCAAAAGGATACTTCAGACTGAAAAGATGGATACACTTCCTAACAATACTTCATGAATGCCTTTAAGTTTTGCAGAGACCTTAATGTCATTACAAAGTGATTGGTCATAAAATCCTATTCCCGCTCCTGGAGGAACTCACAAATTATCTCAGCAGCACAAAATAAAAATTACGTGCTGAGATTTTATTCAAAAGAGGTATATTGGACAGTTTATATCTCAAGGTATACACTGCATCATAGAAACTCTCTCGGGTTTACCATCCAATCCTTTTAATCGACGTTTGATCGCATTAACTGCGACATGTGAATCGGGAGTCGAACTCCGTACTTCTAGGCACATCAGGAAACTTCAGCATCTGGGGTCTCTTGAGGTCAGTTCAAGACCAACTGTACACATGTTCAACCAGTTATATGTACGGGAATCACGTTTTCCTGTGTTTTTGAACTTAAGGAACATTAATCTCAGTCCCATTCAAGTGAGATCATTTAATCATGGGGCCAAATTCTCTTATCATAGGCCCAATGCCTTGGTACTTCGGGAGATCCCTGCTGTTGAGGGAATAATCAAGTAGCTCCTAATTGCAGAACAAAAACCTGTATGGTTTAAAATTCTAGAGAGTTTCAAAAATCATCTACCTCTAGAAATAATCCACCGTCAGCTTTAGTCGAGGAGTTAGAATAACTCAAGTTATTGCTACAAAAATACCCAGAGATCTGTATCGTTTCGGCAGACAAGACCAACTAGGTTGTGATTCTCAAAATCACTGTTTATAATGCTCAGCTGGCCACTGCAATCTCTGAAATTGATCACCAGAAAGCATCTAAGAACACTACCAAGCATCTAAGAACACTACCTTTTTCAGCTCGCAGCAGTCGTCTTAACCACTAGGCTTCCCACTCTCCCCATTGCTATTTTCAGCCGGATTCCCTCGCCCCTGGGACCAGGAGTTCCAGTTTCAGCCGGTTTCACCTGCCCCTGGGACCACGAGTTCCACAGCTTTTTGGCAAAGATAAAACACACAAAGCTGACCTGCCTATTAGAGCCCTGGCTTCAGCCTTCACTAGTTCCATCCGCTTCCTGAAGAAAGCTCTTAAACTATTTCTGAATTGTCTAGTGGTTTTACATGAATAATATATTTCGACTTCCAGATAGGCCCTTGATAGGATAAGGCCTTTTCTTGTTAGAACTCCACCCCTTCTCTGGTTACTTTACTCGATGTCAAATACCTCTTCAATAGTATTCCAGACTCTGTTGTTCACGTTCTAATTGCCGTTGAACCCTCCTCTCATTTTCACTTTTCTGACGCAGAAATTTAAGCAACACTTTCTGCCTTAAAAATAATCCATAAATGCTCTGGTTTTTTAGGTTTAACAATACTATTTATAGTCAATGTTCGGGGACCCCGATAGGGTCTCCACTTCCTCCGCTTCTCGCTGAGGTCTTTTTGCAGGACTTGGAGACTACGATTCTGTCCACATGCTGTACCAAACCCCTGCTATTTATGTGGTACGTGGACGATATGCTGCTCTTCTGGCCCTCCAACCTCTCAGAATTAAAATTGTTTGCAAATTCTTTTCCATCCACATATAATTCATTGAAATTTACCATTAAAGTTGAGATTAGTGGTTAACTCATCTTTCTGGATATTATTCTTACTCGTACCTCTAATTCTTCATCTATGTCTTTTAGTGTTTATAGGAAATCTTCTTCACTCCCCATTCTCATTCCGAATGCTTCTTGTCATCCTACTTTTTATAAACTTTCTGCTTTCTCCTTTCTGGTCAAATTCCCACTTTCTTCTTTTTTCCACTCACTCTTCTAACCCCGCCATTCGAAATAATGAACTTAATACTATCAAGCACATTGCTACGTCACTTACTACTCCAGGCATTTAATTGATCGTATGAATCGGACATATCTTAGGACACATTCTTCTTCCTTATTTATTGAATCTCACTCATTTGCATTCGTAGTTTTCATGCCGTTTAACCTTAACATTTCCCGTTTCCTTCAATCGGTTTGTCGACCTTTTGGCATTAACTTTGGACTCAAGACTCAAAATCTATTTTCAATGATCATAAAGGACCAAGACAGACGAGAAGATCAACATTGGCATGACATTTATGAAATTCCTTTTAGGTTCCGTTCCACCAATGAGGAGGATACTTGCTATATTGGCTCCGCAGCTCCGACACTCTAAGTCCAATTGTCAGAACACCCATATGACGTTAAAAATGGTGCAGCTTCAACGGCATTGGCCCGGCAAGTTTTTAATGTGACTCAAGCCCCAGTATTTTGAGAAAAAAATTTCTATTCTTGCGGCGCCTTCATCTACATGTCAGCTATTGTTCACCGAGAGCCTTTAACATTTATAAAATTAACTCTGTCTCTTGTAATGACGAAAAACGTAGGCTCATACCTTTACCGTGGAGATTGGCACTGGAGTTGCAGCTTCGAGACGCTAGTCGATATCACTAAAACGATCTCTTCATTTGTACATTTTGGATTGTGCTTTTCAGCCAATCGCACACTAAATATTTGAGTGCATTGGAACTCGGATCCCATTAGAGCACATACAATTAGATGCAATTTTCAATCTAAATAACGCATTTCTTTATTGAACGTAAAATTTTCGTTATTTTTCTGTCATTCTATATAAACCAATGAAATGCCCAGGGCAAATATGAGGATCTTAGTAACTTACTATTTCAGTGGGCACTTTGTGTCGATTTAAATTTAGGAAATACAAATTTTCCGTCTGGAATAAGGTACCATAGTTTACCGTGTATTCTTTTCTTTCAAAATACAACATCATTCGTCAGGGTTTTCTGTGCATTACGTTTATAAATTTCAGCAAAAGTGATCAGCTTTCTGTGATTTTATGTATTGTGTCATTACGAAGTTAACAAACTAAAGTAGAATGCGAATTGAAACTTAAATCACAGCTCACGTTTCCGATTGGGTTTCAGAGATTTCCTTGTGTTGTATTCTAAAAAAATTATCCTGGAAAAACAACTTTTTCAGGTGAACAGCCATTTGTCAAACCATCTTTTACTATTTATGTGGCTACTATGATATCGGCTCGTCCACGTGTTAATCGGTAGTCCTCATAGGAACAAGCGTGCTGAGTTCGGATTTTCTGATTTTGTCTTCTTGAGTACAAATGAGCTGAATTTGCGGCATCTACAGCCGTTGCTGCTGCGTGCAATCCTGAGAAAAGCTCGCACGTAAAATCAATACATTTTGCGTAAGAAACGAACTGCTCATGTCTAACCAATTTGTTTCAAGTTTCCTTTAATCATCATTGGAGACTGTTTGTGATGCACTCTTTCTTTACGTTCTCACTTTTTAGTCAGTCTTAAGGTATTTTGTCTTTGTCCTTTGCTTCCCTTTGGCTCGTAAGCAGTGCATTCAAAGTGAGCTTATTCAACGTATTTTAAAGCATCATGTATTTCCGATGATGAATCTATTTTACGTTACAGTACCCCGCTGATCAACGGTTTTGCTTTCTGCAGTTTCATTTATACGCGGTCAAACACATTCTAAAAGTATTAAATAAAAAATTCCAGAAATAAACAATTACCATGATTTAAATTGCACCATCCGTTACTAGCAGCGTGATGAAATTTTGTGACGTCCCGCCCGAACGTTAATCATCCCTTTATCTAGCGTATTCACGCTTTATACGCTACCGTCCTTTTAGACAGTAGCCGATTCGGTTATCAGATCGATTGTCACGTTATCGAAGTGCATGGGTTCAAGCAACGCTTATTTTATTTAATAATGGTTACAAAATGGCAAGAATAGTGATGCTGTCAATAGGGTTATGACAAAGCGAAGCCTTGGATGGAAAAGTTCTAAATAAGAACTTTTCCATCCAAGGCTTAAAAGTTCTAAATAAAAGTTTATTTAGAACTTTTCCCTTTTCTCTTAAAGAAAAGGGAAAAGTTCTAAATAAGAACTTTTCCTTTTCTTTAAGAGAAAAGGGAAAAGTTCTTATTTAGTAGGGAAAGAGAAAAAGCGTATGATGAGGTTGCTAAGATCTACGGTAAGCACGAACCTTTCCAGCGACAGTGATATATACAATTAGATCTTATGAGTAGTTACTTTACTAAGAGTCTTATGAATATTTACTCTACTATCCTAATTATTTAAGGATAGTAGAGTAAATATTCATAAGAAGAAATACTGTAACTAAATACTACAATTCTTCCTGGGTCATATTTCGGATGTAACTCATTCTGTACATTAAACTGATTTCATATTCATTATTCAAAAAAATAATTTCAAAAAATACAGATAGGTATTTCTCTAGTATCTATTCAAGTAAAATATCAATGGAAAGTGTTCTTTATACCTTACAAACAGAGGATATAATTTTGCAGGAAAATTTCAAATGAGAGACGTTTTGCATTTACCTCATTTACGCTATCAATAGTTTTGATTTTTCCAAGAATTTGTTTCGTATCACTAGCGCACCAGTAATATTTCGAAAAACTTAGTTAATACTTTCGCATTTCCGAAAATAAAAATTATAAAGTTTCTCCGAGCGACATCAGTAGTACAACTTCTGATGCCAAAAATATAGTATATATTTTTGAAAAACACCTGATATTATTTAAAGCCTGTTTCTAGTTTCATGAATACTTAAATATCGCACAAAAACAATATTATAATTGTTATGTTTTTTTATGTCACATGCTTTCATTCACATGTTGTTGGGTAACAATAGTTTTCTGAATGAAATTTTGTAAAATTTTCGGTATTTTATATGGAAAGTAAATTATATGAAATATTTAGGTACTGTTTCTTTGTGTTAATGAGTTTAAAAACCCAAAACTTTTTCGCCTTTGAATAGGCATAGAAATCAGGTATATGAATAAAAATTAAAAACATTCCGAACGCTCCTTGGCATCAAGCTTCAGTGATAACAGTCATCCGCCGCTTTGTAGATGATTCTTTATCGCAACTCAATGACGAAACCGTAATCAACGGATAACGCCCATTCAACCTGCGGAGCGATGCGCCTCTTGAAACAACTAAAAACCATATAATCTTAGAAGTGGGAACAGCCTTCCATGATTGGAAATGTCTTACAAAAACATTAGAACAATTAAAGTTTTAAGAGTATACGGCTTCTCATAAGAAAAGTTGTAAGATATCCTTCAAACCTTCTTGTCTTTGAATAACAAGAACGGATTAACCACGAAGGAGGGGAAGCGCTAGAAGAACTAGGAATCAAAAAGAAAAAGCACACCAAAAATGTAAATAGAGGGAATGTGAGTCTGCGTGAGCAGCTGCTAAAATCATCACTACAAATTTTAATTTCCGCTTGTTTTGGAGCACAGATAATTTTTTGTCTTTGGGAAACAAAAAGTAAAATATCAAGTGTTCTTCATCGCATCTCTGGGTTCGTTTACATCACTATTAATTGAATTGCACATCATAGAAACACTAACAATGAAATAATTTAATGAATTAGAGATATATAAACATATTTACGCATACTCTTTAAAAAACAACTAAAAAAACGAAGCAAACAGAAAAACGCGCTCTTTCCAAATGAAACCCAGCATGCGAGTACCTGATGGTTGGAATATGCAAATGTTTAAAACATAACGACCAATGACTAAACAGTGGCCAGCTACAGTGCATGGGTACCGCGCATCGATGAGTGAAAACCAGGACCAAATCTCGCACTCCGAAATAATTATGGCAGCGGATTGTTGTTGCATTAAACTCCATATAATTTAAGGATGCTTCGACGTGGAATCTATGTGCAATATGAGCAGTTGAGTGAGTTTGAAAGAAGACGTATATTTAGGCTGGGAGAGGCCGGATGGTCAACTCGCCGTATCGCCAGGCATTTGGATTCGATCGAAAGTGACAGTCGGGCGATGTTGGCCTCAATGGATCTAGGAGGGCACAAACTGCCGGCACTCGAGGAGTGGACGGCTGAGGGATACGACAGAACGCAAGAATCGAGAGACTATCAGATCTGTACGAACAGAACCAAATCGTTGTTCCAACCGCCTCGGGGACTGCATTCGAGAGTGTCACTCCGCCGCGAACCACTGACCAGCGGGCACCGTCGGAATCCGTTGCAGTGGCGTCGGGTCCGTTTGACATGGAACAGTGTTCAGAGACGTTGTGTTTTTTTCAGCGATGTGTTACGGTTTTCATTTTGCGTCGATAACCGGCGCATACCTGTCTCAAAACCATCCGGTCAGCGCACATTTCCTGTCTTCAGCGTGGAACGGCAAGATGCTCTCATACCGGGTGGTGACACTCTGGTGTTACGATTTCCTACAATAGCCGGACACCCTTGGTAGTCCAAACATCACTCTCACTGATCAACGGTACGCCAACGACATTCTACGAACTGTTTGTTTCCTTTCATATCGCAGCATCGACGATGAATTTTCAATTTTTCTAAAAGTGGAGAACAGAGAGCAATTTTTCATCAGGGCGCCGGTAATCAGCATAGAAAGCTGATGGCTCTATCTGCGATCTGCGCCTGGAGCCTCCTCCGTATCTCTCGATGTTATTTATGGTTAGTTTTATTAGGACCATACCTATTTATCTACCTATATTCAATTTGATTTCACAATTTTTGCTCAAGTTTCTTGTCTCGACTTTGTGAAAATACTGTCCGTTTAATACTAAATATGTTTGATTGTCCCTTTTTGAGAGCTGTCAGTAAATTAACGGAATACAATTTTGAAATTAATATTTTCCAATACTGAAACTTGTTGCTTTATTTGAACAATTTGTTCATTCAAAGGATCCGATAAGTTTCTGCTAATTGAAGCAAGATAAATCATACAAGTCTAAAACCCCTTTAACGAATGACCTTGCTCTAAGATATATATTCTTGCTGATTTTACTATGGAAAGCAGTTTCCTGATTCATTAATGAGCGAAAATAATGATCGTGATCTTCACACTTGAGAAATATCTTTCAAGTCCTGCATTTTCCCTGGAAACCAATTCCGGACGGGCGAGAGCGGCAGTGAATCAGCACTTAGAAATAGAAAGCTCGAAGATCGTGGCTAGGGTGCCGATAGGAAAGACACATCGAAGGGAAGTACAGACAAATACGTTTCTATCAGTCAGTCCTGACTTCCACCAAGATTCAGTGGGATGTGTCTTGGTTACTAGTCGCTATTTGACCAGGCAAATAAATTATGTAGGCTATGGAGCTACCAAGGACAGCAAGTCAATACCTGTGCGTTTTATCTAACACACTATTTTATGAAGCTAGTGTTTAAGAATGTCTTCATCATTTCAGTCTCACCATCTGCTGTTCCAGTCCAGAACAATGAGTTTTGAGCTGGTTCGAAGGCAAAAAGATGACGAATTCTAAATATCATCCACATGTCAGCTTTTTTGTAATTCATACCGGTTGTCCTGAAATGTTTTCATTTTAATTCTAGAAAACTAATGGGTATCTCAAACAATGTTACTCCCTAATATTCTGTTAAACACAGAATATAAGGAAAACGCTTAAAGTATGATATTTCTGCATCTTACTGTTTTCAGTAAATAACTTATTTCACATACTTCGGGAGTATCTGGGTGTCGATGAGTAAAAGTGCAAGTATACACCTATTCCTTTTCAGGAATACTATAAGTGGGACCAATACAACTGTGACTACATTAATAGGTCAAATCTATCATTATTTAAAACAACATTAGTTTTAATTATGATTATTTTATGAAGCTTACCGTCAGTAATATTTTGTAACAAAGTTACCCAGGATTGTAATAATTTAAAATTGCATTGCAGTGTAATTGTGTTTTGTAAAGGTCAGATGTTAGAAAAAAGGGCCATTAGCTTGCAGTATTGCTCCGTATTGAGTTTTAGTTGTAGAATATTTGTCACGTATTTAAACAAAAAACCAGATCTACTGATTTCTACTGATTTTTTGAGCCTTGGTGAATTGATTTCAGAAAAAGGCTCTGGTAACAACAATTAATGAATGCATATCATACCATTTAAACATGTATTTCTTCTTTCAGTAATTTCTGTAAAAGATTAAATATAGATCTTTGAAAAATAAAAATCCTGAAAATAACTTTAGTGCGTATGCAAAATACTTTCCACCTGAAAAGGTTGAAGATTGCAATAAATTGATTTTTGCATGAGTTATCAGATATTTTATTAAACACTAAGATTGATTTATAAATGACACATTTTGTACAATACTGCCGCCAAGCTATTCATAATACGAAGTTTTCCTGCATCGTATAGAAGAAGTATTACGTTTGCTAGTAACTTTTTTATAGTGCTTTACGAACTAATGTTAAATGTTTATCTCCATAAATTTATTTAGAATACGTACGATATTTCAGCAAAACAACAGAGTTATTCTTTTTTGGCCAAATACCAACACAGCACAGGGTACCCTGTTTTCTGTATATAAAAAGATTTGAAGTCCTTTGTTTCCCTAAAGCCCTGTGGTACTTTTTAATACTGAAAAATATGTGCAAAAAAGAATTAAATTATTTTAACAGGTAACCGGGATCAAGAACGTGGTATCCACTCATGTGAATGCAAATATGACGTTCATAGGGCCTATACTCTATACAGATCATTGCAAAATTTCAAATGTTTAGGAAGGGTACACAGTGGCAATATGTGAAAGACTTGTGATTTTGGGTACTTTTAGAGATGTATGATAGTGTTTGCTTACCGGGAATATAAAAAAATATCCGAAAGGGCAATCCTTGTTGGCTATTTATAAACAAATGTATCGAATTCGAAAAAAAGTGTGTGGAAAAAAAGCATTCAGTAATCTTACTGCTGGAGGACACGATTTGCTTATGTTAGATGGATACTTTTGTGAGACAGTGTTTTACTAGGTATGAGATTAACTGCCTACTTAAAGTAACAGGGCTTTACATCGGTACGTACAGGAGAATGTCATCATACTCAGCCCAATCGCACATTTGTCCTTATAATCTAAATGGGCAGATGAAACCTTCATTTACTACTCGTCTGAGCTTAAAACTGAAGAATTCGTCAACGCTGGGTACGGAAATACCAAACTTAGAAGCTTAAGGACTGGAAAAGATGTATGTCCTTTCAATTAGGGTTTCAGTTAATAGAAGCCGATTAACAGTTTAGCGTATTGCATCAACAGCACGATTGGTTTGATCTCAAAGTCCTTGTGTTAAATGTACAAGGTCATGGAGGTGGTGCGAGTGCCTGTGGTATATATTGTTTAAGATTATTGTGTTCCTTAATACCTGTGAAATAGCATTTAAACCAAATGAAGTATTTTAGCATTATTTAGGTCTTTAATACCTCTGAAATTAGCATTTAAACTGAATGAAACATTTTAGCATTATTGCGGTTCAAGCAAACTAGTCCATGTGCAGTGAAGGATTTCAAGCAACCCACTACGAAACTTTTCAAGCAACCCAGTACATGCCGTTAATAAGAGGGTTTCTTTGTTCATAGTAATGCGCTATGTCTCGAGTGTAGGATAGCCAGACAGTGAGCTCATGTGGGCCAGAGTGACAAAATTTTCCAACATAAATTCCGAAGGTTCCCAGCTCCTAACCCAATTGAACACGTGTGATGAAATTCAGTAAGAAATCCGTAATACAGATCTCCCTCTACGACATTTTTGGCAATTGATGAGCGTATTACATCCGCTTGGCTGAACCATTTTGAATAAGAATATCAGACTTTCGTTGCATCCACACTACATGAATTTGAGTCTGATTTGAAAGCAGAGTTCGGAGCATCACGTTATTAGGTTGGTGTCTCTAATAACGTGTTAATTTAATTTATACTATGGTACATCCACTGGATAATTAACTATGAATAACTCCTATTGAAAAAATAGTCTTATTTATGAAAAAAAACTGTTAAAACCAACTAAAGGACAGATTTTTCGATAATGATAAAAAAAATCATGTGCATTTGTTTTGGACTATAAATCATTCGGAAATAATTCCTACTTTTAGTGCCAAATAGTGCGCTATGATTGCTGGCAACAACAATGTTACAGAAAGAGAGCTAACCCGAGAGAACACAGTTTTCTAGTTCACCTTACACTACTCCCTAATACCAGTCAGCCGTTACCCTATTAAGAGGTAATACAGATGGAAATGCTTCTCTCACTGCATATCTGGTTCCCAAAGTGCGTTTTAAACAAACAGCATTCTTCAACAGTGTTATATTACATGATATACAACTTCGTTTTGTGTTGTACTTAATATATATATATGTGTGTTACTTTGACTCTCTCTCATGGGAAAACAACACAATCAGTCAAGCTTGTGTTTTTAATAGACATTTGACAAGAAAAGGCATGATTCCCTTTCTGCAATCTAGCAGACTTAATGATTGCGATAAAGCATCACTATTTAATCTGGTCGCCACCCCAGGACAGCCAATGCGCAGATAATTAGAGCAACATACGTCATTTTCATGTTTAATATTTCGTATATATTTCGGACACACGGCACCTTTTACTTATTCTGATGATGGGAATAGATTGTTTCCGGAAATCTCTTACTTTTTATTTGTACATAACTTTTTAGCTTTCAGTAAAATTTTAAAACCTTGAATGTGGTTTGCAGCTACTTTGAGTTAATAACATGAATAGACGGCTTTACAACGTGGGGTTTAAATATATCTGTTTTTAAACGTTTTACTTGTTAATTATTGGAGGTATGAAAAAATGTCCGCCATTTTAAGGAGAAAGGAGACAGGAACAATCACGAAACCAGTACACATTTATTCAACGAACTATTGGCCGTTAGCATCAATGATATTTCACCATTTCTCAGGTAACAAGTGAATGCCTCTGTGCTAGAAGGACTCGGATTTTCAGCTGAAAAACTCAATGAAGATATTTTCCACCTCTGGAAATGTGCTGAACTGCTGTTGGGGAAGAGAATGTGGCATAGAGCGAAACAGATGAAAGTCTGAATGTGCAATGCCCGGGGAGTAAGACGGATGCAATAAAACCTCCCATTGTAACTGCTCAATGGTTGATTTAGTGATGGCACCAACTTGCGGTCTGGCATTATCGTGTAACATGATGATTGTGCGGCGTTCTTTACCTGTCCATGGGCGTTTTTGCTGGATTGTGGCGTTCAGTTTCATTAACTGATCGCTATATAGTTGTGCAGTAATTGTTTCGCCTGGTTTCAACCGTTCGAATTACAGCAATCCATGCATATCGCACCACACAACATAACCTTTTTCTTGTGGATTTCCTGTTTTGCAGTGGATTTTGATGACTAGCCTGGGTGGACTCAGGATCACTTGCTTACGAGGTTGTCGCATTGACCAATTTTTCATTCCCGGTGACAACCTTCCACAAGAAATTCTTCCCTTGAACCCTCTTCAGCAACGACATGCAGATGCCTAAACGTTGACAAATATTACGCTCCGTTAAAATAGGAGGAAACCACTTACGGATTTGCTGAATCTTCCCCAAGGCCTATAGACGCCATATCACCGTCGATTGAGTCACTTTCAAACACTTCGCCAGTTGCGTGGTCGATTGTGTTGCATCGCCTTGCAACCGAAATTCCAGCTCCTCGTTTGGAAGTTCCTGCGGTCTACATGCACGTGGATTGTCTTCCCAGCTTTGATCACCTTTCTTAAACCTGGAGAACCATTCTCGACCTGTCCGCTCATACTTAACCGTTTCGCTATACGCCTGACATGCCGAAAAGAATGCTTCACTCACACTTTCCCCAAAATTAAACATGAATAACAAACAGTGCCGCAAATGAACTTTATCAACCGCAATGCTTGGCCTCATGTACAAACTGATCACAGGCGGCGCTGGTCGTTCAGATCGCCATAGCGCCCACTAGTGGGGGCTGCAAAATCGTTTCAATATCCTTAATAAATTCCAGCAGCAGACGCAATTTGCTAGGTACCATATGTCGGAAATTATGTGATTAGAAAAGTTTAATTTGCAATCAAGTTGGCAAGTGGTGCCGGACGCAGGTTTCTAACCATTCGACAAAAATAGGTTCGGACTCAAATCCCTAATATTTCATGGAGGACGTGTTTGCCGTTTGATATCGGGGTTATACATTTCATGGAAGCAATAGCCCCAAAGTAAAGGCGGGCCCAGAGATTTGCTCGCAGTGGTCGTTAAACCTCTAAACAAACAATATGAATTTATTTCCTTTTACTTACAATTTTGAGTAAGAACACTGGAGAACCAGAAAAATAAAAGTTCAATCTTTGCTGGTAGCTAGAGGACAAATTTGGGCTGTGGCAATTGTTTGATACCACCTTTTAGACACGCAGGATAGCAAAAAGCAGTCGCATAATATTTACTGGGATTACAAGTCCATCTTAATTTATCTGTTTCGCTTAGTACGGGCTGCAAAGATCCTTTAGGTAAACGTCATGTCCATCTAAAACATACGTGTCTACAATTTCACGGATATTCTGCTTTTGATTGTAAATAAATTTCTACAAGAGGTTTATATTTTACAAGAGATTTTGGAATGAAATTGAAGTCTCTAAGAGCAATAAGTGCATCCTTTCTACTCAGGATAGGAAGGGGAGCACATGGATCAGTAAAATGACTGTTTTGATTGCAACAAAACTGATTTTAAATACAGTGCAACCCACTTAAGAAATTCCCGCTTAAGACGTTTTGTCGTTTAAGAGGTTTAATTTTTAGAGTCTCTTTTTTTCCCCACAATGCTAATGTCAATTTTTCCCACTTAAGAAGTAACGATATTTCAAGTTTTCCCACTTAAGAAGTTGCAAGTGTAACAAATTTCTAAGTAAGAACATACGATTTTGGAACTCGTCCAGCAGATAAGTAAGTACATGTCGAAGAAGTTGGAAGGAAACGTTTCCCCGTACATGTTGCAAGCGAAGCTCCGGACGACTTCCCACGTTCAACGCAGGGGGTCATGTTTACACCCCCGCTTCTTCTGCGTCTGCCCTTTGTGTATCACAATAGTCTTATCTTTGGGGCTGGGAAAGGAAACACATGTTGGAAGTTTGTCATTCTGCTCAGATGTTGCACTTCATATACGTGGAGTTAAACGTTTAGTTTTATTGTTGAAATGCGTAGATTGAAATAGGGCGTCTAAAGGCATCAAAAGAAAAGCTTTATCTGTGCTTGAGAAACGAAACATTAATACGAAAGTTGATGAAACCCCGCATTTAACTAGGGTGCAGATAGCAAAAGAACTAAATTTACCTGTTACAACCCTCAACGGTATAGTGGCAAAACGTTGACAAAGATGTTCCCAGTTTTGAAATGCAAAATATCGACGATATTGGTGACATCGAAACGTAAGAGAACGCTTAACCAGAAACGCAACAAAATTAGTGCTAGCCAATTCCAGCTTCAGCTGAAGCTGGTAAAGCACTAGAAACTTTTCGCCGCTTTATAGACACCCACGAACGTGTTCCAATGGACATAATGAGAAATTTGTGAGAAATGGACACGTACTTTGTAAATCTAGCGGCAAAAAGGAAGAAACAAACGCTTTTAGCTCAGTATTTTTGTAATCCTGTATCATAATACGTACATGTAGCTTTCAAACCTCATATTCAAGTTTTAATGCTTAAGTTGTGAAATTTTTTGTTACTTTAAAATTAACTAAAATGTAATTTCTGGATTTAATCTATGCAACATTTTTAATCGGTAAAGTCTTACAAAACCCAATCACACACTTCCCATTTAAGACGTTTTCCCGCTTAAGAAGTTTTCACCGCTTCGTCCAAACGAAAACTTCATATGCGGGATCCACTGTATCGGAAATGCATTGGTTTTTGTATATTTCTTGAACACCTGCCACTTTTGGACAACTGAGATATTTACTAGATTTGAAAGGAAAGGAAAAACACAGACAAGGATCTTGTAGAAAATCGAAAGATGAAATTTAAGATAAAATTGGCTTAAGTCAAAAAATAATTTAAACATTTTGATATAATCTTCATCCAAGAATGCTATGTTCCTTTTCTGTGAACGTTAAAATTAAAGAACTGCGCCTTACGCACGTAATAAATCCAAATTATTTCAAATTAACAATAATAAATAAATGCAAGCAAGGTGGACATTTTACACGTTGTGTATTTGTTTCTAGATTTGCCACAAGAAAATATTTTGCAGGAGCTGTGAGTAAGCTGCTATTATTATCATAAGTACTTCTAGAATGTGTATGAGAACTCGTAGTAATGGAACAATTAATAATTCTTGCATTTTCGAAATTGTTGTGTAAAAAACCTTTGCAACAGAGGGCTATATTGTTTAATAGTCCTGTGATTTAAAATTAATTTACTTTCAAGCGACTGAATTTTCATCGAAACACTGCTTTGATATGTTATCACACTGCTCAAGGTAATTAGAAACCAATTGTATGGTATTTAAGTGAAACATGGAAAACGCAAGTCGAGTGAGACCTGCACAGAATCATGGATGTCCTTATTCAAATTAGCGGTTGTGACAATGGAATGCATAAATCACAGATCGAAATGGAAACTAAGGTTTCCCGGGAGCTGTCTTATTCAGCCGGATTTATCGTGACATTTCTTTCCTTGAAATCTTCGAAGTGAACGATGTCTCAACCGCACGATGTACTGGAATCAACCGCGTGGAGAACTTTTGTCAGGATGGAAGTAGATCAGACGCAACGGTGATGGCTCGACGCACTGGAGTGTCACGAAGTGTCATTTCCCGACTGTGGACACAATTCGAGGATACGATAAGTGTTCGAAGTGCCAAGATAAAGGCTGTCCCCGAGCAACTACAGCAAGGGACGACGTTGTCCTTGTTTAACAGTTTTTCCTAAACAAGCGCAAAATTCTATTCAGCTGTAGGGAGACCATCCCGTGTCAACACGACCAGGTTGGAAACTCGATCCGTCCGCAATCGCTTTCAACAAGGCTGCCTATAGGAACGTAGATTAATAGTATGTCGCTCTTCAAACGGGTACGACCCGGAGAAACTGAGGTGAAAATCATCGTGTTTGGGGACATAACGAGTGGAGTTAAGTTCCCTTCTCTGACGAGTCGCGATTCTGTTTGGACTCTGACAATACAAGATTTCGGGTGTTGAGATATCACGACACAAGAAATAATCCAGATTGTGTACAAAAAACATCGAATCACGATGGAAACGACTTGATGGTCAGAACAGGCATGAATGTTTTGGTTTTGAATGACAAAATAAGCCAGAACAGATGCGTATATCGATTGAGAAAGAGACTGAAAGTTTAAGGGGGGGGGAGGGGGAGGTAGAACAAGCATCAATGGACGTACGAACCTGTAGGTTTCTCGAAATGGCAGCCTGAAGGGAAAGACTAAGAAAGACGAGATTCTAAAACATATTGTTATTTCGTATGTTGCAGCAGCCGGTGATCCGTTCTTTCTCATAGAAGATAATGCTCGACTTCATAGAGCTCGACTAACGGACCACACGATTCAAGAGGAGGGAACCGAGTGTATGTAGTAGTCAGCGTCCTACCCTGACGGAAATCCAATTGAGGATGCCGGTGACAGCACTTAGCAGAAGTCACAAGAGACGCATATACCGTATTAAATCCGTTTATTTTTTGGCATAGTAAATACAAAGACTTGCCAAGTTTTCGCACTCCACTGGGAGGCTTTTGCAAGGCAATGATAGGCATAAAATGCAGGAAGTTAGAACACGTAAGGAACAAAGATATATTTTTTATATAAAGCGGGTGACATCACGAGCATATTACACGAATTTTTACCACACAATTATACGGTTGGTCGCGATGTGTTCCCATCTTTTAATAACGCATGCTAATTTTTTGGTAGTTCAGTAGAAACTATATCATTGCACGCTAGTTTTCTGGATAGTATATCTACTGTTTCATTGACGGCGTCTCTTTGAAGTTCGTGTATGGGGCGATTCTTCTAATACTATTCCATAGTAGAGCGGCCGATGTGTGCGTGACTTTTCTGGCGAGGATTGTATTCTGCATGTCCTGGTTGACATTCCACACGTGCTCTGTAAATCTAGTGTCCAAGGATCGCTTTGTCATTCTGATATATATATTTTCCGTGTTGTCAATATAAAGCAACGGTATAGCGTACAAACCTTCCTTTTTTCTTTCTCACACTGTCTCTCCTTGCAACTTCATATCATATGTGATAACGAAATCAGGGACTTCATTGCTATCAATATGTTGTATGTACGTAATAATTGAATGATACAAAGTCGTCTAATATGGTCGTGATGTCACCTACGTTATTTTCAAAAATTATCTTTGTTCCTTACGTGTTCCAATTCATTGCATAGTATGTTTACCATTGCCTTGAAATAGGCTCCCAGTGGTGTGCGAAAACTTGGCGAATCTTTTTACTTACTAAGCCACAAAAATAAATTGATTTAATACGCTGTATGTTTCGCTTGAGTGTTCACAGTGTGATGTATTTATAATTACGTTACTTAGCAGATGTATTGTACTTCGGCCGGCACCCCAATTAATTTGCATGTCCATGAGAATGCCCTTATTGAGGAGCAGTAGAGTTACGACACACCTCCTTGATAAACTCATCATTTTCATGCCATCAAGGTGTGCAGAAGTCTTATCCGGTCGAGGGGATCCCACTCTCTACTGCAAGACAGTTACCACCTTCAAAGCGTAATTTTTGTTGTTACATAGATATGCATATTATTTTAAGACATAAAGCATCATGTGCATTAAAAGATAGTGTGGCTAAAATTCGCTAATGTGCCTTATCTTTCCTCTGCTACTTAATGTTCTACTGTATGTTACGTAAAAATAACATTTTACGTTCAAGAAAATCAATCGCGCATGATTTCTTTTTACCATTTCGCTTGCTCCTCTCATTCTTCTAAACACAGTAAATAGCAATCGGAAAACGTTCCGCATAAGTGAGAAATAATAACACGATTAGTATTTCTTTTAATATAACTTTTGGTTCAGTTACATTTTTATAGCAATACCGAAAGACCAAAGAAATCTAATCTTTGGGCCGCTGAATCCGAGCAGAAGAACTGCGACTCGGGGAGATTAAACCACCGAAAGAAAACAGGTTCTTTAGATCAAGCGTTGTATTATCTGTTGACGTTTGATTCGTTTCCAAACGGACACGCACGTAATGACGGCAGGATGTAAGTTTTGCGCTGTGTTAATTGGACTCTGTGACTGTGTTATTTTTTCTTCCCGATACGCTCAAGCTAACTTTAAGGAAGGGGTCTGCAGAAGTCGGTAATTTGCGTTTCCCTTGCTTTCATCAGGAATAGTAACAAAAACACAGATTGCAACTTCACTTGATTGAAAATAACCAAACTTTTCCCTCACTGTATTGTAAAAATTTTTCCAGAGCGGAAGCCGAAATTTCTCTATTGTGTTCGAAATAAGAAATTTAAGCATTACTGCCAGCGTTGCTGACTTAAACGGAAATTTCAAGTTTGATAAAGTTAAATAATATTTAAAAATGTTTAAACTACATATACCCCAAGTTTGGAATAAAAAACCGAAAAAAGGAATTAGACTTGAGATTCTGGTGTCACTATGATTACGTTCACTTATTTTCTTAAGAGGCCCGCCCAGTTGTAGGACATATTTAGCGGAAGATACATATTCTGCGTTTTTACTTCTTACTTACGGTGATATGCGTATATATCATTTTATAAATACGTAGAAAATTACTGAGGTTGGAAGAAGTACTCTAACATTTACAGTCAAGTGTATCATTCCTGTAAGAACTCAAATACATTATAATTTCTGCATTCAATCTTTGTTGTTGTAACGGCGCGACATGGAATTAAATAGGGTGTCATTTTTAAAACAGAACGAAATGTTTTCCCGAAAATGTCTTATGAAGGTTTAGGCTTACGAGTCACCTCAGAGAGAGCATGTTGCCACACAGCAGCAAAAACCATAGCGATATTAAATTAAAAAAAAAAAAAACGCAATGGGAAAATTCAAAAGACGCAGTTCAAAACTATATGTGTTTGATAAATTGTGGACAAAATCTGTATGAAAAACCCATTAGAAATATACGCGATTCTTAATCACACAGCAAGAGTATTAATATGTTTGAAATGCTGTATGAAGTAAAACAGCTATCCCAGAACAAATTTGCCTACATTTTTCTTACTTTTCGACTGAGAAAAGATAAGACCTAAATTTTGAAGAGGAATATTTCTGATCAACACATGCTTTTTCACAAACGGAGTAATGAAACTGACAAAATTGTTCAGACAAGTGTTACTGTCAGTGAAAATATTGCAAAGCACTCAAAGCAATATTCCGAAGAATGCTTTGTCAAAGAATGTGCCAGTGATGTCATCGAATAATATTGCCCTAATAAAATCTAGGACGTTGAACAAAGAAGTCTTTCTCGCTGCAGAGTGATGTCACGTATCGAATGGGCGATTACATAATATTAAGTCTTAAGGAAGTGGTGTCTAGTTTGCTATAGGCAAAAGGAAACACGCAGTCGACACCTATCAGTTGGCTATATTTTTCCATGGAGTCGATACAAAATAGGAGAAGATATTTTACAAGAAGTAACAAATGTTTCTAATGAATTCGACTTTAATAGGGAGAAGCTACTCGTGTTATTAAACTATGGGACACCGGCAATGATTGGGTCAAACTTAGGAGTTGCTGCTAAAATCAAATCAGTGTCCTCTGATATGAACGTCAATACAAAAGATTTCTGTGTGTTTCACTACATATTGCATCAATATAGATCGTGTGGAAAAGCGATCAAATTCGATAATATGATGACAACGGCTGCTTCTTGCATAAATTTCATTGTGTCGAAAGCAATAAACAATCACTACCCTCAAGAATTTCTGGAAGACGTAACTTTTTACTGTAAAGTGCTTTCGCTAAGTAAGATATTTTCTCTTACTTAGCGAAAGTACTTGGAAATCCGAATTTTACTCTCAAGAAGATCTGATTTTTTACTATAAAGATTTGACATTTACTAACCATGAAGATCTGACTTTTAATATGAAGATCTGGCATTTTACTATGAAGAAAATCTGACTTTTACTAACCATGAAGATCTGACTTTTACTATGAAGATCTGACATTTTACTATGAAGAAAATCTGACTTTTACTAACCATGAAGATCTGACTTTTACTAACCATGAAGATCTGACTTTTACTATGAAGATCTGGCATTTTACTATGAAGAAAATCTGACTTTTACTAACCATGAAGTTCTGACTTTTACTAACCATGAAGATCTGACTTTTACTAACCATGAAGATCTGACTTTTACTAACCATGAAGATCTGACTTTCACTACGAAGTTCGTTGCCTAAGTAAATGGAATATGCTGAACGGTTTATAATTTGAAATTTGAGGTATTTGTTTCCATTTATAAGAAAGGAAATTCTGGACGGAAGTTAGAAAAAACAAGTTAGTAAAATCATGCACTGCATTGATTATGATACGCTTTCCAACATACCGGAAATCATTACTCAAGTTATTACTCAAGTTATGAGGATACTAACTGTAGAAAAAATCTCGCTCCTGTATCCTAACCTTTGACCCCATTTCAATGGTATTGAACAAAATCGTTAAAGTATACTTCCGGAACAACATGATAAAGTTTTGTCTCAATCGAGGCTTATTTACGAAAGTTATGACGCATAAGGGCGATGGAATGAATCCCGATTCTATGGCCTGACCTTTGACCCAACTTAACCCATTTTCAATAGGGGTTTCCCCCAGGCAGTCCTCGACGACATACTAAAATTTTATTGAAATCGAACTATATTTACGCAAGTTATGAGGCATAAGGGAAATGGAATGGATCCCGCTCCTATGTCGTGACCTATGACCCCATTTCGTTCATTTTCAATAGGATTCGTCCCAATGTGGTCCCCTACCACATACTAATGTTTCATTTAAATCGAACCATTTTTACGCGAGTTATCGTACGGACAGGCCGACAAAGCTGGAACATATTCGCTTCTTCAACCTATGGTTGGAAAGCGTAAACAAACTACGAAACTAGTCAAATACGTAGGTCTTCTGAAAAAGAGTAGCCCTACGATTGTGACGTCACGGGCAAGTCATGTGACCTTGTTGCAGGCCTGGCGAGGTATAAAAACCGCCTTGGCACAACACACTTTTTGCTCTAGAAGAAAATAGAAGTAAAGCGTAACACGCACACAACGCTTGACGTAATGATGCAGATGGCTGCGAGAGTGTGACGTCATAAATCTTTAATAGGGTCCACACACAACGCGTGACGTAAGGAGGCAGATAGCGTGACCGCGCGCCAACATCTGAATCGCAAGAGTGTGACGTCATAGGATTTCTGAGCATTGGAGTCATTAATGGAACGACGTAATGACACTAAAAACGTGGTAACTCGGTGTGGGCATTTAACCCACTAAACAAATTTTCCCAAAATCGAGATTAAGCTAAATCGATTTCTAGTACCAGAAAACGGTAGGTTAACGACTTTCATCAAAATCCTTAGAGCCGTTTTCAAAATAAAATTTACATAGATACAAGAACTGCCCCTTTAAGGTGGAGGTCAAGTAATTTTGCTCCCTATACTTCCGATGGAAAAACTTCTGTACACATTTTCTTCACAATTAATGCGTTCCCAAGGATAAAAATTTGCACATCGATTAAAATAGCTTCATTTTATAATTTGGAATACTTAATATTTTCTAAAACATAACCATAATTATCAATCCCACATTTATTTGTCTACTGACGTCATCAAAGTACAGGTCGCACCATCTGTTTTCTGGTTTCAACGCCACCAAAGGAAACGTTATTGTTTTTTAATATAATTGTGTTTCTCTATTAGAAAATGTTAAGTATTCCATGTTATAATGTGAAGTTATTTTTAATCGATGTTCAAATTTCCATCCTTGGGAACACACTAATTGTGAAGGAAATATCTACAAAAGTTTTTCCAATGGAAGTATAGGAAGCAAAATTACTTGACATCCACCTTAAATACACTGCTGGCCACCCAAAGTGCAACACCAAGAAGGAAGCATCCGATTGGCCTGAAATTCGCAGCATGCGTCGCCCGCGAGAGGACATGCAAACGATCAGCACTGCAAATCATGTGCGCCCGGCACGCCACCGAGACGCACTATAAGAAGGGTGCACAGAAGGCGGTGTGTAAGAAGTAAAATTGTGTTGTGCTGCCGTACCTGTGGGTGGGAAGCTTCCTGATGCCTCATCGCAGAATACGGCAGTCATTCCAGCACGTTTCGGAGTTCGACGAAGGTCGAATAATGGCTTGTCGCGAGAGCGGTGTATTGTACCGAGATATCGGCGCCCGTGTGGAACGAAATCCAGTCACAGTGAGGCGAGTATGGATTCGGAGGGGTGCAGGAGGGACGGACGGACCGACGTGAGTGATTGCCGCAGGCGTTGCACACCACCGAACGAGAGGACCGGCATGTTGTGTGGCGGGCATTGACGGCTCGCACCGCTACATCACGAACGTTAGCGCAGGAATTAGGGTGTGTTGCGCAACAACCTGTTTCAGCACGTACCGTTCGACGCCGTCTGCAGGAGCGGGCACTTGTCGCACGGCGCCTATTGCTCCGATTACCATTGACGTTACACCACTGACGAGTGTGGCGGCAGTGGGCAGTTGAACGCCGCACTTGGACCACGGATTGGCAAGACATTGTCTTCTCCGACGAATACCGCTTCTGCCTGCAAAACTACGATGGTCGGATCCGCATGTGGCGACACCGCGGCGAGAGACTGTATGCCTGCATTATGCATCGCCATACAAGTCCGTCGCCTGGCGTTATGGTTTGGGGCGCAATCGGATATGTCACCCGCACCCTTCTGGTACGCCTCGCTGGTACCCTCAACAACCACCGCTACGTCTCCGACGTTTTATAGCCTGTAGTCCTCCCTTACCTGCAGGACCTGCCAGCGGCAACGTTTAAACAGGACAATGTGGGCACGCACGTGGCACGCATCGTGCAACAACTCTTCACGGTCCACCAGGTGTCACTGCTGGCGTGGCCCGCTAGTTCTCCCGATATGTCGCCCATCAAACATGTCTGGTCGCTAATCGGCAACCGAGTGGCCCGGCAAGCATAACCCGCGGGTACGTCTGTTGAACTGTGGCAACGTGTGGAAGCAGCCTGGACCGACATACCCCAAGCCCACATCCAAAGCCTCTTTCGTTCGATGCCGCGTCGTGTAGCGGACGTTATTTCCAGCCATGGGGGCCACACGAACTATTCATGTCTGCGTGTTCTGCGAGTCGCACGGGCCTGTGAGCTCAATCGTTTCATGTTTGTATCTGTTGTTATGTGTCCAACAAATCTGGCTTTGCTATCTCGTGTTCTTCTTGGTGTTGCCTTTTGGGTGGCCAGCAGTGTAGTATGGGATATGGGCGATGGAATAGATATATTACATATCACTAAGCTTAGATCCCACTCCTATGTCCAGACTTTTGACCCCATGTTTCGCACTTTCAATAGGGTTCCTCCCCAGGTGGTCCCCTACCACATACTAAACTTTCATCGAAATCGAACCATTTTTACGCACGTTATGACCCATAAGGGCAATGGAATGCATAACACTCTTATGTCCTGATATTTGACACCACTACACCCGTTTTCAAATGGTTTCGTCCCCAGAGGCAGTCCCCTACCACATACTAAAATTTCATTGAAATCGAACCATATTTACGCAAGTTATGAGGCATGAGGGCAATGCAATGGATCCTGCTCCTATTACTTGACCTTTGACCCCATTTTTCCCATTTTCAATAGGGGTCGTCACCAGGTGGTCCCCTGCCACATACTAAAATTTCATCGAAATGGATCCATTTTTACGCGAGTTATCCGGCCGACAGGCGGACAGACGGACGGAAAAAGCTGGAGCATATACTCTTCTTCAGCCTACGGTTGGAAAGAGTAAAAAAGCTGTCTGGGTGATCTCGGATCTATTGCAGATGTTCCAACTCATATCAATGAACTGAGTTCTAAGACACGAACTCTAGGAGAGTTGTTTCATGTGATGTATGGACGCAATATCATATCATAACAATCTTCTACTGTAGAAATGCAAACTAAGGATAGGCAGTACTTAGTATTTTGCCAAACTTGCGAACTACAAAAATGATTATAATGAATTTTATTGCTGTTCATTTGTGAACGAGTTGAAGTCTTTCAATGAGAAACTCAACACCAGTTTCCTTGATTTTCACGAGCAGAAGTCGCAAATTTAAAAATCTTCCCGTCTGCATTTGATGATGTGGAGCGAGCTCCACATTCTTTGCAAATGGAATTAATTGAAACGCAAGGGAACTGAGATATAAAGACACAATTGAGAGACGTTTGATTAACTGATTTTAATAAGAATTAGTTCACACGATACTAGGATTAGAATTTCACAACTTTTTCTTGGAAGGTAATAGCACTATTCAGGAACACTTGAAACTGCGAGCACTTTATTCTAGAATTGCATTTGTGACTGCAACAGAGATGATCTAAGGTTGGAACCTATGAGGTACGAACTCTCGAACCGCTAAATATCCGCGTGCGTCAGATGGGCACGTTAAGCCGTCGGACCCCGAGTACACACGCCCTGGTAAAAAGAACGTGTTCCTTCCCTTTTCTACCTCGCTTCCGTGTCAATTTTCTGTCGGGCACTCTACCCGAAACCTCTTAGCTCTTTATTTCTAAGGGTTGTTTAACACCTGGGGTCAGACACTCCCTTCCTAAACTCCCCTATATATGATCTGATCTGTTTTTACATCGATTTGCAGATTGCAACTTCATTTCGCACTTACGTTCTTGTGAGTGGTATGGAATAATTCACTTCACATTGAATGCTACTGATCTGTCTTGAGCTTAATTCAGTTCGTAAAACGAACTTTAAAAAATTATACTTATTAAAATAAACATTAGCTGAATAAACCGTTCATGAAGTGCATACTCTTTCGTTAACCTACTCAAAAATTTTATGCTGACATAATTAAAAAAAATTAACAAAAACTGTTTTTTTTGTTTAAAAGTAATAACATATTTAAATTTTAAAACAAAATCATATGGTATATCCCATGGAAATACTTAAATAATGCTTTCAGGTCCGTGTTTAATCTAGACCTTTTTTTCATATGTTCAATCAGCAATTATTTAAGTGACAATTGAGATCACTAAGTATAACAAAGTCTCACATTCGAAACGGAACACTTTAACTTGGAAAGATACATTTTACATATCTGATTTTTCAGAAAAACTACTGCAAGCCACTGTACTCCATATAGAACGTGAGGAATGAAACCTATTTTTTTGTTTGGGATTTTAACAAACACCGTGAGCAACACGATGGGCACCTCTCAGTAAATTACTATTTCGTCAATTAGGACCTCTGGTTCCAGCTAAGGGAGAGAGCCAGTGCGGTACGACAAAAACAACAACCCTTGCTCACGGGATTTCGGAGCCTTACCCATTCTGGATGAATAGTCAGAATTCAGCACTGAGACCTCCGCGCCACAGGTGCTTGAATTACGAAGTTGGTTATTCATTTTCATTTAATATTTACATCACCGTTAAAATCTGAATTCTGCGAGACATTCATATATTAGGCGAAAATAAAAAAAATACATATTCTTCAATGCTTTAAATCATTTCTCCTTCTAAAATTCATTTGTCGTTTTAGTTCACAGAATTTCTATACTATAAATAATTATCCACATTTACCTGTTCAAATTACACGCTACTAAAAAGCGTGCCAAATTTTTCTGAATCGGTGACAATTTTAAAAATCAAAATAACGTTAGCCAAGCTTTTAAGGCAATCAGAACGGTTTTGATAAATTTGTACGATCTTGTTAGAGGGAAAAGCAAGAACTTTATAAGATAGCATTTATCGTCAATAATTTGAAATAAAGCAATAATTTAGAAAATAACGGGGGGAAACTGATTTAAAAAAAAATAAAACGGACAGTGATTTTCGTGTGTAAACGAACTGACTTAATTATCGAAAACCACTCCGTTGAAACCATTGATTAGAATGATTCAGTTTTATTTAAAAGCAAGCCATTGCATAGGTACACGAACTTATACCTACGCGAGTATGATTTGCAGTTTATTACACTGAGATTTTGCAGTTCAGTGATTCCTGTTTTCTACTAATATTTTTTTTTTATATTTAAAGAACATATTATAGTTTTATTTCTTTAAAAAACATTATGTTCTTTCGGTTTTAGGAGAGTGTTATAGAAAGATGAACCAAAGAAAGCAGTGATATGATAGGAACATCATTACCAAATTTTGCAATAAGATGTACTGAAATGCCAAAAGTCATGGGAGACGTAATTAGTATTGTGTAAGGCCTCCTCTAGCCCGGGGAAGTGGAGCAACTCGAAATGGCATCGATTCTACAAGTGGCCGAAAGGCTTCTAGAGAAATGTTGAGCCATGCCGTCTGAATAGCCGCCAACAGTTCCCTGTTATAACAAGGTATTGCAGCTTGGATGCTAACGGACCTTTACACCACGTACCGTATGCGTAATGTTGGGTTCACGTCCGGCGAACGTGGTGGCTAGAGCATCGAAACTATCCAGATTGATCCTTGAACCAATTCTGGATAAGTTGGGTTCAATGAAATGGTTTATAGTTCCCCTGGAAAATTCCAACGTTGTTGGGGTACATGAAGTCCACGAATGGCTGCAAATAGTGTACCACCAGAGCAAATAAGTGATTAGCAGTTAATGACGTGCTTACGAGGACCACAGGACCCAGATCGTGCCACTGAGAGATATCTCATATGTGTTTGGAACCACCACCAGCTTGCACAGTGCCTTGTTTACAGTTTGGGTCCATGGCCTCAAGTAGTCTGCGCCACACACGAACCCTACCATCAGCTCGTAACAACTGGTAGCGCGACTCAATATGCCACGCAACATGTTGCTGGTCTTCCAGAGTGCAATTACCGTGTTCTAAAGCACAGGTGGGCGTTTTGTCCAATGTCGTGGTGTTAACAAAGGCCATCTGGCCGGCCTTCTGCTTCCACTCCACATGGAAGCTAAATTACACTGCACTGACCTGATAGATATGTCTCTGGTAACTCCTGCATTGAATGTGGCTGTTATTTGAACCAATATCGCTTGTATGCCCAACGATGACAATACTCGTGAGAAGCCATTGGTCACAGACTTTCGGCACCCGTGATTGGTCATTGTGTTCTCCATGGTGGATGATAATGCCTTCCATTAGATATTTTCGGTACGCGCGTGAACCGTGGACCGAGGAATGTTGATTATTTGCTTAGCTTCAGAAATTTAATATCCCATCTGTCTGGCTCCACTACCATGCCTCGTTCAAACTCCGATAATTTACGTCGGGTTGCCATAATCCTACTGGCATTGTTCATCCAGACCGACTACATTAAATCTCGCAACTGATAAAAACCGTGGCATGTGCGAAAGCTTTTGTGCGACGACAGAGCCAGTTAGAAATTTGCATACTATTATCCCATGACTTTTGGTACTTCAGTATTTATTTTAGTGGATATCCATCGCACATTGTTTTTATTCATGAAGTATGGGAAATAGAAGGATGATAATTCGAATGCATGGGGAATTGAAATGGAGGATACTGGCTCAAGACAGAACGTTGTGAAAGAAACTTGGTTCACCAACATCTAACAATTGATTGATAACGTTTGATGATAATGATAATACCGTTTTAGTGCATCGCTGCCATAATCATAAATGTCCTTTGGTCCTCATTCATTCAGCAATTTTGCTGAAGTCGATATTCTTCACCAAATCTTAATATTCTACCCCAGTTTCATGAAGCAACAGGATACTTGAAAATATGTTTTCAAAATCAACGGTTACTTTCTTGTGGGATTACGTCTACTACATCCACAGACTAAAGTGCGGAATTATTTCAAGAATATTTCTTGATATGTTTTCAAACTATTTTTAAAGGAATGATTTAATTTGAATCTCAACGAAGAATTTGTCATCAAAATTTCTGCTGAAATATGAAAAAACAAGCTATTAAATATCCTAAGGATTAAAACAAACAACTATAAAAATGTGTAACCTTCCTCTGAAAAAATTAATGACGATTTGTGTGTCTCCAGCTTGTCACTGTGTTTTTAATGAAATTTGAGAATATCTGCATTTTTGGCGAGATTCCATAATTTAATATACACTGACGGAAAAAAATCCCAACACCAAGAAGGGGTTGTGTTAAATAAACGACAGTTGGTAGGCGGTGAGAGTACATCTGTAAGATGACGTCTATGCAAATTTCGCGCTCGGCGCGTACGTGTGGCGCTAGTAGCGCCCCTCTTAACATGCAAAGCAGGTTTGCTGTAAATACGCGCTGTAACGTTCGTGAGCGTTAGTTATCGTTGAGATTCGACGTAGGGTGTTGATGTTAGTCAAGAATGCTTTTAAGAAGAAGAAGAAGCCATTATCAACAGCTCACGGAGTTTGAACGAGGTAGTGTAATAGGGCTACGAGAAGGTGGATTTTCTTTCGGCAATATTGCAGAACGACTTGGCAGAAATGTAGCCACTGTGCATGATTGTTGGCAGCGGTGGTCAAGGGAAGGTACTGCCTCAAGAAGACCGGGTTCCAGCCGGCCACGTGGCACTACTGAGAGGGAAGACCGCCGTGTACGGCGTATGGCCGTGGAGCATCGTACCGCGTCTGCGGCAGCAATTCGAGCTGCAGTTGCCACCACAGTGACACAACGAACTGTTACAATTTGGTTACTTGAAGGACAGCTCCGAGCCAGACGCCCTGTAGCGCGCATTCCACTTATTTCAAACAATGGCCGTTTGCGACGTCAGTGGTGTCAACCTATAGCTCATTGGAGGATGGACTGGAGTACTGTTGTGTTTTCTAATTAAAGCCGGTTCTGCCTGGGTGCCAGTGATGGCCGTGTGTTGATAAGAAGGAGGTCAGGTGAGCGCCTGCAACCAACCTGTCAGCGGCCGTGACACACTGGAACTACACCTGGAGTTATGGTCTGGGGGCAATTTCCTATGACAGCAAGAGCACTCTCGTGGTTATCCCACGCACCCTGACGGCACAGTTGTACGTCAGTCTGGTGAATCACCCTGTTGTGCTGCCATTCATTAACAGCATTCCAGGGGTTGTTTTCCAACAGGATAACGCTCGCCCGCATACCGCTGTTGTAACCCAACATGCTCTACAGAGTGTCGACATGTTGCCGTGTCCTGCTAGATCACCAGATCTTTCACCAGTCGAGCACGTATGGGATATCATTGAACGATAACTCCAGCGTCACCCCCAACCAGCATTGACCGTCCCTGTATTGACCGACCAAGTGCAACAGGCATGGAACTCCATCCCACAAACTGACATCCAGCACCTGTACGACACAATGCATGGACTTTTGCGTGCTTGCATTCAACATTCTGGCGGTCACACCGGTTATTAATGTACCAGCATTCCACATTTAAAATGGCTCTTCTCGCGTTTACAATAAGCTGTGATCTTGAAACCTTAATCGATAAAATATGTTACCTATACAAATGTATTGCCGCCATTTAATTCCTCTACAACTATTTTTTCGTGGTGTTGGGATTTTTTTCCGTCAGTGTATTTCCTAGGTGTATTAAGAACTTCATGAAAGGAGAAATTTAAAGGGCCATACTAAGAAGAACGATTTTAAGTTTCATTTTGATTCGAAGCTTACAGTATTAGTTAGAGCATTTTTGATACATTTTTTTAAAAAAGGAAATATCTCATTTTTAACTTACGAAGAATCGTAATTTTTTTACGGTATTTCCGAATACTGCGGCGAGCTTGTTCTTGTATTCAAGTAAGTAACATATTGCCAATATTAGATTTGTACGAATTTCATATTTTTAACTAATTACATTTCATGAATGGAATATGGGATTACACAATGCAATACAAGTTTTGGAGATGACAAGTCGTTTTCTGGTGTATGACAAGAATGGTAAGTCAGATAATATCCGAAAACATGAAAATTTAGCCTTCCTGGTGCGGGAATCGCATCCGTGTCTCCCACATGGCGCCCAGGTATGAGAATCACTCCACCACTCAGAACGACCAAGTCTCGAGTTTCCGATTAATATGAATATAACCATCACAGGTTTCTAAGGACATCCGACGACGCATGCCCTTTAAAAATACCTTAGACCAGCTGCTGAGGATGACAGTTTTCCTTTGTTTTTCCATTATATCCGCTGTATCTCACAAGTGAATACTTTCATTTATTATACTTATTTTGATTAATATAATTTTTCCTATTGGAATCAAAAGCTCTTTTTCGGTTTGGTTTTAAAAAGATATTGTGAGAAGGCAGTGAACCACAACTCCTGGAGCAAGCATCACTATGACATTGTACACTTACGCGATCTTCTTTGATGTAAAGGTTTTGACCTTAGCTGATTGTCTTCTCGGACACTTTTTTCGAACGTAAGGAAAGCTCTAGCGTTAAGTAATAAGAAAGAAATGAAATTAAGAAATACATATTTTTACCAGATAACAGATAAGGGAGTTTCTTGGCTTTCTCCTCCTTTTATTAATTACTGGAACAGTAATAATTTAATTACAGAACACATACACTAAATGTATTTGTTTTAGAATTATCTTATACTCAGGATCGAATTACCTATGACTGAAGGAAAGAAAATAAAAAAAAAAAAGGTATTCGACTTGTAGTCCAGAACGATTTATAACCCGAAAATACAATGATGTGCAACTTACAGATTATTGTGCAACGGTAATAATATGAAGCACTAAAATATGTAAAAAATACTGTAAGTAAGTTAGATGTGGTACATGTTAACTTTATCTTCAAAAATTAGTGGAAAAAAAAGGTATGATGAAAATCGACAGCAATAATTCTAAACCTAATTAGGAAAACGAGTCAATCATACACAAGTAATCATCATTATTATCGTTACGAACCATTATCAATCCACTGCTGGACGAAGGTCTCCCCAAGTTTCATCCACAACGGTCTGTCTTGTGCCAGTCTCCTCCAGATCACTCCTGCATACTTTCGAATTCCATCCACCCATCTCCCATGTGGTCTTCTTCTGCGTCTTTTCCTGTCCCTTGGATTCCAATCTAAAATTTCGGCTGTCCATCGATGGTCTGTCCTTCTGGCAGTATGTCCAGCCCATTGCCATTTCAGGGATTTAAATCTGATCATGATGTCTTCCACTCTTGTCATTTTTCATATCCACGAGTTCCTCTTCTTATCTCTCCTGGTTACACCAAGCATGCACCCTTCCATGCTCTTTGAGTTGTCTGCAGCCTTTGTATGTCTCTTTTAGTTAAGGTCCACGTCTCTGCACCATATGTAAGCACTGAAAGGATACATTGATCAAACACTTTGCTTTTAAGTCATAATGGCATATATTGCTCTTGAAAATTATGCTGTTTCTTAAAAAGGCTTTCCAGGCAAGTTTTGTACGCTGATTAAATGCTTTATCAATGTGACCCTCACTTGATATCTGCTGTCCAAGATACACGTACGTGTCGGTTATCTCTAGCTTTTTAACATCAATCGATAAATCTTAATTTCTTGAAAAAGCATTCAACATCACTTTTGTCTTCTGAAAGTTCATTTTTAATCCCACTTCTTTACTCTTGTCAGCAAGTTCCTGGATCATACTCTGCAGCTCTGATGGGGTAGTTGCAAAAATGACTACGTCATCAGAAAAACGAAGGTGAGTTAGATCATCTCAATTAATCTTTATCCCCTTGTTTTCCCAGCTCAGCGAATGAAAGACACACTCCAATGTAGTATTAAAGGGCTTCGGAGATATATTCTCTACTCGTCTCACTCCCTTTCCAAGTTTTCTGTGTGCTGTATTCTCAAACAGCCGAATCTTTGCACTTGCATTTTCATTGATGTTATTAATAATAATAATAATGTATGCATCTTCAATACCGCAGGAATTTAGAGCCATTGTAACTGCTGATGGTTTCACCGAATCAAAGGCTTTTTCATAATCGATAAAAGCCATGCACAATAGAAGTTCATATTCCCTCGCTCTTTCAATTAGTTCTTTCAGTACGTAGATATGATCTATTGTGCTGTAGCCACTCCTGAATCCAGCTTGTTCTCTCGGTTGAGCCATGTCCAGTGTTACCTTCAAACGGTGTGAAAGAACTTTAGTGAATATTTTATAAACCACTGATAGGAGGCTGATAGGTCTGTAGTTCCTGAGATCCTCAATGTCACCTTTTTATGTAGCAAAATCATTGTAGCGTTGTTCCAATCCTCAGGAATCTTCCCTTCATTAAGGCATCGAGTGAAAATTTGGGCGAGTACTGTTTCGATTTCTCCACTTGCTTCTTGTATGATGTCTAAAGTAATACCATCTTCCCTTGGAGCTTTTTCTCGCTTCATGTTCTTGATTGCATGTGCAACTTATGCAGGAAGGACTGGAAGAACTCTGGTACTAGGACCTTTCATGATGTCTGGAGTACATGCATCATCCCTTTCATATAATTTGGAGTAGAAATCTTTCACTCTTGTCAAAATTTCGCCTCTATTTCTTGTTACAGAAACATCTTGTTTTCTCAGTGCCATAATCGGTTTTCTTCCCTTACTCAGATGTCCCTTTGCTTTCTTTAGTGATTGGTTGTTTTCAATTGCTTTCCTCACTAGTTCACAGTTGAATTTCCTTACGTCTTCAGTGATAGTTTTTCGTACTGTCTTGCATAGCTCTATATATTCCACTTTGGAAGTCGCATCTTCTTTAGTTGTCCTCATCTCTCTTCTTTTTTGCATCAACATTTTAATTTTTCTTGATAATTTTTTCACAACCAACTTGTTCTTAGACCCAGCTAATTTTGTTGCTGTTTCCATAAGAGCTTTGGTTACTTTTCTGTTAACTTCAGAAATATCCACTTCATCCGATGTTAGGCCTTCGAAAGCAGAGAATCTGTTCTTCAGGTCTAACTTGAAGGTATATATATATATATATATATTCATATCAGATATAAGGCAGCTCATCCACGGGATTTAAAAGATTTAAAAGATATGCTGGTAACGTTTTATTACCAGATATCACTAGACAGCTTGTAAATCATGTAAAGTAGATGCCTCTCCCGGAAAAATATGACTTAGGCGATAAGGACCAACATTATACACTGCCGGACAATTGCTAAAGACGGATGACAATAGCAACGACAGCAACCATAAAACGGAAGGCAGGAAAATGTGGCAATTAGCATAAGTGCGGGATACAGTACGAAGTGTTGTGCGTACGCAAATTTTGGATTGCTGAACTTTTTCGTGACGTCATAGGGTTGTTAAGAAATATAAAGGGTTTGACGCGTATTGACCGTTGTTGTTCAAATGCAAAGTTGAAAGGGAAATAATCAATTGACGAACTTGCAATTTTCAGTATGTCTGCCCAACATCACCTAGATGATTTTACGCGTGGCCGTATTATTGGCAAGATTGAAGAAGGGCAAAAAGTAACAGATGTTGCCAGGGAGTTCGACGTCATCCACAGTGTTGTTTCAAGGCTTTGGAAATCATTTTAAACAAATGGAGAGTGTAGCAAACGTCACGGGGGAGGTCGTGTTCGCAGTACGACGCCTGCAGAAGATCGGTACATAGTGCTATCAACATAAAGACACCGGCGCAACACAGCTAGTGAGGTAGCAAATCAGTTTATGGCTGCTACTGGCAAGCGGATCTCCCCAATAACTGTCGCCAGACGTTTGCATGAAAGAGGACTATACGCCCGCCGTCCTGTTATGTGCATCAAATTGACCAGACGTCAACGTACCGCCCGTTTGCAATGGTGCCATCAACATCGCAATTGGACTGATAACGTCTGGTCTGCTGTCCTCTTCTCATAAAAGAGTCGATACAGTCTATCGTCTGAGTGTCGACGACAACTGATCTGGCGTGATAGTGGTGCTGAATATTGTCCAGCAAACATACAGAAAAGGGACCGATATCCGACATGTAGTGTCATGGTATGGGCTGGCATCATGATCGATGGCCGTACGTCCCTATATGTGCTTCCAACTGGGACTATGACTGGCCAACGATACATTAATGATGTTCTGCTACCTCATGTTTGCATATTCCGTGGTGCTGTCGGTGATAGATTCATTTTCATGGACGACAACGCAACATGTCATCGAACAGTCGTTGTCCAGGAGTGTCTTGAGAGCGAGGATTTTCAACGCCTCGTATGGCCAGCTCGTTCTCCAGATCTGAATCCCATTGAAAATGTGTGGGATGCTTTAGGGAGGAGTCCTGCTTTTCACCAATGCCCTCCAATAAACAAGGACACCCTAATCCGTGCACTACAGAGGAATGGGATAAATTATACCAACAGCTGCTTGATAATGTTGCGCAAAGCATGACACGACGTGTGGAATCTTGCATCGCCCTCCATGGTAGCCATATCCCGTATTGACATCTTACGCCGGAACGCCTGCGGAGGTTAATTGCATTTTTTTCATGTTTACGTATTCTGCACAAAATGGCCTGTTTGTCCCTTGAACACGTTCCAAAGCCTTTTGGATTTCAGAGCGCAATAAATTGTCTTTCTTGTAATGTCCTGGCATTCTGACATTATTTTATTTCACTTGGCATCCAACCACACCTCCTTTTTTATGCGCTATATAGCCGTTTATGATCCGTCCTTAGCAATTGTACAGGAGTGTATATCTATAAATATATATATATATATATATATATATATATCAGATATAAGGCAACTCAGGGACGTGACTTAAAAGAAATAAAAGATATGCAGGTAACGCTTTGGTACCAGATATCACAAGACAGCTTTTAAATCCTGTAACGTGAATGCCTCTCCGGGAAACATATGACTTGGGCGAAAAGGACCAACATTATATATCTATATATATCAGATATAAGGCAACTTAGCCACGTGACTTAAAAGATTTCAAAGATATTCTGGTAACGTGTTGGTACCAGATATCACAAGACAGCTTGGAAATCTTGTAACGTAGCTGCCTCTCCGGGAAAAATATGACTTTGTCGAGGAGAACAAACATTATATAAATATATATACATATATATATGATATGCGGCAACTCAGCCACGTGACTTAAAAGATTAAAAAGATATGCTATTAACGCGTTGATATCAGATACAACGAGACAGCTTGGAAATCCTGTAAAGTAGATACCTCTCCGCGAAAAATATGACTTTGGCGAGGAGCAGCAACATTATATATATATATATATATACATATATCAGATGGGATGTAAGGTCAGGTGATACGTAACATCACAGCCTCTCCTTGACAAATGTCAACCCCGCCTTCTCGTGGTGCATCCTGTTCCCACTAAAGGGGCTCTGACGACCGCCAATAGCGGTATAACTATACCATCGGGATTAGAGGAAATTCTATCCCACACTCACCAAACCGCTTGGCCAGCGTGGTGAGTTATGGCCCACCCCCTCCAAAATAATTCCAAAACTTAAATCTTGGCCCTCAGTCTCCGGCAGCTGGAATGTACCTGGCCAAGGCAGCGGCCAGTGCAACATGAAGGCAGAGGGTGCTAAGGATCCCCGGAGGACCGGACTAGGCTGCCATCTGATGCTGACCTTGGCTACGTACAACGGACGCTCCCTATCTTCTGATTCAAGACTTCTTGAATTGAAAGAGGTACTACAAAGGATCAAGTGGGACATCGTGGGGCTAAGTGAGGTAAGGAGAAAAGGAGAAGATCTCATCGAACTGAAAAGTGGGCATCTCTTCTACTATCGTGGGACAGATACTGGCGGAACTAGTGGTGTTGGATTTATAATAAACAAGGAACTGAAGGATAAAGTTGTAGAAGTTGAAAGTTCCTCTGACAGAGCTGCACGACTCGTTATCCAACTCTCGAAAAGATACCAGGCTCAGATTATTCAAACTTATGCACCCACCACAAGTCATCCTGAAGAAGAAATTGAAGAATTTTATGAGGAAATTTGTCATCTAAATAATAAAGGTAAGCAGCATTTGAAAATAAATTATGGGAGATTTCAATGCAAAAATAGGGCAACGGCAACAGAATGAAACTTCAGTAGGTAAATTCGGTCACGGCAACAGAAACCAGCGTGGAAATACTCTCGTTGAGTTTGCAGAGGCAGAAGGGTTTTTCATCTTGAACTCCTTCTTCAAGAAAAAGCCACACAGGAAATGGACTTGGAGACATCCAAATCGGACGACAAGTGAAATTGATTTTATTATGTGTAACAAAAAATTCGTCATACAAGACTGCAGTGTGCTAAACAAGTTCAACACAGGCAGTGACCATAGATTGGTGAGATGTAAGATGCACCTCAACACTAAACTTGAACGTGGCAAGCTCATAAGACAAACAAAATCTATTGACATAACCAACCTTAAAAAACACCATAATACCTTCAAGTTGGAACTGAAGAACAGGTTCTCTGCTTTAGAAGGCCTAACATCAGAAGAAGTGGACATCTCTGAAGTTAACAGAAAAGTTACCAAAGCTCTTATGGAAACAGCAACAAAATTAGCTGGGTCTAAGAACAAGTTGCATGTAAATAAATTATCAGGAAAAACGAAAATGTTGATGCAAAAAAGAAGAGAGATGAGGACAACTAAAGAAGATGTGACTTCCAAAGTGGAATATATAGAGCTATGCAAGACAGTAAGAAAAAGTATCACTGAAGACGTAAGAAAATTCAACTGTGAACTAGTGAGGAAAACAATTGAAAACAACCAAAGCCTAAAGATAGCAAAGGGACATCTCAGTAAGGGAAGAAAACAGATTATGGCACTGAAAAAGAAGATGGTTCTGTAACAAGAAATAGAGGCGAAATTTTGACAAGAGTGAAAGATTTCTACTCCAAATTATATGAAAGGGATGATACATGCACTCCAGACATCATGAAAGGTACCAGTACCAGAGTTCTTCCAGTCCTTCCTGCAGAAGTTGCACATGCAATCAAGAACATGAAGCGGGGAAAAGCTCCAGGAGAAGATGGAATCACTGTAGACATCATACAAGAAGCAAGTGGAGAAATCAAAACAGTACTCGCCCAAATTTTCACTCGATGCCTCAATGAAGGGAAAATTCCTGAGGATTGGAACAACGCTACAATGATCTTGCTACATAAAAAGGTGACATTGAGGATCTCAGGAACTACAGACCTATCAGCCTCCTATCAGTGGTTTATAAAACCTTCACTAAAGTTCTTTCACACCGCTTGAAGGTGACACTGGACATGGCTCAACCGAGAGAACAAGCTGGATTCAGGAGTGGCTACAGCACAATAGATCATATCCACGTGCTGAGAGAACTAATTGAAAGAGCGAGGGAATATGAACTTCCATTGTGCATGGCTTTTATCGATTATGAAAAAGCCTTTGATTCGGTGAAACCATCAGCAGTTACAATGGCTCTGAAAACCTGCGGTATTGAAGATGCATACACTAATATTATTAATAACATCTATGAAAATGCAAGTGCAAAGATTCGGCTGTTTGAAAATACAACACACATAAAAATTGGAAAGGGAGTGAGACAAGGTTACACCATATCTCCGAAGCTCTTTAATGCCACATTGGAGGGTGTTTTTCAGTCGCTGAGCTGGGAAAACAAAGGGATAAAGATTAATGGAGATTATCTAACCCACCTTCGTTTTTCTGATGACGTAGTCATTTTTGCAACTACCCCATCAGAGCTGCAGAGTATGATGCAGGAACTTGCTGACAAGAGTAAAGAAGTGGGATTAAAAATGAACTTTCAGAAGACAAAAGTGATGTTCAATGCTTTTACAAGAAATGAAGATTTATTGATTGATGGAGAAAAGCTGGAGATAACAGACACGTACGTTTATCTTGGACAGCAGATATCAAGTGAGGTTCACATTGATGAAGAAATTAATGGGCGTACAAAACTTGCCTGGAGAGCTTTTGGAAGAAACAGCATAATTTTCAAGAGCAATATGCCACTATGTCTTAAAAGAAAAGTGTTTGATCAATGCACCCTTCCAGTGCTTACGTATGGTGCAGAGACGTGGACCTTAACTAAAAGAGATATACAAAGACTGCAGACAACTCAAAGAAGCATGGAGAGGTGCATGCTTCGTGTAACCAGGAGAGATAAGAAGAGGAACTCGTGGATCCGAAAAATGACAAGAGTGGAAGACATCATGATCAGAGTTAAATCCCTGAAATGGCAATGGGCTGGACATACTGCCAGAAGGACAGATCGTCGATGGACAGCCGAAATTTTAGATTGGATTCCAAGGGACAGGAAAAGACCCAGAAGAAGACCACATGGGAGATGGGTGGATGAAATTCGAAAGTATGCAGGGGTGACATGGAGGAGACTGGCACAAGACAGACCGTTGTGGAGGAAACTTGGGGAGACCTTCGTCCAGCAGTGGATTGATAATGGTTGACAATGATGATGATGATGATGATGATATATATATATATATAAATAGTGTTTGTCCTCCTTGCCAAAGTCATATTTTTCCCGGAGAGGCAACCACTTTACAGGATTTCCAAGCTGTCTTGTGATATGTGGTAATAAAACGTTACCAGAATATCTTTTAAATCTTTTAAGTCACGTGGCTGAGTTGCCTTACATCTGATATATATATATATATATATACACACATAATATTTTGGTCCTCCTTGCCAAAGTCATATTTTTCACTGAGAGGCATCCACGTTATAGGATTTCCAAGCTGTCTTGTGATATCTGGTACCAACACGTTACCAGCATATCTTTTTAATCTTTTACGTCACATGGCTGAGTTGCCGCATACCTGATATATATATATATATTGGATTCCAAGGGACAGGAAAAGACCCAGAAGAAGACCACATGGGAGATGGGTGGATGAAATTCGAAAGTATGCAGGGGTGACATGGAGGAGACTGGCACAAGACAGACCGTTGTGGATGAAACTTGGGGAGACCTTCGTCCAGCAGTGGATTGATAATGGTTGACAATGATGATGATGATGATGATGATATATATATATAATGTTTGTCCTCCTCGCCAAAGTCATATTTTTCCCGGAGAGGTATCTACGTTACAAGATTTCCAAGCTGTCTTGTGATATCTGGTACCAACACGTTATCAGCATATATTTTTAGTCTTTTAAGTCACGTGGCTAAGTTGCTGCATACCTGATATATATATATATATATATATATATATATATAATGCTGGTCCTCCTCGCCAAAGTTATATTTTTCCCGGAGAGGCCTCCAAGTTACAGGATTTCCAAGCTGTCTCGTGATATCTTGTAAAAAAACGTTACCAGCATATCTTTTAAATCTTTTAAGTCACGATGCTTAGTTGCCTTATATCTAATATAATAGAGTTTGTCCTCCTTGGCAAAGTCATATTTTTCCCGGAGAGGCATCAACTTTAGAGGATTTACAAGCTGTCTCGTGATATCTGGTATTAACGCGTTACCAGCATATCTTTTTAATCTTTTAAGTCACGTGGCTGAGTTGCCGCATATCATATACATATGTATATATATTTATATATTGCTCGTCCTCCTCGCCAAAGTCATTTTTTTCCCGGCAAGGCAGCTACGTTACAAGATTTCCAAGCTGTCTTGTGATATCTGATACCAACACGTTACTAGCATATCTTTTAAATCTTTTAAGTCACGTGGCTGAGTTGCCTTATATCTGATATATATATAAACACATATAATTTTGGTCCTCCTCGCCAAAGTCATATTTTTTACGGAGAGGCATCCACGTTATAGGATTTCCAAGCTGTCTTGTGATGTCTGGTACCAACACGTTATCAGCATATCTTTTTAATCTTTTAAATCACGTGGCTAAGTTGCCGCGTATCTGTTATATTTATATATAATGTTGGTCCTCCTCGCCAAAGTCATATCTTTCTCGGAGAGGCATCTACGTTACAAGATTTCCAAGCTGTCTTGTGATATCTGCTACCAACACGTTATCAACATATCTTTTAAATCTTTTAAGTCACGTGGCTGGGTTGCCTTACATCTAATATATATATATATATAAATGCCGCCCCGGTGGCGCTGGCCTCTGATCATACGTCCGTAAGGGGTCCGGGTTCGAATCCCGGTCAGGCATGGATGTTGTGTTTGTCTTACGGCACTGGCTCTCTCCCTTCCCTGGGACCAGTGACCCTAAATTAGGGACGGGCGACTGCTTATAGCCCATTGAGTTGCTCACGGTGGACGTTAAACCTCCAATGAAAAAAAAAAAAAAGAAAAAAAATATATATAAATAATGTTGGTCCGGAGAGGCATCAACTTTACAGGATTTCAAGCTGTCTTGTGATATCTGGTAATAAAACGTTACCAGCATATTTTTCAAATCTTTTAAGTCACGTTTGCTGAGTTGCCTTATATCTGATATATATATATATATATATTGTTGCTGCTCCTCGCCAAAGTCATATTTTTCGCGGAGAGGTATCTACGTTACAGGATTTCCAAGCTGTCTCGTGGTATATGTTATTAGCGCGTTACCAGCATATCTTTTTAATCTTTTAAGTCACGTGGCTGAGTTGCCACATATCATATATATATATATGTATATATATTTATATAATGTTTGTCCTGCTCGACAAAGTCATATTTTTCCCGGAGAGGCAGCTACGTTACAAGATTTCCAAGCTGTCTTGTGATATCTGGTACCAACACGTTACCAGAATATCTTTGAAATATTTTAAGTCACGTGGCTAAGTTGCCTTATATCTGATATATATATAGATATATAATGTTGGTCCTTTTCGCCAAAGTCATATTTTTCCCGGAGAGGCATTCACGTTACAGGATTTAAAAGCTGTCTTGTGATATCTGGTACCAAAGCGTTACCTGCATATCTTTTATTTCTTTTAAGTCACGTGGCTGAGGTGCTTTATATCTGATATATATATATATAGATATACACTGCTGGACAATTGCTAAGGACGGATCATAAACGGCTATATAACGCATAAAAAAGGAGGTGTGGTTGGATGCCAAGTGAAATAAAATAATGTCAGAATGCCAGGACATTACAAGAAAGACAATTTATTGCGCTCTGAAATCCAAAAGGCTTTGGAACGTGTTCAAGGGACAAACAGGCCATTTTGTGCAGAATACGTAAACGTGAAAAAAATGCAATTAACGTCCGCAGGCGTTCCGGCGTAAGATGTCAATACGGGATATGGCCACCATGGAGGGCGATGCAAGATTCCACACGTCGTGTCATGCTTTGCGCAACATTATCAAGCAGCTGTTGGGGTAATTTATTAAATTCCTTTGTAGTGCACGGATGAGGGTGTCCTTGTTTATTGGAGGGCATTACCGAAAAGCAAGACTCCTCCCCAAAGCATCCCACACATTTCCAATGGGATTCAGATCTGAAGAACGAGCTGGCCATACGAGGCGTTGAAAATCCTCGCTCTCAAGACACTCCTGGACAGCGACTGTTCGATGACATGTTGCGTTGTCGTCCATGAAAATGAATCCATCACCGACAGCACCACGCAATATGCAAACATGAAGTAGCAGAACATCTTTAATGTATCGTTGGCCAGTCATAGTCCCAGTTGGAAGCACATATAGGGACGTACGGCCATTGATCATGATGCCAGCCCATACCATGACACTACATGTCGGATATCGGTCCCTTTTCTGTATGTTTGCTGGACAATATTCAGTACCACTATCACGCCAGATCAGTTGTCGTCGACAATCAGACGATAGACTGTATCGACTCTCATCTGAGAAGAGGACAGCAGACCAGACGTTATCAGTCCAATTGCGATGTTGATGTGTTGATGGCACCATTGCAAACGGGCGGTACGTTGACGCCTGGACAATGGGATGCACATAACAGGACGGCGGGCGTATAGTCCTCTTTCATGCAAACGTCTGGCAACAGTTATTCGGGAGATCCGCTTGCTAGTAGCAGTCATAAACTGATTTGCTACCTCACTAGCTGTGCTGCGCCGGTGTCTTTGTGTTGATAGCACTATGTACCGATCTTCTGCAGGCGTTGTACTGCGAACACGACCTCCCCCGTGACGTTTGCTACACTCTCCATTTGTTTAAAATGATTTCCAAAGCCTTGAAACAACACTGTGGCTGACTTCGAACATCCTGGCAACATCTGTTATTTTTTGCCCTTCTTCAATCTTGCCAACAATACGGCCACGCGTAGAATCATCTAGGTGATGTCGGGAAGACATACTGAAAATTGCAAGTTCGTCAATTGATTATTTCCATTTCAACTTTGCGTTTGAACAACAACGGTCAATACGCGTCAAATCCTTTATATCTCTTAACAACCCTATGACGTCACGGAAAAGTTCGGAAATCCAAAATTTGCATACGCACAACACGTCTTACTGTATCCCGCACTTATGCTAATTTCCACATTTTCCTGCCTTCCGTTTTATGGTTGCTGTCGTTGCTATTGACATCTGTCCTTAGCATTTGTCCGGCAGTGTATAATGTTGGTCCTTATCGCCTAAGTCATATATTTCCGGGAGAGGCATCTACTTTACAGGATTTACAAGCTGTCTTGTGATATCTGGTAACAAAACGTTACCAGCATATCTTTTAAATCTTTTAAATCCCGTGGATGAGCTGCCTGATATCTGATATGAATATATATATATATATATATATATATATATACCTTCAAGTTGGAACTGAAGAACAGATTCTCTGCTTTAGAAGGCCTAACATCGGATGAAGTGGATATTTCTGAAGTTAACAGAAAAGTAACCAAAGCTCTTATGGAAACAGCAACAAAATTAGCTGGGTCTAAGAACAAGTTGGTTGTGAACAAATTATCAAGAAAAACCAAAATGTTGATGCAAAAAAGAAGAGAGATGAGGACAGCTAAAAAAGATGCGACTTCCAAAGTGGAATATATAGAGCTATGCAAGACAGTACGAAAAAGTATCACTGAAGACGTAAGGAAATTCAACTGTGAACTAGTGAGGAAAGCAATTGAAAACAACTAAAGCCTAAAGATAGCAAAGGGACATCTGAGTAAGGGAAGAAAACAGATTATGGCACTAAGAAAAGAAGATGTTTCTGTAACAAGAAATAGAGGCGAAATTTTGACAAGAGAGAAAGATTTCTACACCAAATTATATGAAAGGGATGATGCATGTACTCCAGACATCATGAAAGGTACTAGTACCAGAGTTATTTAAGTCCTCCCAGCATAAGTTGCACATGCAATCAAGAACATGAAGCTAGGAAAATCTCCAGGAGAAGATGGTATTACTTTAGACATCATACAAGAAGCAAGTGGAGAAATCGAAACAGTACTCGCCCAAATTTTCACTCGATGCCTTAATGAAGGGAAAATTCCTGAGGATTGGAACAACGCTACAATGATTTTGCTACATAAAAAAGGTGACATTGAGGATCTCAGGAACTACAGACCTATCAGCCTCCTATCAGTGGTTTATAAAATCTTCACTAAAGTTCTTTCACACCGTTTGAAGGTAACACTGGACATGGCTCAACCGAGAGAACAAGCTGTATTCAGGAGTGGCTACAGCTCAATAGATCATATCCACGTACTGAAAGAACTAATTGAAAGAGCGAGGGAATATGAACTTCTATTGTGCATGGCTTTTATCGATTATGAAAAAGCCTTTGATTCGGTGAAACCATCAGCAGTTACAATGGCTCTGAATTCCTGCGGTATTGAAGATGCATACATTAATATTATTAATAACATCTATGAAAATGCAAGTGCAAAAATTCGGCAGTTTGAGAATACAGCACACAGAAAACTTGGGAAGGGAGTGAGACGAGTAGAGACCATAATTCCGAAGCCCTTTAATACTACATTGGAGTGTGTCTTTCATTCACTGAGCTGGGAAAACAAGGGGATATAGATTAATTGAGATGATCTAACTCACCTTCGTTTTTCTGATGACGTAGGCAGTTTTGCAACTACCCCATCAGAGCTGCAGAGTATGATCCAGGAACTTGCTGACAAGAGTAAAGAAGTGGGATTAAAAATGAACTTTCAGAAGACAAAAGTGATGATCAATGTTTTTTTTAAGAAATTAAGATTTATCGATTGATGTTGAAGAGCTAGAGATAACAGACACGTACGTGTATCTTGGACCGCAAATATCAAGTGAGGGTCACATTGATAAAGCAATTAATCGGCGTACAAAACTTGCCTGGAAAGCCTTTGGAAGAAACAGCATAATTTTCAAGAGCAATATATGCCATTATGTCTTAAAAGCAAACTGTTTGATCAATGTATCCTTTCAGTGCTTACATATGGTGCAGAGTCGTGGACCTTAACTAAAAGAGACATACAAAGGTTGCAGACAACTCAAAGAGCATGGAGAGGTGCATGCTTGGTGTAACCAGGAGAGATAAGAAGAGGAACTCGTGGATATGAAAAATGACAAGAGAGGAAGACATCATGACCAGAGTTAAATCCCTGAAATGGCAATGGGCTGGACATACTGCCAGAAAGAAAGACCATCGATGGACAGCCGAAATTTTAGATTGGAATCCAAGGGACAGGAAAAGACGCAGAAGAAGACCACATGGGAGATGGGTGGATGGAATTCGAAAGTATGCAGGAGTGACATGGAGGAGACTGGCCCAAGACAGACCGTTGTGGAGACAACTTGGGGATACCTTCGTCCAGCAGTGGATTGATAATGGTTGACAATGATGATGATTATGACGATATGTGTATGTAATGTTGGTCCTCTTCGCCAAAGTCATATTTTCCCCAGGGAGACATCCACGTTACAGGATTTCCAAGATGGCTTGTGATATCTGGTATCAACGCTTTACCAGCATATCTTTTAGATCTTTTAAGTCACATGGCTTAGTTGCCTTATATCTGATATATATATAAATAATGTTGGTCCTCTTCGCCAAAGTCATATTTTTCCCAGGGAGACATGCACGTTACAGGAATTCCAAGCTGTCTTGTGATATCTGGTAACAACACTTTACCAGCATATCTTTTAGATCTTTTAAGTCACATATCTGAGTTGCCTTATATCTGATATATATATAGATATATAGTGTTGGTTCTTATCGCCCAAGTCATATTTTTCCCGGAGAGGTATCCACTTTATGGGGTTTTACAAGCTGTCTTATGATATCTGGTAATAAAACGTTACCAGCATATCTTTTAAATCTTTTAAGTCACGTGGCTGAGCTGCCTTATATCTGATATATATATATATATATATATATATATATATATAATGGGATGTAAGGTCAGGTGATGCGTAATATCACAGCCTCTCCTTGACAAATGCCAACCCCGCCTTCTCGTGGTGCATCCTGTTCCTACTAAAGGGGCTCTGACGACCGCCAATAGCGGTATAACTATACCATCGGGATTAGAGGAAATTCTATCCCACACTCACCAACCCGCTTGGCCAGCGTGGTGAGTTATGGCCAAACCCCTCCAAAATGACTCCACAACTTAAATCTTGGCCCTCAGTCTCCGGCAGCTGGAATGTACCTGGCCAAGGCAGCGGCCAGTGCGACATGAAGGCAGAGGGTGCTAAGAATCCCCGGAGGACCGGACTAGGCTGCCATCTGATGCTGACCTTGGCAACGTACAATGGACGCTCCCTATCTTCTGATTCAAGGCTTCTTGAATTGGAAGAGGAACTAAAAAGGATCAAGTGGGACATCGTGGGGCTAAGTGAGGTAAGGAGAAAAGGAGAAGATCTCATCGAACTGAAAAGTGGACATCTCTTCTACTATCGTGGGACAGATACTGGCAGAACTAGTGGTGTTGGATTTATAATAAACAAGAAACTGAAGGATAAAGTGGTAGAAGTTGAAAGTTCCTCTGACAGAGCTGCACGACTCGTTATCCAACTCTCGAAAAGATACCAGGCTCAGATTATTCAAACTTATGCACCCACCACAAGTCATCCTGAAGAAGAAATTGAAGAATTTTATGAGGAAATTTGTCATCTAAATAATAAAGGTAAGCAGCACTTGAAAATAATTATGGGAGATTTCAATGCAAAAATAGGGCAACGGCAACAGAATGAAACTTCAGTAGGTAAATTCGGTCACGGCAACAGAAACCAGCGTGGAAATACTCTCGTTGAGTTTGCAGAGGCAGAAGGGTTTTTCATCTTGAACTCCTTCTTCAAGAAAAAGCCACACAGGAAATGGACATGGAGACATCCAAATGGGACGACAAGTGAAATTGATTTTATTATGTGTAACAAAAAATTCGTCATAGAAGACTGCAGTGTGCTAAACAAGTTCAACACAGGTAGTGACCATAGATTGGTGAGATGTAAGATGCACCTCAACACTAAACTTGAACGTGGCAAGCTCATAAGACAAACAAAATCTATTGACATAACCAACCTTAAAAAACACCATAATACCTTCAAGTTGGAACTGAAGAACAGGTTCTCTGCTTTAGAAGGCCTAACATCGGAAGAAGTGGACATCTCTGAAGTTAACAGAAAAGTAACCAAAGCTCTTATGGAAACAGCAACAAAATTAGCTGGGTCTAAGAACAAGTTGCATGTAAATAAATTATCAGGAAAAACGAAAATGTTGATGCAAAAAGAAGAGAGATGAGGACAACTAAAGAAGATGTGACTTCCAAAGTGGAATATATAGAGCTATGCAAGATAGTACGAAAAAGTATCACTGAAGACGTAAGAAAATTCAACTGTGAACTAGTGAGGAAAGCAATTGAAAACAACCAAAGCCTAAAGATAGCAAAGGGACATCTCAGTAAGGGAAGAAAACAGATTATGGCACTGAGAAAACAAGATGGTTCTGTAACAAGAAATAGAGGCGAAATTTTGACAAGTGTGAAAGATTTCTACTCCAAATTATATGAAAGGGATGATACATGCACTCCAGACATCATGAAAGATACCAGTACCAGAGTTCCTCCAGTCCTTCCAGCAGAAGTTGCACATGCAATCAAGAACATGAAGCGGGGAAAAGCTCCAGGAGAAGATGGAATCACTGTAGACATCATACAAGAAGCAAGTGGAGAAATCAAAACAGTACTCGCCCAAATTTTCACTCGATGCCTTAATGAAGGAAAGATTCCTGAGGATTGGAACACCGCTACAATGATCCTGCTACATAATAAAGGTGACATTGAGGATCTCGGAAACTACAGACCTATCAGCCTCCTATCAGTAGTTTATAAAATCTTCACTAAATTTTTTCACACCGCTTGAAGGTAACACTGGACATGGCTCAACCGAGAGAACAAGTTGGATTCAGGAGTGGCTACAGCACAATAGATCATATCCATGTGCTGAGAGAACTAATTGAAAGAGCTAGGGAATATGAACTTAAATTGTGCATGGCTTTTATCGATTATGAAAAAGCCTTTGATTCGGTGAAACCATCAGCAGTTACAATGGCTCTGAAAACCTGCGGTATTGAAGATGCATACATTAATATTATTAATAACATCTATGAAAATGCAAGTGCGAAGATTAGGCTGTTTGAAAATACAACACACATAAAAATTGGAAACGGAGTGAGACAAGGTGACACCATATCTCCGAAGCTCTTTAATGCCACATTGGAGGGTGTTTTTCAGTCACTGAGCTGGGAAAACAAGGGGATAAAGATTAATGGAGATTATCTAACCCACCTTCGTTTTGCTGATGACGTAGTCATTTTTGCAACTAGCCCATCAGAGCTGCAGAGTATGATCCAGGAACTTGCTGACAAGAGTAAAGAAGTGAGATTAAAAATGAACTTTCAGAAGACAAAAGTGATGTTCAATGCTTTTACAAGAAATGAAGATTTATCGATTGATGGAGAAAAGCTGGAGATAACAGACACGTACGTTTATCTTGGACAGCAGATATCAAGTGAGGGTCACATTGATGAAGAAATTAATCGGCGTACAAAACTTGCCTGGAGAGATTTTGGAAGAAACAGCATAATTTTCAAGAGCAATATGCCATTATGTCTTAAAAGAAAAGTGTTTGATCAATGCATCCTTCCAGTGCTTACGTATGGTGCAGAGACTTGGACCTTAACTAAAAGAGACATACAAAGGCTGCAGACAACTCAAAGAAGCATGGAGAGGTGCATACTTGGTGTAACCAGGAGACATAAGAAGAGGAACTCGTGGATCCGAAAAATGACAAGAGTGGAAGACATCATGATCAGAGTTAAATCCCTAAAATGGCAATGGGCTGGACATACTGCCAGAAGGACAGATCATCGATGGACAGCCGAAATTTTAGATTGGATTCCAAGGGACAGGAAAAGACCCAGAAGAAGACCACATGGGAGATGGGTGGATGAAATTCGAAAGTATGCAGGGGTGACATGGAGGAGACTGGCACAAGACAGACCGTTGTGGAGGAAACTTGGGGAGACCTTCGTCCAGCAGTGGATTGATAATGGTTGACAATGATGATGATGATGATATATATAATATTGGTCCTCCTCGCCAAAGTCATATTTTCCCGGAGAGGCATCAACGTTACAAAATTTCCGAGCTGTCTTGTGATATCTGGTACCAACACGTTACCAGCATATCTTTTAAATCATTTAAGATACGTGGCTGAGTTGCCGCATATCTGTTATAAATATAATGTTGGTCCTCCTCTGGCCGTCAAAAACATTTTTCCCTGAGAGGCATCGACGTTGCAAGATTTCCAAGCTGTATTGTGATATGTGGTACCAACACGTTAGCAGCATATCTTTTAAATCTTTTAAGTCACGTGGCTATGTTGCCTTATATCTGATATATATATATAAATATATATAATGGCAGAACTAGTGGTGTTGGATTTATAATAAACAAGAAACTGAAGGATAAAGTTGTAGAAGTTGAAAGTTCCTCTGACAGAACTGCACGACTTGTTATCCAACTCTCAAAAAGATACCAGGCTCAGATTATTCAAACTTATGCACCCACCACAAGTCATCCTGAAGAAGAAATTGAAGAATTTTATGAGGAAATTTGTCATCTAAATAATAAAGGTAAGCAGCACTTGAAAATAATTATGGGAGATTTCAATGCAAAAATAGGGCAACGGCAACAGAATGAAACTTCAGTAGGTAAATTCGGTCACGGCAACAGAAACCAGCGTGGAAATACTCTCGTTGAGTTTGCAGAGGCAGAAGGGTTTTTCATCTTGAACTCCTTCTTCAAGAAAAAGCCACACAGGAAATGGACATGGAGACATCCAAATGGGATGACAAGTGAAATTGATTTTATTATGTGTAACAAAAAATTCGTCATAGAAGACTGCAGTGTGCTAAACAAGTTCAACACAGGTAGTGACCATAGATTGGTGAGATGTAAGATGCACCTCAACACTAAACTTGAACGTGGCAAGCTCATAAGACAAACAAAATCTATTGACATAACCAACCTTAAAAAACACCATAATACCTTCAAGTTGGAACTGAAGAATAGGTTCTCTGCTTTAAAAGGCCTAACATCGGAAGAAGTGGACATCTCTGAAGTTAACAGAAAAGTAACCAAAGCTCTTATGGAAACAGCAACAAAATTAGCTGGGTCTAAGAACAAGTTGCATGTAAACAAATTATCAGGAAAAACGAAAATGTTGATGCAAAAAAGAAGAGAGATGAGGACAACTAAAGAAGATGTGACTTCCAAAGTGGAATATATAGAGCTATGCAAGACAGTAAGAAAAAGTATCACTGAAGACGTAAGAAAATTCAACTGTGAACTAGTGAGGAAAGCAATTGAAAACAACCAAAGCCTAAAGATAGCAAAGGGACATCTCAGTAAGGGAAGAAAACAGATTATGGCACTGAGAAAAGAAGATGGTTCTGTAACAAGAAATAGAGGCGAAATTTTGACAAGAGTGAAAGATTTCTACTCCAAATTATATGAAAGGGATGATACATGCACTCCAGACATCATGAAAGATACCAGTACCAGAGTTCCTCCAGTCCTTCCAGCAGAAGTTGCTCATGCAATCAAGAACATGAAGCGAGGAAAAGCTCCAGGAGAAGATGGAATTACTGTAGACATCATACAAGAAGCAAGTGGAGAAATCGAAACAGTACTCGCCCGAATTTTCACTCGATGCCTTAATGAAGGAAAGATTCCTGAGGATTGGAACACCGCTACAATGATCCTGCTACATAAGAAAGGTGACATTGAGGATCTTGGAAACTACAGACCTATCAGCCTCCTATCAGTAGTTTATAAAATCTTCACTAAAGTTCTTTCACACCGCTTGAAGGTAACACTGGACATGGCTCAACCGAGAGAACAAGCTGGATTCAGGAGTGGCTACAGCACAATAGATCATATCCACGTGCTGAGAGAACTAATTGAAAGAGCGAGGGAATATGAACTTCCATTGTGCATGGCTTTTATCGATTATGAAAAAGCCTTTGATTCGGTGAAACCATCAGCAGTTGCAATGGCTCTGAAATCCTGCGGTATTGAAGATGCATACATTAATATTATTAATAACATCTATGAAAATGCAAGTGCAAAGATTCGGCTGTTTGAAAATACAACACACATAAAAATTGGAAAAGGAGTGAGACAAGGTGACACCATATCTCCGAAGCTCTTTAATGCCACATTGGAAAATGTCTTTCAATCACTGAACTGGGAAAACAAAGGGATAAAGATTAATGGAGATTATCTAACCCACCTTCGTTTTGCTGATGACGTAGTCATTTTTGCAACTACCCCATCAGAGCTGCAGAGTATGATCCAGGAACTTGCTGACAAGAGTAAAGAAGTGGGATTAAAAATGAACTTTCAGAAGACAAAAGTGATGTTCAATGCTTTTACAAGAAATGAAGATTTATCGATTGATGGAGAAAAGCTGGAGATAACAGACACGTACGTTTATCTTGGACAGCAGATATCAAGTGAGGGTCACATTGATGAAGAAATTAATCGGCGTATAAAACTTGCCTGGAGAGCTTTTGGAAGAAACAGCATAATTTTCAAGAGCAATATGCCATTATGTCTTAAAAGAAAAGTGTTTGATCAATGCATCCTTCCAGTGCTTACGTATGGTGCAGAGACGTGGACCTTAACTAAAAGAGACATACAAAGGCTGCAGACAACTCAAAGAAGCATGGAGAGGTGCATACTTGGTGTAACCAGGAGAGATAAGAAGAAGAGGAACTCGTGGATCCGAAAAATGACAAGAGTGGAAGACATCATGATCAGAGTTAAATCCCTGAAATGGCAATGGGCTGGACATACTGCCAGAAGGACAGATCATCGATGGACAGCCGAAATTTTAGATTGGATTCCAAGGGACAGGAAAAGACCCAGAAGAAGACCACATGGGAGATGGGTGGATGAAATTCGAAAGTATGCAGGGGTGACATGGAGGAGACTGGCACAAGACAGACCGTTGTGGAGGAAACTTGGGGAGACCTTCGTCCAGCAGTGGATTGATAATGGTTGACAATGATGATATATAATGTTGGTCCTCCTTGCCAAAGTCATATCTTTCCCGGAAAGGCATCCACGTTGCAGGATTTTCAAGCTGTCTTGTGATATCTGGTAATAAAACGTTACCAGCATATCTTTTAAATCTTTTAGGTCACGTGCCTAAGTTGCCTTATATCAGTTATATATATATACATATATCATCATCATCAACATCATTGTCAACCATTATCAATCCACTGCTGGACGAAGGTCTCCCCAAGTTTCCTCCACAACGGTCTGTCTTGTGCCAGTCTCCTCCATGTCACCCCTGCATACTTTCGAATTTCATCCACCCATCTCCCATGTGGTCTTCTTCTGGGTCTTTTCCTGTCCCTTGGAATCCAATCTAAAATTTCGGCTGTCCATCGATGATCTGTCCTTCTGGCAGTATGTCCAGCCCATTGCCATTTCAGGGATTTAACTCTGATCATGATGTCTTCCACTCTTGTCATTTTTCGGATCCACGAGTTCCTCTTCTTATCTCTCCTGGTTACACCAAGTATGCACCTCTCCATGCCTCGTTGAGTTGTCTGCAGCCTTTGTATGTCTCTTTTAGTTAAGGTCCATGTCTCTGCACCATACGTAAGCACTGGAAGGACGCATTGATCAAGCACTTTTCTTTAAGACATAGTGGCATATTGCTCTTGAAAATTATGCTGTTTCTTGAAAAAGCTCTCCAGGCAAGTTTTGTACGCCGATTAATTTCTTCATCAATGTGACCCTCACTTGATATCTGCTGTCCAAGATAAACGTACGTGTCTGTTATCTCCAGCTTTTCTCCATCAATCGACAAATCTTCATTTCTTGTAAAAGCATTGAACATCACTTTTGTCTTCTGAAAGTTCATTTTTAATCCCACTTCTTTACTCTTGTCAGCAAGTTCCTGGATCATACTCTGCAGCTCTGATGGGGTAGTTGCAAAAATGACTACGTCATCAGCAAAACGAAGGTGGGTTAGATAATCTCCATTAAACTTTATCCCCATGTTTTCCCAGCTCAGCGACTGAAAAACACCCTCCAAAGTGACATGAAAGAGCTTCGGAGATATGGTGTCACCTTGTCTCACTCCTTTTCCAATTTTTACGTGTGTTGTATTTTCAAACAGCCTAATCTTTGCACTTGCATTTTCATAGATGTTATTAATAATATTAATGTATGCATCTTCAATACCGCAGGAATTTAGAGCCATTGTAACTGCTGATGGTTTCACCGAATCAAAGGCTTTTTCATAATCGATAAAAGCCATGCACAATGGAAGTTCATATTCCCTCGCTCTTTCAATTAGTAACTCACCACGCTGGCCAATAACTCACCACGCTGGCCAAGCGGGTTGGTGAGTGTGGGATAGAATTTCCTCTAATCCCGATGGTATAGTTATACCGCTATTGGCGGTCGTCAGAGCCCCTTTAGTGGGAACAGGATGTACCACGAGAAGGCGGGGTTGACATTTGTCAAGGAGAGGCTGTGATGTTACGCATCACCTGACCTTACATCCCATATATATATATATATATATATATATATATTAGATATAAGGCAACTCAGCATCGTGATTTAAAAAATTTAAAAGATATGCTGGTAACGTTTTATTACCAGATATCACGAGACAGCGCGGAAATCCTGTAACGTGGATGCCTCTCCGGGAAAAATATGACTTTGGCGAGGAGGACCAACATTATATATATATATATATATATATCAGAGGGATGTAAGGTCAGGTGATGCGTAACATCACAGCCTCTCCTTGACAAATGTCAACCCCGCCTTCTCGTGGTGCATCCTGTTCCTACTAAAGGGGCTCTGACGACCGCCAATAGCGGTATAGCTATACCATCGGGATTAGAGGAAATTCTATCCCACACTCACCAACCCGCTTGGCCAGCGTGGTGAGTTATGGCCAAACCCCTCCAAAATGACTCCACAACTTAAATCTTGGCCCTCAGTCTCCGGCAGCTGGAATGTACCTGGCCAAGGCAGCGGCCAGTGCGACATGAAGGCAGAGGGTGCTAAGAATCCCCGGAGGACCGGACTAGGCTGCCATCTGATGCTGACCTTGGCAACGTACAATGGACGCTCCCTATCTTCTGATTCAAGGCTTCTTGAATTGGAATACGAACTACAAAGGATCAAGTGGGACATCGTGGGGCTAAGTGAGGTAAGGAGAAAAGGAGAAGATCTCATCGAACTGAAAAGTGGACATCACTTCTACTATCGTGGGACAGATACTGGCAGAACTAGTGGTGTTGGATTTATAATAAACAAGAAACTGAAGGATAAAGTTGTAGAAGTTGAAAGTTCCTCTGACAGAGCTGCACGGCTTGTTATCCAACTCTCGAAAAGATACCAGGCTCAGATTATTCAAACTTATGCACCCACCACAAGTCATCCTGAAGAAGAAATTGAAGAATTTTATGAGGAAATTTGTCATCTAAATAATAAAGGTAAGCAGCACTTGAAAATAATTATGGGAGATTTCAATGCAAAAATAGGGCAACGGCAACAGAATGAAACTTCAGTAGGTAAATTCGGTCACGGCAACAGAAACCAGCGTGGAAATACTCTCGTTGAGTTTGCAGAGGCAGAAGGGTTTTTCATCTTGAACTCCTTCTTCAAGAAAAAGCCACACAGGAAATGGACATGGAGACATCCAAATGGGACGACAAGTGAAATTGATTTTATTATGTGTAACAAAAAATTCGTCATAGAAGACTGCAGTGTGCTAAACAAGTTCAACACAGGTAGTGACCATAGATTGGTGAGATGTAAGATGCACCTCAACACTAAACTTGAACGTGTCAAGCTCATAAGACAAACAAAATCTATTGACATAACCAACCTTAAAAAACACCATAATACCTTCAAGTTGGAACTGAAGAACAGGTTCTCTGCTTTAGAAGGCCTAACATCGGAAGAAGTGGACATCTCTGAAGTTAACAGAAAAGTAACCAAAGCTCTTATGGAAACAGCAACAAAATTAGCTGGGTCTAAGAACAAGTTGCATGTAAATAAATTATCAGGAAAAACGAAAATGTTGATGCAAAAAAGAAGAGAGATGAGGACAACTAAAGAAGATGTGACTTCCAAAGTGGAATATATAGAGCTATGCAAGACAGTACAAAAAAGTATCACTGAAGACGTAAGAAAATTCAACTGTGAACTAGTGAGGAAAGCAATTGAAAACAACCAAAGCCTAAAGATAGCAAAGGGACATCTCAGTAAGGGAAGAAAACAGATTATGGCCCTGAGAAAAGAAGATGGTTCTGTAACAAGAAATAGAGGCGGAATTTTGACAAGAGTGAAAGATTTCTACTCCAAATTATATGAAAGGGATGATACATGCACTCCAGACATCATGAAAGATACCAGTACCAGAGTTCCTCCAGTCCTTCCAGCAGAAGTTGCACATGCAATCAAGAACATGAAGCGGGGAAAAGCTCCAGGAGAAGATGGAATTACTGTAGACATCATACAAGAAGCAAGTGGAGAAATCGAAACAGTACTCGCCCGAATTTTCACTCGATGCCTTAATGAAGGAAAGATTCCTGAGGATTGGAACACCGCTACAATGATCCTGCTACATAAAAAAGGTGACATTGAGGATCTCGGAAACTACAGACCTATCAGCCTCCTATCAGTAGTTTATAAAATCTTCACTAAAGTTCTTTCACACCGCTTGAAGGTAACACTGGACATGTCTCAACCGAGAGAACAAGCTGGATTCAGGAGTGGCTACAGCACAATAGATCATATCCATGTGCTGAGAGAACTAATTGAAAGAGCGAGGGAATATGAACTTCCATTGTGCATGGCTTTTATCGATTATGAAAAAGCCTTTGATTCGGTGAAACCATCAGCAGTTACAATGGCTCTGAAAACCTGCGGTATTGAAGATGCATACATTAATATTATTAATAACATCTATGAAAATGCAAGTGCAAAGATTAGGCTGTTTGAAAATACAACACACATAAAAATTGGAAAGGGAGTGAGACAAGGTGACACCATATCTCCGAAGCTCTTTAATGCCACATTGGGGGTGTTTTTCAGTCACTGAGCTGGGAAAACAAGGGGATAAAGATTAATGGAGATTATCTAACCCACCTTCGTTTTGCTGATGACGTAGTCATTTTTGCAACTAGCCCATCAGAGCTGCAGAGTATGATCCAGGAACTTGCTGACAAGAGTAAAGAAGTGGGATTAAAAATGAACTTTCAGAAGACAAAAGTGATGTTCAATGCTTTTACAAGAAATGAAAATTTATCGATTGATGGAGAAAAGCTGGAGATAACAGACACGTACGTTTATCTTGGACAGCAGATATCAAGTGAGGGTCACATTGATGAAGAAATTAATCGGCGTACAAAACTTGCCTGGAGAGATTTTGGAAGAAACAGCATAATTTTCAAGAGCAATATGCCATTATGTCTTAAAAGAAAAGTGTTTGATCAATGCATCCTTCCAGTGCTTACGTATGGTGCAGAGACGTGGACCTTAACTAAAAGAGACATACAAAAGCTGCAGACAACTCAAAGAAGCATGGAGAGGTGCATACTTGGTGTAACCAGGAGAGATAAGAAGAGGAACTCGTGGATCCGAAAAATGACAAGAGTGGAAGACATCATGATCAGAGTTAAATCCCTGAAATGGCAATGGGCTGGACATACTGCCAGAAGGACAGATCATCGATGGACAGCAGAAATTTTAGATTGGATTCCAAGGGACAGGAAAAGACCCAGAAGAAGACCACATGGGAGATGGGTGGATGAAATTCGAAAGTATGCAGGGGTGACACGGAGGAGACTGGCACAAGACAGACCGTTGTAGAGGAAACTTGGGGAGACCTTCGTCCAGCAGTGGATTGATAATGGTTGACAATGATGATGATGATGATATATATCAGATATAAGGCAACTCAGCCACGTGACTTAAAATATTTAAGAGATATGCTGTTAACGTGTTGGTACCAGATTTCACAAGACAGCTTGGAAATCCTGCAACGTGGATGCCTATCCGGGAAAAATATGATTTTGGCAAGGAGGACAAACACTATATATATATATATATATATATATATATTAGATATAAGGCAACTCAGCATCGTGACTTAAAAGATTTAAAAGATATGCTGGTAACGTTTTATTTCCATATATCACGAGACAGCTCGGAAGTCCTGTAACGTGTATGCCATTCTCCGGGGAAAATATGACTTTGGCGAGGAGGACCAACATTATATATATATATTCTCTGCTTTAGAAGGCCTAACATCGGAAGAAGTGGATATTTCTGAAGTTAACAGAAAAGTAGCCAAAGCTCTTATGGAAACAGCAACAAAATTAGCTGTTTCTAAGAACAAATTGCATGTGAACAAATTATCAGGAAAAACCAAAATGTTGATGCAAAAAAGAAGAGTGATGAGGACAACTAAAGAAGATGTGACTTCCAAAGTGGAATATATAGAGCTATGCAAAACAGTACGAAAAAGTATCACTGAAGACGTAAGGAAATTCAACTGTGAACTAGTAAGGAAAGCAATTGAAAACAACCAAAGCCTAAAGATAGCAAAGGGACATCTCAGTAAGGGGGAAAAAACAGATTATGGCACTGAGAAAAGAAGATGGTTCTGTAACAAGAAATAGAGGCGAAATTTTGACAAGAGTGAAATATTTCTACTCCAAATTATATGAAAGGGATGATACATGCACTCCAGACATCATGAAAGGTACCAGTACCAGAGTTCTTCCAGTCCTTCCTGCAGAAATTGCACATGCAATCAAGAACATGAAGCTGGGAAAAGCTCCAGGAGAAGATGGAATTACTGTAGACATCATACAAGAAGCAAGTGAAGAAATCGAAACAGTACTCGCCCAAATTTTCACTCGATGCCTTAATGAAGGGAAAATTCCTGAGGATTGGAACAACGCTACAATGATCTTGCTACATAAAAAGGTGACATTGAGGATCTCAGGAACTACAGACCTATCAGCCTCCTATCAGTGGTTTATAAAATCTTCACTAAAGTTCTTTCACACCGCTTGAAGGTGACACTGGACATGGCTCAACCGAGAGAACACGCTGGATTCAGTAGTGGCTACAGCACAATAGATCATATCCACGTACTGAGAGAACTGATTGAAAGAGCGAGGGAATATGAACTTATATTGTGCATGGCTTTTATCGATTATGAAAAAGCCTTTGATTCGGTGAAATCATCAGCCGTTGCAATGGCTCCAAAATCCTGCGGTATTGAATGATGCATACATTAATATTATTAATAACATCTATGAAAATGCAAGTGCAAAGATTCGGCTGTTTGAAAATACAACACACATAAAAATTGGAAAAGGAGTGAGACAAGGTGACACCATATCTCCGAAGCTCTTTAATGCCACATTGAAAAATGTCTTTCAATCACTGAACTGGGAAAACAAAGGGATAAAGGTTAATGGAGATTATCTAACCCACCTTCGTTTTGCTGATGACATAGTCATTTTTGCAACTACCCCATCAGAGCCACAGAGTATGATCCAGGAACTTGCTGACAAGAGTAAAGAAGTGGGATTAAAAATGAACTTTCGGAAGACAAAAGTGATGTAAAATGCTTTTACAAGAAATGAAGATTTATCGATTGATGGAGAAAAGCTGGAGATAACAGACACGTACGTTTATCTTGGACAGCAGATATCAAGTGAGGGTCACATTGGTGAAGAAATTAATCGGCGTACAAAACTTGCCTTTAGAGCTTTTGGAAGAAACAGCATAATTTTCAAGAGCAATATGCCATTATGTCTTAAAAGAAAAGTGTTTGATCAATGCATCCTTCCAGTGCTTACGTATGGTGCAGAGACGTTTATCTTAGCTAAAAGAGACATACAAAGGCTGCAGACAACTCAAAGAGCATGGAGAGGTGCATGCTTGGTGTAACCAGGAGAGATAAGAAGAGGAACACGTGGATCCGAAAAATGACAAGAGTGGAAGACATCATGATCAGAGTTAAATCCCTGAAATGGCAATGGGCTGGACATACTGCCAGAAGAACAGACCATCGATGGACAGCCGAAATTTTAGATTGGATTCCAAGGGACAGGAAAGTACCCAGAAGAAGACCACATGGAAGATGGATGGATGAAATTCGAAAGTATGCGGGAGTGACATGGAAGAGACTGGCACAAGACAGACCGTTGTGGAGGAAACTTGGGGAGACCTTCGTCCAGCAGTGGATTGATAATGGTTGACAATGATGATGATAATATATATATCAGATATAAGGCAACTCAGCCACGTGACTTAAGATATTTAAGAGATATGCTGTTAACGTTTTGGTACCAGATTTCACAAGACAGTTTGGAAATCCTGTAACGTTTATGCCTCTCCGGGAAAAATATGACTTTGGCGAGGAGCACTAACACTACATAAATAAATGGACGATGTCATCACTCTTTCCACGTTATTTTTTAAACAACGCATAGCGACTGAAAAATTGTATTCCGGCACTGTTGGGATCGAACCCCAGAACTCTCGATAACTAGTCGAGTGCGTTCGAATTTACGCTACAGCGCCAACAATTCTCAGCGCAATGCGTGGTTTATCAGTCAGCATCTGACTACACGAATGCGTATTGATGGTCTCAGCAACTGAGATGTCGTCATGTGGTGGCATTTAACGCAACAGCTATTTTAATTGTAGCTGATAAATTCAAAGGGCGATAGAAATGGTTAATATATATCAAATACGTGGAGATAATGTAAATGGACGATGTCATCACTCTTTCCACGTTATTTTTTAAACAACGCATAGCGACTGAAAAATTGTATTAAAAAAAAAAAACGCATAGCGACTGAAAAATTTATTTTCTGTAAATATTAACTACATAAATATATATATATACATATCCGATATAAGGCAACTCAACCACGTTACTTAAAATATTAAAAAGATATGCTAACAACGTGTTGGTACCAGCTATCACAAGATAGCTTGGAAATCCTGCAACGTGAATGCCTCTCCGGGAAAAATATGACTTTGGCCGACGAAAACTTTGTTCCACAGTGTTTTCAGACTACAGATAATTTATTTTTGTAATTAATCTGATGCGATAGGTCTTATTAGATAATATATGATGCTTGGAAAATGAAGTAAAGAAGAAGATGAAGACGACAAAGAGCACGTTGGCTGTACACAATCAGAACGAATGCTGTCATGCACATGGAACAGCTGAGGAAGAGAGCAAAAGATCGTGAGATACAGAGGGTCACAGTCTATAGGATCACAAACAGTTGGACTGAATTGATAACACCATTATCATACGTACGTTTCAATTAGTAATCAGTTTCTCGAGTTCGTTATACATTTTTATAATGAAATCAGAATTCAAAACTGTCTCTTATCGTATATTATAGTTAATTTTACATTTCGATTAATGTGAGATATCTATCCATGTTTTGTGTAACGAACGTTTTATCTTTCAAATTTATTTTCTGTAAATCGTATGCGAGTGTGTCTTTCAGCGTTTCGCTTAAAAACACGCTCAATGAATCAAACGTTCCAGCAATCGCACTAAACGTCTTTCAAAACAGAATTTGAACTTTATGTGACATTTTGATTTCTCTTACAATTTGATGTTGGATTAACAAAGTCTGACTGTTGAGAAAATCACGTAGTCCACTAATCCAAGAATTGAAACAGCGAAAAATGAGCTTTATACGTTACAATATATGTACACAAATTTGTCCTGAGAGCAATCAGATTCGGAGTTCGGAGAGTTAGCCTTATGAAAGGCTTTGAACAATGCATAAGTCACTTGTACCATTAAAGATGTTTGCAATTAATATAATAGTAATAAATGTTTTAAGATATTTTACTGAAAGACGAGCAACAAACTTTGAATATATTTTGAGAAGTTCATTTAATATATCAACAGATTATATCTACATAAATTATGTCTAAAAACAGAAATTTCAGACACAGCGGGTGTAAGATTCTTATTGAAAAAGAGTTAGATACCACTCATGTTTTATGATTTTGTATTCGCATCTCCTTCCCAAAAGTAATATTGCGTTTTAGAATCCAAAGTTTTTCAATGCCTACTGAATATCAATAGGGATTAACAGACGTCCAGTCTGTTCCCAATACATTTTACACCTAAAGACGAATAAGTTTTGCAAAGGAACGTAGAACGGCACCCCGCTCCTACTGACCGAAAATCGTTGTTCCATGTTCACGTTGATCTTCCAACAATGCAAAAAACCACAGCATACCTAAATTATAGGTTCCACACTTGCGTTGGTGAACGTAGAGGCCGAGCAGGAGTCAAAACCGGTGCCCGAGGTGGCGCCGGAGAGCGTCGTTTCACATAAGGACCGGTAGCTTGGCCTCCACGCTTCCCGGGAGCTGATCCATTGGATTTCGTTTTCTATGTACACCTGAAAACAATGCTGTAAGAGACGTCTGAGGTTTCACCGGAGGATCTCGTCGCGAGGATCATTGTCGCTGCGGACCAAATCAACACCACACTGGGAGTCTTCGAAAGAGTGCGAGGGTCCTTCATCCGTCGGTGTGTACTATACAACGACGTTCTCGAACGCCAATTCGAGCACCTGGTTTGAGTGCTATTCTGCCTCTATGTTGAATAACGCAAGTGTGCAACCCATAATTTAGGTAAGTTCAGTTTTGATTTCATTACTGGAGTTTCAACCTGAAAACTTCGATCTAAAAGTGTGAACTTAACGTTTTCGGGCACTAAGAGCGGAGTGCCCCCTACGTTCTATTGCAAACGTTATTCGTCTTTTTTATGTGCTATCATCCCTCTTTCTTTGTTGCACGAATTTAGGAACACTCTTTATATGTCTCAAAAGAGAAATAAATGACACAGTGGTTAATGAGTCTGGGAACGTTCAGCAGTTGGTATTCCTCGCAAATGAATACGATCCAGATTTTTCATCGTAGAGTTTCCCCTACATTGATCAATCCCGTACTTCTTCCACTGGAAATGGACAATACGGACTGTTGATTCGGACAGTCAAACAAACTTCTCCACCTTTTGTAAGGAATGACCATGTTCTCGGTTAAAAACAATTGCTCAGTTTTGCTAATTTGTAAAGTCACCACTACAGCTCATTGTTGCACTTGTAATACAAAATACAGAATGCTGCAAACGCTTTAAACTCACATCGCGGACATCCATAATCAAAATCCAACAGTTTCACTCTCCATTTTTATAAAACTCGCTACGTTCATCAACTTTTATTTACGTATATGTTTCAGTCAGCATTCACAAATACTTCGTCTCGTACTTTGCAACCGCTTAGGACATGCAAATGATTAAAAGGTCACCAAAAATTTGTGTGTGGTGTCGGACACGTGCCCTCTAAACTGTGTAGTCTTGGGGATAAACAGCTGGCTCAAACGAAATGTTGCAATGAGGGAGGACAGGGCACTGAATTGAAACGGTGTTTCTTGTTTTACCTCGATACGGTAATTTCGACACCTGCTACGCTCATGATTCCTTTCTATGGCTCTAAAAGAACTGAAGACGGGATTGATTGAGCTCTCGGAAAATAACATTTTAAAATTATCATTTGACGCTATCGAAGCTCATGTTGAATACAGAAAAGTGCAAGAGAAAGCCCACCCCTTTCAGTAAGATGCACGAAAACTGCTTTATTGCTTTTTAGGCATTTATTCTTGCGAATACACATTCTCTTACTTAAACCAAATCTAGATAACGTGAAGGTCACAAATGACGGATTCCCATCTAGATCAGCTAACAGTGAGTACCGTCGTGTTGCAACCAAATATTTAAATACTTTCCAACAAAAACAGTCATATCAAAGTCATTAAAATTTAGTTTACTTTAAAAGTAACATTTTTTTTCAAGTTGATAACCACATAGTAGAATGTATACAAATAACTGAACATTTGGAAGTTTATCTAATTGAAGTATTTTTAATGTGATACTTTTAAATTACAACTATTTCAATGCGGCCTTCCAACATGAAAAAACTTCTTGCTAGACATAAAATGTTTACCACGGTTTCTCGAGTGTTCATGTTCTAGTCAGAAAATCTTACCTTATTTAGAAGTGTACAAATGACATAAATTACGCGAAGGTTTCAAAATGAATTTATAAGAAAACCGAAAAACCAATTTTCTGTGAGAATTCAAATCAAATTTAAACTTAAAATTCCGCTACTAAATCGGAACTTATCAACGCACGAAAGGATCTGACGCAGAATCGTTTCCCTATATACAAATCGTTCTCTAAACCGAAAGAATCGAACGAACGGAACGAACGATTTAGTCTGAAGTAATTAGTTCAGTGAGTTAAATCGATATAATAAGTTTGCCAATCTCTAATCCCATGTTTCGTTTTCGTAGGGTATTGCCCATAATTCACATGAAAACACTCAGAAACTGTTAAAAAATTAACCTAACTAAAGGATTATTGAAATTACCATATGGATAATAATAAGAATAAATTATCTGCTTGGAACTTGATATAAATATACCATTTTTTTTACTGAACATAAATCTGCATCTATATTTCTCAAAAACGTATCATTGAAATCATATAAACACAATTACTAATTCTCCGGGTAACACTCTATTATATGTAATTGCAAAGTTTTCAAACTTTTGAGATTAGCCGATCAAACATTTAGCAGGGATATTAGCTTTTCAATTCTCAATTAGTGATATTTCAGAATAGTTGATATTTTCTTATATTAAAATGCGTTAAAATAATATCTATTGCGTAGTCCACAAAAGAACCTGCAGCGTTGTTGGAGATGAAATCCGAAATTTCCCAGGTCTTTCCTCGAGTGCAATGGGAATGTGAAAATAATTTGCAGAAAGTCGGACCAGGATGCGTATTTAGATATCGGCATTTATCCCTAGGAATAGCATTTTTTTTTTGTGAAATATACCTGCTTGGTTGCGGGGCTATTTTAAATAGGACTCTGAATTTGAATCTGCTTATGGAAAAGTTTCATGAATTAAAGGGAGCATCAAATAATGTAACTAAATCTAAAAAGAAAAATGCGGCATTACACTTGGGACTCGTTATTGAAGTTTCTAAAAAGTAGAAAGTTACTCATTCTGAAAAATTGAATTCACACACTTTTACCATATTTTTTTATTTCTCACTCTTTTCTTAACATATTTTCGAAATTGGAGGATCACTTCAGTCACCGGATTTTAACATCGTGTTAGCAAATTACTATTGACACGAAGTCGTAACTCCTTAAAATTAAAAATTACACTGTAATACATTTCACGTTCCATGTAATCTAAATTAAGTTTGCAATCAAACATGTAGATATGCAATACTTTAAATAATATTTATATGTCAGTGGGTGATGCGTCACCAGAAAAACTTTGGAGAGCGGTGATTATCTTCCGATGTAACATTCGAGCGGAATCCATGCAATGGTTTGAAAAACAGGATGCTGTTCAAGATAAGGAATTAAAGAAGATAATGTATCTCTGTAAACATGATATTCTCTATTTGGAAATAGTAATTTCCTTAAGGTATGACTAAAATAAATGTTGATCTCTTAAGTAAATACCCCATAGTGTCTCTTGAGCGGCGCCGTAGCTATCCGGACCTTGGGCTTACGCTTAGCTGTGGAACGGAAGTTCCATAGTGATTAGGCCAGTTGCCGCCCACCTGATAATGAATGATTCGCTCTATTAAAACTGTTTGTTTTTATGTAGTGCTCGTTATCTTCAGCAGTCCTTCGCAAATTAAATTGCTTTTAAATGTAATACGTAGTCAGTTTTGAAATAGAAACAACGACAAAACTATCATATCCATGTGGCAAATGTTTTGTTTCATGCTTTTAGGGTATAAGGAGCAACATTTGAATTTAGATATATATTCCAACACCAGAATTAAACTTTTAGCCAGCTAGAAAGGAATTAAACTGTTAGCCAGCTAGAAAGGAATTTCTCGCCGTGGTCGAACTTGTCTAAAATCAGCTTGAACGAATATGTGCGCTGTGTAATAAGTGAGCAGAACGCTGCTGGAAAAAATGAGTTTCCTGCAAAGTTGTCATTTACGAGGGTGATTGACACCCTTTTTTTGGCTACATGCTAATACAGCTAAAACATGGCGATGAACTTACGAAAGAAAAGAGTAACGTCTTTCTACCGAGTGGAATGATGCTTGTTTTTGGTGGACTAGCTCATCGCCATCATAACTTGACTCATGCACCACAGAATAAAAAGACTTAAAGGAAGACCTTTTTACTTGCCCAGGTTTAGAGGTAGTACGACTGAGACGATCCGGAGAAGGGAACATTATTGTCGTATCTTTCGCAAAAACTTTATGACACATAAATATTTCTTGCTAAAGCACGCAGTAGACTTCAGGAGCCATATGCTGTAGGCAAATCATGGACTTAAACAGTTAAAAGATATTCTAGGCAAAAAACCATTCAAATTACACAGTATCCATCAGCTTGATTTGCTTTTCCTCTTACGCTTTTTTTTTATATTTTACTTTACACCTAAAATACTGCGGAATAAAATTGGGCAATATCTTTTATTACGAAAAAAAAGTATTCATGCACTGCTGACCACCAAAAATGCTACACCAAGAAGGACACGAAATACCAAAGCCAGATTTACTGGACACATAACAAGAGATACAAAGATGAAACAATTGAGCTTACAGGCCCGTGCGACTTGTGAAACAAGCAGACATCAATAGTTCGTGTGGCCCCCATGGCTGAAACAAGCAGCATCGTGCAACAGTTCTTCTAAGCCCACATCCAAAGATTTTTTCGTTGGATGCCGCTACACGCCGCGGCATCGAACGAAAGAGACTTTGGATGTGGGCTTGGGGTATGTCGGTCCAGACTGCTTCCACATGTTGCCACAGTTCATCAGGCGTAGCCTAGGGTGGTGCTTGCCGGGGTACTCGGTTGCCGATCAGTGACCAGACGTGTCCGATGGGCGACATATCGGAAAAATAGGCGGGTTACGGCAGCAGTGACACCTGGTGGGCCGTGAAGAATTGTTACACGATGCGTGCCACGTGCGGGCGCGCATTGTCCTGCTGAAACGCGGCAGCTGGTAGGTCCTGCAGGTAAGGGAGGATTAAAGGCTCTAAAACGTCGGAGATGTAGCGGTGGCTGTTGAGTGTACCGGTGATGCGTACCAGAGAGGTGTGGGTGTCATATCCAATAGCGCCCTAAACCATAACTCCAGGTGATGGACCGGTATGGCGATACATAATGCAGGAGTTATACAGTCTCTCGCCGCGGTGCCGCCACACGCGGTTCCGATCATTGTGGTGTTGCAGACAGAAGCAGGATTCGTTGGAGGAGACAATGTCGTGCCATTCCATAGTCCAGGTGCGGCGTTCAACAACCCACTGCCACCGTACTCGCCGGTGGTGTAACGTCGATGGTAATCGGAGCAATGGGCGCCGTGCGACGATTCCCACTCATGCACACGACATCTAACGGTACGTGCTGTCACAGGTTGTTGCGCAACACACCCTAATTCCTGCGCTAAAGTTCGTGATGATGTTGCGGTGTGAGCCGTCAATGCCCGCCGCACAACATGCAGGTCCTATCGTTCGGTGGTGTGCCGCGGCTGCGGCAATCGCTCTCGTCGGTGCGTATGTTCCTCCTGCACCCACCAAATCCATACTCGCTTCACGGTGGCTGCAAGGTCGTCTCACACGGGCGCCAATGTCTCGGTACGATAAATCACTGTCGGGATAAGCCACTATTCGTCCTCTGTCGAACTCCAAAATGTGCTGGAATGACTGCCGTATTCTGCGAAGAGGCATCAGGAAGCTTCCCACGCACAGGTCCGGCAGCACAACACACTTCTACTACTTACACCCCGCCTTCTGTGCACCCTTCTTATAGTGCTTCTCGATGGCGTACCGGGCGCTCATGAATTGCATGTGCCCTGCAATGCTAATCGTTTACATGTCCTCTCGCGGGCGACTCTTGCTGCGAATTTCAGGCCAATCGGATGCTTTCTTTTTAATGTTGCATTTTGGGGGGCCAGCAGTATAAATTCCATGGCCAAGTATCCACATTGGAATTTTCGCTCCTACAAAATCTTATTTATCACTTTTGCACTACATGTGCCTAAATATATAAATATTTTATTTGATAACATATATGGATTGGAAATAATGAAGAATATGCCTGTTTGCTGGAAACTTCATGATACTCATCCCAGAAATATATTTAGAAGCCCTAATAATTAAAAAAAAACAAGAAGAAAATAAATTCCAGACTCTAAATATAGTTTTGCCGGCCCGGTGGCGCAGTAGTCTAAGCCCTGGCTTATGACCATTCGTCCGTGAATGATACAGGTTCGAATCCCGGTGAGGCATGAATGTTGTGTTGGTCTTGCGACACTGGCTCTCTCCTTTCCCTGCAACCAGTGAACCTAAATTAAGGACGGGAGACTACTTACATCCCATTGCATTGATCACGGTGGTCGTTAAATCCCCAATCAAAAACAAATACATTAAAAAGTGAATGTAGTTTACCCAAAAAAACACACATTACACTGGTCAATATTTTTTTTAATTGCCACGGATTTTTCGATGTATTTGCAGTACTTGAGACGTGTTGATTTCAAAACTGAAATAAGTTTTGCCAAACTGGCTCTAGTTTCTGAAGTAATACGCTAACGGAAAAAATCCCAACACCACGAAAAATTAGTTGTAGAGGTATGAAATGGCGGTAATACATTTGTATAGGTAATATATTTAATCGATAAAGGTTTCAAGATCACAGCTTATTGTAAGCGCGAGAAGAGCCATTTTAAATGTGAAATGCTGGTACATTAATAACCGGTGTAACCGCCAGAATGTTGAATGCAAGCACGTAAACGTTCATGCAATGTGCCGTACAGGTGCTGGATGTCAGTTTGTGGGATGGAGTTCCATGCCTGTTGCACTTGGTCGGTCAATACAGGGACGGTTAATGCTGGTTGGGGGTGACGCTGGAGTTGTCTTCCAATGATGTCCCATACGTGCTCTATTGGTGAAAGATCTGGTGATCTAGCAGGCCACGGCAACATGTCGACACTCTGTAGAGCATGTTGGGTTACAACAGCGGTATGAGGGCGAGCGTTATCCTGTTGGAAAACACCTCCTGGAATGTTGTTCATGAATGGCAGCACAATAGGTTGAATCACCAGATCGAAGTACAACTGTGCCGTCAGGGTGCGTGGGATAACCACGAGAGTGCTCCTGCTGTCATAGGAAATTGCTTCTCAGACCATAACCCAGGTGTAGGTCCAGTGTGTCTCGGCCGCAGACAGGTTGGTTGCAGGCGCTCGCCTGGCCTCCTTCTATCCAACACACGGCCTTCACTGGCACACAGGCAGAACCGGCTTTCATTAGAAAACACATCAGATCTCCACTCCGTCCTCCAATGAGCTCTAGCTAGACACCACTGACGTCGCAAACGGCAGTGGTTTAGAGTAAGTGGAATGCACGCTACAGGGCGTCTGGCTCGGAGCTGTCCTTCAAGTAACCGATTTGTAACAGTTCGTTGTGTCACTGTGGTGGCAACTGCAGCTCGAATTGCTGCCGCAGACGCGGTACGATGCGCCACGGCCATACGCCGTACACGGCGGTGTTCCCTCTCAGTAGTGCCACGTGGCCGGCCGGAACCCGGTCTTCTTGAGGCAGTACTTTCCCTTGACCACCGCTGCGAACAATCATGCACAGTGGCTACATTCCTGCCAAGTCGTTCTGCAATATTGCGGAAAGAAAATCCACCTTCTCGTAGTCCTATTACACGACCTCGTTCAAACTCCGTGAGCTGTTGATAATGGCTTCTTCGTCTTCTTAAAGGCATTCTTGACTAACATCAACACACTACGTCGAATCTCAACGATAACTAACGCTCACGAACGTTACAGCTCGTATTTACAGCAAACCTGCTTTGCATGTTCCGAGGGGCGCTACTAGCGCCACACGTATGCGCCGAGCTCGGAATTTGCATAGACGTCATATTACAGATGTACTCTCACCACCTACCAACTGTCGTTTATCTAACACAACCCCTTCTTGGTGTTGGGATTTTTTTCCGTCAGTGTATATACCCCTCCAATTTTGATTCTACCCCAATGTTACCTGTGGTTGCTGACATATGAAATAGCTTTTGACTTGGCTTTTTAGTCTTTAACAGCGTTGTTTTTATGTAATGTAATTTTTGATTTTATCTTTACTATTGTTTTGAAAGATTGTCACTTGCATGTAATATCATATTTATAATTTTTTTCTTCTTTAGCATAGAAATGTGAGTTCTCCACGAAGAAGCTGTGTAAACAGTCCTCATGTATTTTGCTACATTTGTGGCGAAGGCACTCTGCAAAATCAAAGGCAAACATCACTGACTTTGTAGGACAAGCACATCTTGCTAATTTTGGAATTAATCTTGAGATCAAGATAAGTCTTGAACTCCCTGTAAGGTTTGAAAAACCTGTGTACACTGTCTACGACAGCGGTGAAATGGTGAAAGGAATTGTTTACACTATGCTGTGCTTATGGTGCGGAGAACGCCGCAAAAATACCACTATGATTGATATTTTTCTGATGTGAAGGTGAAAGGCTTCAATAGCTACAAGAAACATGAGTGGTAGTATCCTGATTTGGAATCAGCAAGACGACCTTTACCACACGTCGAAGACGTTCCAATAGCAGGGTTTACCTCACTGCCTGACCTTTCATTTTAAGATGTTGAAGAAATGCAGAATTTGGAGTGTACCACAGGTGGTAGCAGTGAAAGTGAATATAAAGGACACTTTTCAACAACTCAGCAGTTCTCCCAAAACGAACACAGTGATCTGATATGAGAAGTCAATCTGTCAAAGCAAGTATCTGAACGCTTAGCATCCACGCTAAGAGAACTGTGTAAAGCCGGATATTAAAACACAGCTTATCCGACTAGAGAGGAGGAAATTCTTCCCTTCTTCAGCCAAGATAAAGGACTTGTATCCTGCAATAACATTTCTGGACTTATGTTCCAAATGGGACTATTGGGATATTGGCTAGAAGAATGACGGCTTTTTAAAGATGGCTCCACCAGAAGCTGAAAATGTGTTTTTTTTTTGCACAATGGCATCAGCTACGCGTATCTTCCACTAAAACATAAAGAAGAATATGAAAATATCAAAAATGTCTTGCAGAATCTCTACTATCATGAACACCAGTGGCTTATTTGTGTTGATCTATAAATGGTTAACTTCTTGCTCGGGCAGCAAAAGTGATACACAAAGTACCCCTGTTCCATCTGATAGTGGGATAGTAGAGCAAAGCAAGATTACTAGGGAAAAAAGTGACATGGCCTTAAAGGGAAAACATGATTGTAGATGCAGCTAACCTCATTAACGAGACATTAGCTGACAGAGAAAAATTCGTTCTCCCACCACTCCATATCAAGCTTGGACTGATGAAACAATTTGTTAAGGCCTTGGACAAAGATGGAGATTGCTTCAAATACATTTTTAAATTGTTCCTTAGATTGAGTTGTGAAACGCGTAGATGATCCTCAAATTCGGAAACACATTAACGATTCGAATTTAACGAACTGTTATAGTAATTTCGAAACATCTCTCTGGTGCAGTTATGTCTTAGTTACCAGAAACATCGTGGGTAACAACAAAGCAGACAGTTATGAAGAAATGGTGAAAATCATGCTCGCTAACTTTAACAATTTTTGTACTAATAGGAGCATAAAGGTGCACTTTCGTCTTAGCTACTTCTGGATAATCTTCCTGATTTCAGTGAGGAACAAGCGGAAAGGTTCAATCAGTGTATCATTGTGATGGAGGAAAGGTATCAAAGTTATTGAGGGAAGGTATCAAGGCAGATGGAACAGGCACATGATGGCCGATGACTGCTTTAGTCTCATCTTACATTTATTTACAACTACTGCTTCGGAATCAAAAATTTTTTGTGCTATTGTACTGATGACAACGCCATTAAGTATATCACATGTTTACTTCTGTATGATATGATACAGTTTCAATGTGACTTGTTATTGGTTACGCCTCAACATTACATTTTTTGCATGTATTATGTTTTTCAATGGGGCCCCTATTGTCTGAAAACATTGAGCCAAATATAGGAAAACCGATTCCATATACGCAATCAGCGCCCCAAAGTCAGCTTAAAATCACTAAAATGTTTTCGGCAGTACTATACTGTGCAAATCAATTAAGACAAAGTAAAATATCGCTCTTTGTTCCAAAACTATGCCTTTATATTGTTATATGCATTGATATACACTGATTAATACCTACATTAGTATGAAGTATGTCCTCCTTTAGCAGAAATGACCTCTTGAATTCGTTTTGGCATTGACTCCACTAGTTGAGAGCACATATTTTTGACTTCATAATCGTGGAACCACACTTTTAAAACATTCGTTATCAAGCGTTCTTTGGTTGCACAGTGCATTTTACGTAAACGTCGCTTCAAAATATTCCAAACGTTTTCTATGGGATTTAAGTCTGGTGAATTTCCAGGCCAATCAAGCAAATGAATTTGATTTTCCAGCATGAAATTCTTGACAAATTTCGAATTGTGACATGGGGCCAAGTCATGTTGAAATGTCCCGTCAAACGTTTGCAAGAATGGAACAATCCTACGGTGTTATATTTCTAAGTACTTGGCTAAATGCATCATACCTTGAACAGAAACTAAGCTTCCAGTACCATTTGATGTGAAAAAACCCCAAAACATCTGTTTCAGAGGGTGTTTTACAGTTTGTTTGACATGCTATGGTCTTAAGGGTTCACAGTTGCTTTGCTTAACGACATTTGCTAGACATCCCTGAACAAATAAATGAGTTTCACTGCTGAAAATTACCTTTTTCCAGTCGTCAGCAGTCCATCATTTTTATTTTTTCGCCCACGCTAAACGTTTTATTTTCATTTTCGCATTCAAATATTGTTTTTTCGTTGATCTTCTTGCTTTCCGGCGAACTTCCAGAAGCCTACGGCGTACAGTTGAATCACTAACATTACAGGCACTAGTCAATAAATCTTATTGAAGGTCGGTGCTTGTTTTTTTTTTGGATTAATTTTACTATTTCCGATTAGATATTTATCGGTTCGTTGAGTTGTTTTTCGCTTTCTTCCACATTTACCTCTCCTTTTTGGAGACGATGATCCAGATGAATCGTATCGCGTTAGCCGTCTTGATACACTTGATTTGTCCACACCAACTGCAGAAATGATATCCCCCACTGTCATAGAAGTGTGATCCTTCAGAGCAATTATTTGTGCACGCTTCCTTGGGGAATTATCAATTTTTCAGTACATGAAAGCAACACGTACTCACAGAGAGCAAACCCTAACATCCACCTGTCACACACGAAAGCTCACAACTGAAGCTGAAGTGCTTATTTCCTGTTTAAAACCGGTCAAACCACATTCTTACTATCAAGTTCTAACAGTCTCACCATATCACAGCTGATAAAACCGGTTTGCCTGGGTTTCCGACATCAACTGGCGATCACATTACAATTCTGAGAATAAAATAACTTGTCCCAGTTAAATTGCACGGTATAGTGTTATCATTGTTGACCAGTGTTATCAATAGTCATAACGCATCTATATAAAAACTACACTCAGGAGTATTTTCACTAACATCAGGATTGTACAAAATTTTCCAAAGTGAGATTATAGAAAAGCTTCCTAATTCTTGTTTACATCTAACCAAAAATTCAATTGAATTGAAACACTATCCATGGCTACCATTTTATTAATAAGTTTGAAACACTTAGCTGTTCTTCCATTCTTGTATTTCTTCATTTCGGAAAGAAATCTTAATCATGAAAAAAGTTTTCGCTATTCAGTTTGGAAAATTTTTAGCACATAGTTTTATTCAAAGAAGTTGTGAAATTGTATATTTCGAAACAAGCTTGTAATTTTCGGAAGCATCAGCTCCCACCTTAGAAGGAATTTCTGAGTAACAGTCCATAATGTTAATGCAAGTTAGTAAAATCATGCAACGCTTTGATTATGTTACGCTTTCCAACATACCAGAAATCATTACTCAAGTTATTACTCAAGTTATGAGGATAATGTCCAGTGATGTGACCTTCGACCCTATTTCGATGATATTAAAAAGAATTGGTTCAGTATACCTCCGGAACAATACACAAATGTTTTGTCGCAATAGGAGCATTTGTATTCAAGTTATAAGGATAATGGCTGTGCGCTCCTGTACCCTGACCTTTGACCCCATTTCGATGATATTAAATAAATTGGTTCAGTATACCTCCGGAACAACTTATTAAAGTTTTGTCGCAAACGGGACATTTTTATATCAGTTACGATGTATAAGTGCAATGTAATGGATACGGCTCCTATGTCCTGACCTTTGACTATATTTACCCATTTTCAATAAGTTTCGTCCTCAGATGGTCCCCTACCACATACTGAAATTTCTATCGAAATCGGACCATGTTTACGCGAGTTATGACGCGTAAGGGCAATGGAATGGATTCTTCCTCTATGTTCTGACCTTTGACCCCATTTCGTACATTTTTACCGGAGTTATCGTGCAGACGGACAGACAGACAGCCAGACGGACAAACCTGGAGTATATACGCTTCTTCAACCTACAGTTGGAAAGCGTAAAAAAGGCGTTCGATATTTTTATGTGTTTGAATATTATGCAAATCATTGAACTAGAAATGACTAACAATGAATGAAATATGGGATTCCACCATTGCACAATACAAATTTCAAAATTGGGAGTCCGTTTATTGGTGTAAATATGAATTACCATCCATGTCATATTTACACCAATAAACGGACTCATAACTTCCAAATTTGTATTACACAATGGGCTATTTTTCCAAAATTGTTAGTTTTACCTTATATCCTAAAAATTCATGTTTCTCCACAGACACACAATTTCACGGATTGAAAGATTCAAGATGAAAAATAACTTTCATATCATTTTCAACAGTTCGTAAACTGCAGATTCAGTATTCTAATAATAGGCGTTTATTTTAATTTACACTACTCTTGTCACAGTGTATGCAACTCTAAAGACACGGCAGAAACTATAATTCTTAGTGAGATGCGGATCACGATGAAAAACAGTTTATTCACGTTCCGTCATCGACAGAAATCATAGTTTCTTCCTTTGTGGCATGAAAATGCAATAGTTTTTTATCTCGATATATTTTGTTCTAATGTAATGAAATATTTTTACGTCATTTCAAAAACAGTGTTTTCCGATATTTTGTTTCGCCTCTACTTATGAATGCTTCTGTAAGTCGAGTTCTATTGCTCGGTAACGTTCGACTGCATTTATATTATCTTTGGTATCTGCTCTTCTGTGATTACGATTGGAAATAATAATCTTGCATTGTATGCTATTTGCTATGGTAAATGTTGCAAATACTGCCCAATAAAAATAGGGTACATTAAACGCGCGGATAAGAAGATAAGCCATTGGAGCTTTTGCATGGCGCCAACTGTTTTTTATTGTTGCCTCGGACACGTAGCCCCATGCTCCAGAAATCATATGCAATGCATCTGTGACATTCCTTTTGATGGAATCGGTCTTCTCAATTCCAAGAAGAATCGATTTTATCATCATGCACTTGTAATGGTCTTTTTCAGACTTTATTATCCTCTGGTTTAGAGAACTGCTGTGTAGTTTAGTGGAACGTACTCCACATGAGTGCTTTCAAGCTGAGAAGGTTCGTTATGAGCCGTACGATTATCAAGCAGAAGAATTTTTTGTCTTTTTTTCTCTTCATCTCAGAGTCGAAATTCAATAGCCATTAATTGAAGATAGTTTGTGTCATCTACGTGTTTCTATTGACTTTGTAGTCACACGGTAGCGATTGCACACCTTTCAAAAACCGACGTTTCTGGGATCGTCCAATCACTAGCGCTTTCCTCTTCACAGTTGCTATTTCATTAGAGCAGAAGGGAGCGGTCAGTCGCTGTTTCGATCTTTTACCGCCAATAGAATTGTCATTCTTCATTGCCAAAGTTTTGTCAGACTCTAACTGGAAGAAAATTGCAGACTCGTCTGCATTGCTCTCCACTCATTCACATTTGCCATCGCACCAACACTCACTTCTCAGCAATTTGTTTTTGCGAGGATTCCGCACCGGTCTTTGAACCGATTTAACCATCGCTCGCTTGCATCAAAACCCATTGCGGCTAAATTTTTGGTGAATTGCGCAGCCTTTTCTCGAAACATTGGTCCACTAATGAGTACATTTCTTGATCGTACGTCTTAGAACCTGGTGAAAGTGGCTGAGTTCACATCTTTCAATTGCGCTTGTCGTAATTTTTTCTTTGAGGTTCGATCGCCGGTTTTTGAAGCCGCTCTGTGATTTTTTCTTTGTTCTTCAAAACTTTTGATAATATCAATGGAATGATCCCATATTTTTTCGTTACAACTTCTTTCATTTTTCCTGAACCAACTTTATCAATATTAATTCCTTTTTCTCTCCTCCAAAGTAAACTGCTTTCGTTTGGCTGGATTCATTGTTAAAAGCTGTAGCAAACGTTCATCGCCTTGCCTTGAAAAAGACACCAAACTGGAACATAAGCTGTCGAGCGAAATTTTAAGAACAATGGAAAGAAATAGAAAAACCCTCTTTCTGAAGCGAAATCCAGCGCTCAACTGCGTCTTATCTCTCTTTTCAAGGTCAGAAAAATAGGTTCCATTTGCGGAAGAAAATGGGGCAAGAGTGGCTTACCGCACGTGGCAAGTAAGTTGTTATGGAAACACCAGCATTTGGTCATAGGTCAGTCAATACGGGTGCATGGAAATGAGTGAGCCACCTCATTAAAAAAAGTCAGATAAAGTTGCCTTTTCCTTTTTAAATGTGGGAGAAAGCGCTTCGAAAGGAATGTGCTGCTTATTTTTAGCGCTGAAAATTCCGGTATAATGGAACATTTTCTATTGAAATTCAAAATCTTTTTTCGTTGTAACGAACATTTCGTTTTAATGGATTTAGTTCAAACGAAACTAAAAATACATTTCGTTAATGGGGATTTTGCAGGGAATGCCAAAAATTTCATTAAAACTGGTTTTTCGTTGTATTGAATTTCGCTCTAATGGAACTCGACTATGTTTCATTTTTGGAAAGAGAAAAAGAGTCGCAGGGATCGAGACCTAGCGAATAGGTTTTATGTCGGACATGTGAAATGCGGTGCATAGCACGAAACTGCTGCACAAAAGTGAGTTGGAAGGGCAGGCGCGTTGTTTAAGTGGAGTTGCGACTGGCCACTCTCGTGTAATGCCGGACTTTTGTGACAAACTGTACCTCTAACGCTGCAAAATTTGACATCTTTACACCTTTTCGGGGGCTGGCCAGCTGGAACGCTTTTATTATGAACGATTCCCTCATGATTGAAAGAAACAGTCAGCATCGTCTTTACATTCCTGTGGCTAGGTCCTGTTTTTTTTAATCTGGGAAATTTTAGGGTCTTTCACAGTGAAGAAGAGTGTATCGTAGTTTCGGGGTCATACCCATAAACCCAGGATTCACCGCTACATGAATGAATTTTAAAAGTTCTCGTCGTTTCGACGCACTCAAGCAGTTAACTAGCAGTTGAAAGCTGGGCTTATTTTTGCTCAGTTACCAGGTTTTGCACAAATTTAGCAACGACGAGTCACATAGCTAAATTATCCTTAAGGATCGAAATAACTGAACAGAAATTAATGTCGAAATTTTGGATATCTCACGAATAGTAATATACGAATTTTCATGCACGGAAAGTTGACGAATTAACTTTTACTTGATGCTGCCACCCAGTTTACCTATCGTTCCGAACACTTTCACTATCATCTTTAAAACTTATATACCACTCATAATCTTGTGTACGACTCATAGGATCCTCCCCGTATACTTTCTCAAATTTCAGTTCTGTTTCTTAGTAAGTTTCGCTAGGTTCTTGGCAAAATCTAATGCAAATTCGTTTTTCAACTTCTTCTGATATGGCGAATGAGACGAACAGCTTCACATGTGAGAACAACACTACCGTAAAAAATGAAAAAATAAAACGGGACCTGTGCCGTGAGTCACGTGAGACGTGACTTACGGCACATGCGTAGTACGTTCTAAGGTCAACCTGTGCCAAACTGCTACCTGCTGCGTCGCGCGATTTCTAACTTATGCCGCCAGTCTGTATATTTATCAGACCTCGTATTTTATAGACCAGAGCCTCGAGTCACGGTCTCATCTGGAAACCATTATTTCCACACTTTATCCTTTGTCGGCAGTACTTGGGTGGGTCTCATATTTATTAAGCGTTCTGGCGTTATGTTTTGTAGGCACCAAAATGATTCTTAGTTTCTATTGCATTCTTCTCCGTTCCTGATGAAGAGAATCAGTTCCTGTGGCTAACCAGCCACTTTTCAGCATTGTGATTAAGAAAGGTAATAACAAGTTAACAAAGAAAAATTGCTAACGATAAAAATTGCTAACGATAATAATTGTTTCTATTATTTTACTGCACCATAGGAAAAATCCAAATGTGTATTTAAAAGTTTTATAGTTTACGCGTGATTGAGCACATACTTATTAGTTATATTTGTGTCACATACGAATAATTATAAGTATATTAGAAATCCGAATTTACATTTTGATTGGGAATTTTTAGAAGACTGATTCACGCTATCTCCCTTGAACATAGGTTAACTTTAAGAGCTAGTGTCCTGAAAAAAAGATCGCGAACTTCCAAACAAATGTGCAGAACTTGTTTATTTTTTCGTAATACATTTTAGTAGCTATCCGAAGATTCTTGATTATTCACTTTTGTGATATCCCCTTCCCTTTAATATCATGAAGTTTATGTGTTTTTCTTGAAATATCAGCTACATGTATAATTGGAAAATAATGAAAGACTGTACTTTTTTTACTTTTTCATTATTAGAAATTTGTTTAATTATAAAGTATGTTAAAGGTATATGAACTATATTGCCAGCTGAAGTATATCCTAAAACTGTTTATACTTTAGCATTAATTATTTCAGAATCTCCTTATGCCGTAAACTAAAAACGTAATATCATTCTTCTTGCTTAAAAATCTTGGTTAAACCTTTTTGTCTGTCTTTTCAGGTAGGTTGTTGTGTTCAACTGAGATCTTAATCATAACATTTACCAACAGTGGGAATCAACGTGACGGAGACAAAGTAGAAAAATAGTATTTGTTTTGAAAATAACTTATTACAGATTCTTTAAAATGATGACCCAAATACTAAAACAACAGTCTGATATGGAAGCATCGATCTTCTGATCTATCTCGCAGTATCGGTTTGCACTGCGATTCCTAAAGTTGGCGGAATCAATACTTTTGTATGCTTGATTTCGGAAACAGATCGTATTACCAAGATTCAAATTTAGAACAGTTCACCAGCCAAACTTATTGGTACACACTGAGCTTATTACATCAGTCAACTTAGTACAACCATCAAAGCACAGAAGCATATGAATCTGCCAAGAAGTACATTCCGCCTTTAAAGGATTGCATCCAGCAACACCTCGGACACCCTAAAGATTGGAGGACACCAGTTGCTCTCTTCCTCACACTGATTGCAAGCTTTGATTGAAAAAAAGGAACATCCTTACAAAGTTACATGCCTTTAACCCTCAGGTTTTTGCAGCTGTGGGTGTTTGTTTGAAAGATCAATTTAAAATGTACCACCGAATTCATGGTGCTACATAACAAATGTGAGAAGTGTGCTACCGTGACAGTGGACATATTCAAAAAAAAAAACGATCTATATACAAGCTAGAACACTTCGTGCAACAGAACTAAATAGGCTGCAATGGAATACAGCCTTAGCACGATTTATTTTAAAAGATGTGATTCTGTAATCAGGTTAAAACGTACATTTTAGTACTTTCGAAGTGACACTCACTTCATCTTCAGACGTACTGCAATAAGCGCTATCTCAATATTATATATATACACTTGTGCACCATTTTTACCCTACTACTTGGTCACGTGACATGACGTGCTGTTGTGAAATTTGTATGCAAATCATGATGAGGATAATTTATGAATACGAGATTACATTAGAATTAAAACATGGTATACTACTCGATACAACAATCCGTCTCGTACATGAAAAGTTGTTCCCAATCTCCAGATAACTCAGGAGGGTGTAATCATTGCAGCATTGGTCTCCAAAGGCTGTGATGTATACGCTCTCCAAGCATAGTAGTGAGTGGTTTGAGGCTTGGTTTGCCAGTAGTTTGGTATTTTCCCGGTCTGGGTACATATCACTAGAAATAACATTATAGTATTTCATTTTTTAAAATAAATATTGCTAAGACGGTATTCCATTGCAGCCTATTTAAGAAAAAAACTGTATCGGCACAGGTTCTTAGCTGCGCTGCCCACTTTTTTAATAGACCTGGTATTCATCTTCTTCTTCTTCTTCAAAAACTCGACAGTCCTGTGTGGGCCCGGGCCTTCTCAAGGAGTATTTTGAGATATCTCGTAACGAGCGATGGTTAACAAGATGAGGGTAAATCTCTCATTTGCGTAACAACTTTTGGGATAAAAGAGAAACGTTTGTGCTAGAATTATACACTTTATACATTAACAACTGATTATTTCGTATAACGTTTTTTCAGCCATGACAGTTATTTTCATTACGTAATGACTTTCCACATATTATTTTCTCACAGTCTTAAAGTAATACGACAAAAAGTGTATACTAGAATTACCTGAATTTTTCCCTCTATGGAAATGAACAGTGAGATTATCCCTCAATCCTCAAGAACCAATCATAAATCATAAAACTCCTTGGATTTTTGAGCCAAATAATCAATGACCAAAGAATAAAGAATTTCAAAATATCAGTTGCTATATATGCACTGAGTGGCCACTTTATTATGACCATCCCTTCAGTACTTCATTGGGCCACCTTTTGCCTTTAATACTGCGTCGATTCTTCGTGGCATGGACACCACGTGATGTTGATAGGTGGTTTGTGGAATCTGAGACCATGCTTAATAAATAGCACTTTCCAGGAGTGTGAGATTGCAGGGTTGTGGATCCAGCTGTCTGATGGCTCGTTCAACTTCATCCCACAGATTCTCAATGGGGTTGAGATTTGGAAATTGTGGGGCCACCTAAGCAAAGTAAACTCACCGGCATGTTCCTGAAACCAATCCTGTACAATACGAGCTCTATGGCAGGACGCATTATCTTTTTGAAAGTAGCCATCGCCATTAGGATAAACCATCCACATGACAGGATGCACTTGGTCCTGAACGATGCTTAGATATGATGTGTTAGTCAGACGTTGATCAACATGAATTAAAGCGCCTAAAACATGCCAGGAAAACCTTCTCTAAACAGTAACGTTGCCTTCACCAGCTTGAAGGGTTGTAGCAATGCATTTGGGGTCCATGCTTTCGTGATGTTTCCTGTACTCACAGTTTTTCATAATTATCATTTATCCATCGTCATGGTGCAGTTAAAAACGTGATTGATCGGATCAAATAATTTATTTTCAATTATCGACTGTCCAATCCTTGTGCTCCTGTGCGAACTGGAGTCGTTTTCTCTTGTTAACTGCAGACAGCAAAGATGTCCGAAGAGGCCTTCGGCTGCCATATCCCATCCGATACAGTGTACCGCGAACAGTGAGTACAGAGATAATTGGAGAGGATCCTTGATTAAGATGGTCTGTAATTTGCAGCACTGTTGCGCTTCTGTTGTCTGTTACCAGTCTGGACACTCTCCCATTCGCCGTTGCGCCCGAACAGTCACTAGTTGAGGACGAACACGCGTTGCACGTAGCGACCTAGCTTTGTGGCTCACAGTTCAGTCTTTAAAAACTTTAACAAAAGCTCGCTCTGGAAGATTTCACGAATGCGGTGGTTTCGGTGATACTCGCTCAATGGCTCCGAGCTCCTGCAATCATCCCACGATGAAAGTCTGTCAAATCATATTTTTTACCCATCTCGTCACCCAAAAATCACTTCTACAACTGTCGCAAGCACTAAGCTTTCCCTTCTTATACTAGCCTCGCCCTCTGGCGGCAACAGCGTACAGTCATAGCTAATTTGCTTAAAACTGTCAGATGGTCATAATAAAGTGACCACTAATTGTATTAAACTACCTTATTGTGAAACACATTAGGATACCCAAAATAGTACATATAAGTATAGTAGTGATCCGATCTTCTTGGCGCGGAATAGAAATCAAAGTTTCCTAGCTTTCGCGCATCAACCAGATGGCTTTCTCATGCAGACAAAACAAATCTCCAAAAACTCTCTGCACGTTTCGAATACGACAATAGATATTAAAATACCTTTGTTTGAAGCATGTTAGAAAACCCACTTTGGCCAGATGGAATTTTCAAGGAAGGTAAGCTGCAGTTTGCTGTCTACCTTTCTTTAAAAAGCAATGTGGTTTATTTGAGAAAGCTTGCAATCTTTAATTTCTATACTATCCAAGAAATTGTGATCACTGGTATAGTTATTCTTCTTGAGAAAAGTTAGTGTACAGTTCCTGTTTATTAATTACGTTAGAAAACCGCTTTAACAAACTCCTCAAAAATGTCCTTGGATTGCATGTTTGACATAAATTACATTTCTCTTGAGTAACAATGTTTACAGTAACATCAATTCTTCACACGTTCCTGAAAATATTACGTTCCCTTTATTAAAGCCAAGAACCGTAATAAGACAATTGCGTTCTCAAAACGTTGTCTATCCTATTAATTGTAAGTACACTCTCTATGTTGCAACCAAATCATTGTCTCAAAGAAAGAAAACATAAATAACATCTTACTTTAATCATTTAGTGTGTGCGAAACACTATGAACTTAATACACGTTTTCAGAAATCTTTCTCAAGGCCAAAAGTCGCGTCGAAATAAACTGTCCTTTCATTATTACCTATACCTGCCACTACTTAGAGTGAATTAGGTCCTATGCAGTAAGTGCGTATCACTAGAATTTTTGTCATAGCCATTATTTTATTTTTTTATTTTTTTTTATTGGAGGTTTAACGACCACCGTGAGCAACTCAATGGGCTATAAGCAGTCGCCCGTCCCTAATTTAGGGTCACTGGTTCCAGGGAAGGGAGAGAGCCAGTGCCGAAAGACAAACACAACATCCATGCCTCACCGGGATTCGAACCCGGACCCCTTTCGGACGAATGATCAGAGGCCATTGCCTTAGACCACTGCGCCACCGGGACGGCATAGCCATTATACACGGTGATCCGTTTGGGTAGGCCTAATTTAGAAATACTGCAGTATGGCTTGTAACAGATGCAATAAATCAATGTCCCTCAGAAATTACCTTTAAGGATGAGAATTTGTGTAGGCTTCTATATGAACCCCTTTGCAGACTCCGGAGATTTCATACTGGATGCCCAATTCTTGCTACGTGTTTTTTAACATCTGTGCAGTGATCTGTTAGAACGCTTCGGAATTTCTCACATTCACGTTATAGAGATTTGGAGCTTTGTGTAGAGGTTGTTCTTCACGTAACCACACGAAAAAATCGGAGGGGGAACCTTGGAGTTTGCAGTCTAAGGAATAAGATCATTGCGGCCATACCAGTTGTCATTGAATGTGCTGTTGAGGAAGTTCCTGAATTCCAGTTAGCAGTGGATTTTGGTTCCGTGTTGCTGTAAAATGACATGGTTATTGTTATCCAGTTCAGGTACAAAGAAGATCTGCAGCTTATCCTGGTGTTTTTCTGATCGTACAGTGCCATCAGAGAAGAAAAGACGGGCCGTTTAGCTGGTGACGACACACCACGCCACACAGGTGTTAGAACACATGAGGCGAAAATTGAGTACTCCGTATGAACTCCGCCGAGTCCGAAAAATGTGTTATGTAGTTTTCAAAGTGTGTTCATGTAAGCTCACATTGAGAACCGCTTTGTTAAAGAAAAGGTACCTTTTGATTTGTATACGCAAAAGGAAACGTAGATTTCCTTTGGATTTCTAGATGCTTAGAGTCACCCTCAGTGCGTTTGTTCCGCCATTCTGTTAGAAATCATCTCATCACTCATTCTTACAACATGGCCCAACCATCTAAGAATATTAGTCTCCACCTTACTAACATTTTGCCTCATATTGCGCATCTGCAAAACGCTTTCGGTTCTCACGTGATCATAGCGTGCCTTGCCACAAACCCGCTCGTAAGTAACGGATCGCTCCAGCACGCAAACGTCTCCTATGTTTCTTCTGAATACTGCAGAAGAAATATAGTAGTCGTTTGTGTACTGGAGAGGTGCATTGATTGCATAGGGTTTTTGTTAAGACACGCTCTGATCGTACGGGGATCGAAGATGTGTTGCACATGTGTAATGTGAAGCTAAAGGTTGTTACTAGATGTTAACAATTACTGGGAAAATATAATGGAACCATTACTTTAATAAGCAACATGGAGTTCAGTACCGGAGGAACAATGAATAAGAACACCATATACACTGGCGGAAAGTGAAAAAAGAACACCAAGAAGGATACGTCTAATACCAACGAAATTTATACAGCATAATAACGGAATACAGAGGATAACGTGATCAAAATATTATGGCAAAATGCAGCTGTATTTGCTGGTAAACTGGAAAATAACATTTCCATGTAACATGGTTAGTACGAGGTTGAATCGCCATGAACTGCGTCACACTGTGCAATTCTGGCATGGAGTCTGCCGTACAGATCTTGGATGTAATTTTGGGGTATTGAGGTACAATCATCCTCAACCTGGAAGCGTAAATCGGGGATTGTCGTGGCTTGCCGTGGAGATCGGATAAGTCGTTGTCCCATAAAATCCCTCACGTGCTCAATGGGGGACAGATCCGGTGAATGTGCAGGCCATGGAAGTTGTCTCACAGCCTGAAGTGCATGTTGCGTTGCACGTGCCGTGTGTGGGCGTGCGTTATCTTGCTGGAAAACACCACGATGGACCGACCTTATAAATGGCACAACAACGGGCTGAATGATGTTGTTCAAGTAGGAGGTGCTGTTTAACGTACCCGGCACAAACACTAGTTGTGTACGGGAATGATTGCTGATCGCTCCCTACACCAAGAGACCAGGTGTAGGCCCTGTGTGTCACTGGCGGATGTAAGCAGGGTAGAGACGGTCCCCCGTGCGTCTGCGAAAAGGCATACGGCCATTGGAGGCTCCCAAGCAGAATCTGTTTTCATCGCTGAACACGACAGATCGCCATTGTGTTCTCCAGTGCAGACGTTGGCGACACCACTGCAGCCGTTCTTGACGTTGGGTTGGAGTCAAAGGTACACATGCTAGAGGCACACGTGCGCGTAGTTCTGCGTCCAGTAGACGGTTGCGGATTGCTCGCACAGTCACCTCAGGTGCAACGGCAGCTCGGATTTGCGCCGCAGCGGATGTTCTGCTCGACAACGCCGCTCTTCTTATGCCTCGATCGGTCCGCTCATCAGTCCATCTGTGACTCCCTGTTCCTTGTCTTCTCGTGTGGTAATGTTCCTCGGACCATTTACCATCGTACCACCACCGATACTTCCCGTTCAATTCGCTCTGCATTACGACAATGCGACCACCCGGCCTCGCGGAGTCTGACAAGACGACCTTGCTCAATGTCCGATAACTGCTGAAATCGTACACGTCTTCTATGTCCAGGCATTGCAGCTTTTTCAGGGTCTTCGCACGTGTCCGTACGCCGACGACTGATTACATTCACTTCGCCGTACTCCTTAAATACCACCGACGATGATTTGTATATTATGCCGTGCTGAGGCGTAAGCGCTCACCGTTTGGTCCCGAAATTAACATCACACCTACGTAAACTCGTCCCCATTAACATATGTAAAACTCATGATCGTCTGCCTATTCCTTCTTGGTGTTCTTTTTTCACTTTCCGACAGTGTATATTCAAAAAAATCCAAAAATATTTATTAGTGCAAACGTAGTCGAACAATCCCGCATTTGTATGAAAAACATATATCATAAGTCAGCGGATATACGGTGCTAATTCCAAAACAAACCTAGAGCTCGAAATTCTGGTACATGGTACCTAAATTTTATAATTCGTGAAAGAAAAGAAAGTTATGTTTAATGACGTAGTACCAGCAGCAGCTAAACCTGGAAAACAAATATTACGTCCATCGAAGAGCCTTGCCGATTTATAATGAATTGACTAGTTTCTTCAGATAACCTAACAAAGAAACACACGCAAAAAAAATAGCGTTATTATTATCAGTATTGCATTAAACTGCAAATGAGCCAATATATTCTGTTATTTTGTTCTAATCTATCAGCAGGTTTTTCTCGAAATCTTTTCCATTTCGCAGCACACTTTAGCTTCTTACAATCCTCGCTGTACCCATAATTAATTATTTCGGTATGTAATGAGCAAAGCGCATTTATTGCCAAACCGAAACCCAATACTGGTATATTTTCCTCCTACGTAGAACACGTAGGTACAGTTTTGTGTTAGCATTATTTTAACAGTGATTAACAAACCGCTAAAGCCAAGTAAATACAATAAATATTTTCCTTCATTCAGTTTTTTGCCTGGTTATAAAAACATAGGGAACAAAATTTGTGCTGGGGACATTTCAAAAGCCATGTTTAAAGCTTTCATGTACGCGATCGAGTCACACTATTGTGACCGCCAGTTAATATCTAGAGTATCCGCCGTGTGTAGAGTGGACAGCAGCTAGACGGGCTGTGAGCGACTCAGTAAGGTGCTGGAAGGTGTTCACAGGTATGTGAAGCCATGCTGACGACAGTGCATTTGACAGCTGTTGGAAGCTACGTGGTGGAGGATCCATAGAGCGAACAATACGATCGAGGTAGTCCTACAGATGCTCAGTTAGGTTTAAGATTGGGTTTAAGTCTGGGGAGTTAGGGTACCAAAGTATTACTTTAAAGTCATAAACGTGGTCTTCGAACAGTTCTAGTGGATTTATAGCTGTGTGACGCGTACCATTGTCGTGCTAGAAGATCCCATCTGCCACAGGGAAGACCATAAGCATGTATGGGGGGATCGTGGTCTGCGAGAATATATTCATAACAGATTCGGTCTATAGTACCTTTCACAGGTAAGAGTGGACCAAATGAATGCCACCAAAACATTCCCAAACAATAACGCTGCCGCGATCAGTTTGTGTTCTGCCAGCAGTGGTTGAACAGAGTTTGTTCTCCGATGTTTCTCGCCTTATTTGACAACTTCCATCTGTTCGATGAAGCAGAAAACATGACTCATAGGAGAAGGCAATATCTTGCCAATCAGCGGAGGTCCAATTCCGATACTGGCGTGCAAATATAAGCCTGTTCAGCCGATACACCCACTTAAGCATATTTGCAGTGACCATCCCTCTGCGTTGAAGCCCCATGCGCAGTAGATTTGGTTCAGCTGTCGTTTTAGACATACATTCGGTAAACTTCTGGTTCATTCGGTCAGAGAGTTGTTCCACGGTACGTGCCTATCTGCCTTCGCGCACCTTCTCAGCCAACGTTAACTTCTCACATCAATGTTATGTGGTGTTCCGCAGTTTCCACATATCTTATTTGCAATGGAGCTATTTCCTGAATCACGATACACGTTAACCACAGCAGCACTCAAACAGTTTACAAACTGCGATGTTTTAGAAAGAGTGCATTCCCTCGCCCGAAAGCCGATAATTATCCCATTTTGCAAATCTGATAAATCGCTTCTTTCATCAATGACAGCAACGAGTGATATGTGTTCAGAATGCCTACAGTATACCTATATACATACTTTCCGAGCTAGCTCAGGAGATTTGCCTTCTTTCATTGGCTACGCGCGGTTGACATCAAAAGTAGTAGGTGGTCACAATAATGTGACTCGACTCTGTATATCCTGGATTTTGTGAGGAAGAGTAAAATTTAACATATGATCCTTGTTTTTGAGACAAACTACCAGGACCAAGATCTTAATTCTCAGCATTGTGGTGCAGTGGAAGCATTTCTGGCACGTTACTGGAAGAGCCTGCGTTCGATTCCCGATGGTGGCCAATAAGAATTTTTCCGTGACTCACTTGTAAACGTGGAAAGAGCGATGACTTCTGTTTGATGTTCCTAGTCTACGTCAACTGTCTGTATTAATTCTCATGCACTATTCTCGGATTATCATGCAAATAGTTCTAGTCTTTTTCGTGCAGTGGACATATCTTATAGTTGCATTTTATTGTTAGTGCAGTACATGATGAGTGACTGATCTCATATCTGTGAGATTGTACTGATTAAGTCTGTAGTTTATGCTACCCCGTCCTCTAAGAAAAGTAAAGTGATATCGTAGTAAGTAATATGTACATAAATTTGCTTATTCATACAAAGTATTAGTATGAATGCTCTCTTACATGGATTATTCGGGTATAGTTAAATCCATTGTACGTAACTGTCTCTAAGCTATCAGTATAATAATGTGCAGCTTATTTACATCCCATTTTAAAAAGACTTTATGATGTTTTTAAATACAACAGATGCCTGTTAATGGGGACCCAGCGGTTCTCGAACATCTTGCGCCAATGAAGCGGCTTCTCAATTATGTGAAGCTTTATCAGAAAGAACTAAGTTAGGATGTCCTCTAAAAAATGTCCTAGTTAAAGGGCTCTTGTGCATAATAGATTTCGAAATAATGGTTATCTTCTGTACTCTCATATTTGACTTGAGAGACTATTTCTCTATGTAAACAAGCAAATATTTTTTTCGCTTAATATATTCGAACAAGGAAATTTGCAACGCAGTTTAACCTGGTAAACTGTATTAAAAATTATTTTCTGAGTATATTACTCAAAAATACCCTGAAACAAAGGAAGCACGTATTTCGAAACGTTCTGTTCAGATAATATGAAGATAAACAAAATTCTGAGTGACACGCAATATTCGGAACTGCAGTAAGAATTTTTCAAAGTCTGAAAGTTTTAAATAATTTGTTAATCCCACAATTTTTAGGAACATTTTACGTCATTAATTTTCATAAGAATATTAAGTTTTGCGATAAGGTATCCAATATATACAGAATACCCCTTCAGATATACTTAAAATTAAGATGAAATGGGAAATTATATTTACTTTTGTACTTAATGTATTTTCAATGAACCGTATATTTCGAAAATAAAATACAACTTTTCCCCAAATAATTTGATATCAATTATCTTTGCGTCTTGTTTAACGAAGATTACTGATATTGCTACTAATACGTACGTACATGTGGTGACGTAAAGACTACTAAAGGAGTTAAAATGTTATCGTTTTATTTTAGGTACAGAATTTGTTGTTCCTTTGTACTTTTTCTGCAATGGTATTGTACTGTTAAATTTTTTTATACGGAAGTTTTGTGTCTATCAAATGTTAACTAAGTGTGTATACAGTATAATTGACTTTATCGAGGACAGATGGGATAGCCTCCTTTCCGTCAGGCCATATGAAAAGTACGTCGTCTGCACATTGCAGCCGTGTGGTAGGCCTTGGGGTGATGTTAGTGAATATATGTTGCTCAATGGGGCAAAGATTTGCTTCTGCGAGAACAGCTGAAAAAGGAGATACTATCGGTGCGCCATTTACTTGCTTATAAACGAGCCCTTAGAAACTGAAGTAGCTGGAATTTGAGATCAAGTCCATTAATTTGAAGACGCTGCGGCAAGACTCTTGCGAATAAACTGATGAATTAAAAACAGCTTCTTTCAACGTGCTGGTGGCTTTCGGCAAGGCGACTGATGGCTAAAGGTATACCACGTCGAAACAGCTGATACTATAATGTTGTTGAACAGTGAGTTGCATGGTTTTCGTGATGAAATCTAAAGTAGAAGTTAACACAACGTCCGGTTCAGGTAGATGACTAGTCAGGGGTCTGGATAATGCCTTCCCTATGTGGTAGGTCGGTGCGGACCTTCTGGACACAATCTTTCTCAATTGATTGCCGGGCTTGTGTTGTTTATGTCTACCAAAGAGCTTTGGGATATGAGGGCCAGGCCACAATTTGGAGGCTTTCTTGAGATCTGCCGGAAGAGCAGGTAGTCTTGCAACTCGCTGTACCCTTGCAACCCAAGAATTTAAAGGGTTAGTTCGTGAGACAGTAGATCCAGAATCGGAAATAAAGTCCTCTAGTCTCGTATTATGATCCGCTGTGTCCATAGTAGCTATCTGCCCGGATTTGTCAGTTAGCGTCAACAGTGTTCAGGTGTCATTTCGAAGGTTCGAAATCGCCCTCGGAATTTTAAAATTATCAAGTGTTTGTTTATTAGTGTACCTCGATCTCAACCAAGAGCAACATAGTTGGCGTAGTTAATCTTTGGCGTCTTCCGGAACTCGCGAAATTATGCTTTCTAATTCAGATACGACGCTTTTGTGGTTCGATTTCGATCGGAAACAGAACTTTGGTCAGAGTTCCAAAACTTTAGCTTCCTCAACAGTGAGCATCCGCTTAGAGATATTGACGAATGGAATGGTGAAATCTTTAGGATTTTGAATCTGGGATAATTTCAAAACATCTAGTTTCTTGTTGTGTTTGGAGGATAGGGAGGATTGAAGTATTTCGGCTAAGATGACCACTCGGAGCGTTAGGTTGTTGAAAGCGATCGGGTCGCAAAGAATATCTAGTTTCATATATAGGGTATAGCACTTGGCTTCCAAAGACATAACGTCCTTTCTTTTCAGGTTTACTATCTTAGATAGGGTGTGACGAAGAAATTTGTCCTTTTTCTTCTCGAGTCAAGTTCCCCTTTACCGAAGTTCTGAAACTAAGGAACTTTGGGATCAAGCCGAACACCTTGCAAGCGGATACAAAGTGGGGGTGGGAACGTTCCTTCTCCAGTTTGATTCACTGCTGAATGATGAACGCAAAACGAAATCTTATTATTACTAAGGCTAGTCACAGCTAGCATATTTTTAGCCATAGAAAAAATCAGTAAGAAATATAACTGACTTCGATGTGTATGTATAAGATATATGTCGTTTCGTCGCTAATGGATTTTTACCGATAATCAAATTTGCGACGTCACTCGCAGGTTGAAACCGGAACGGTGGGTTTCCACTTCTATATTGGACAGCAGTTAAGAGGAAATGGAGAACGTAAAAATGTTCTACGGAAATAATTAGTTGTAATCGTTTCCTCACTGTTCTCCGTGCAGCATCAGCTACAACAGTTAATAAAATATTATCTCTTATGCCAGGATCCATTTTGTCACTGTAATTCATATACCTGTCGCTACAACTTTTAAAACGCGTAGCTGATTGGTTATGTATGCACCTTAGTCAAAGAGATATTCCTGGCTCTGTGCTCATTTTCATACCTAGGTTTTAGCGTTATCCAAAAACTACTAGAAGTCTACTTTGAGCAAGTTGGGTAATTAAATAAGCTGTTGCCCGTAGGTTCCAGAATGTTACTTCCTTTCTAATGTTTTTTGTGCACTTGCTACTTACCTAACAGCGTGTGTGCCACTTTCAGTGTTCTAAGTTTTACTTCATTTAGTTTATTTTTTTGGGAATCTCCTATTTCGAAGGTCTCGGGAGAGCTTCTACTGGGGCTAATTTCAACCCCATAGCAAGAACCTTTTTCCTGAAGGTTTTAATAGCTTGCACTCCATTTTTTGTTTCGTTCTGTTTTACGTGTTTTTTTCTTTTTCTTGATTTTTCTTATTGAAAATAATGCACATCGTTGTAAAGCTTGCCAAGATGAGACCATCAAATGAGCATGATTCTGTTGTTCCGTAGATGGAGCACATAATCCCCCTGTGTTTTGAGGATACTATTCTTCGGATTCCCTATATCTGCTGCGAGACTCCCTAGGGTGAGGAAAGGGTATCTGTTGTTCTGCGCATGGGCACTGAATAAGGGCTATTCTGTTTCTGCTGGTTGGTTTGGGGAATGTTTTTGTGTTGTCGATGGGTCTCTGTGGCCGTCCAAAGGAGGTGCTCCTCTTCATGGGTGTTTAACCTCTCTCACCGCTACCCCAAATTTCCTGAATAGCTGTTCTTATAAGGTTAGATGCAATATTTTTCTCCCAAGATGTTCTTTCATTTGCTTTGCTTTTTTGGTGCACTATTATTCTCCCGAGATGTTCTTTCCTTTGCTTTGCCTTTTTGGTGCACTATTATTCTCCCGAGATGTCCTTGACTTTGCTTTGCCTTTTGGCTCCCGATTATGTCCCCAGGGATTGATTCACCCTCGAGAAGGGGTTTCGCTGCGACCATCTCTTAGTCCTGCATCAGTTCTTGGATGTTTATTTATATCAGTTTGCAAACGCATTATGAGTCGTTCTTCTGTTTAGCTTACTACAGAATACTCGTCTGTGGCCTGTTTAATTCCTGCCTTAGTTTCTGTGCACCTCCTCAGACTTCCAAAACGGTGTTTCTGGTTATTACACACACAGTGTACAAACACACCATGTGTGTTTATACACCATGCAGCCAGATGTTGTTCATGTGTATATAAAACGTAATGACCTACAATTAGCACCCTTTGCTGTAACTGCTATATTGCAACAGCCGTTGTACAGTTTCATTCCTCTTATGCTACATTATCAGGAAAGAGCCCTGAGGCAAAGGGTAGGGTTATGTCGTTCAAAATATTGTTTATGAGACACTAAAGCTTGCCCAGGTTAACAACTCCCAAAACAGACGAACTTCGATAGCAGAAACTTGTTTCTCTCGTTTGAGGGTAATAGATGGAACAGTGCAGTGTTACGAAATGTCCATAGTTCTACCGTTTTCAGCAAAATGGAAATAATTTACAGGTTTGAAAATGGCGAAAACCAATGTAATATAGTAATTTCTTTTGAGAAAACAGAAAAGTATCGACAGCTACGTGAAACAGAGTATTTCCTGAACAATTTGGTAAGCATGTAAACTTTTTTTGTTTTTAATGCTGAATACAAAGCTAATGGTTAATACGTATTTTGAAAAGGAGAGGTGTAAAAATTCACGAAAACATACCTTTTAGAGGGAAAAACATATTTCGCTATGAAAACCTGGGGCGAACGAAAAATATTTCGATGATCTTTATACGTGTGTCTCAATTTAAAATAGCCTTATTTGGTCAAGCAGAGAGAAACGGGAACTTCGTTCCAATATTCTTTCAGTGCTAATTTTTGCTCACTATTAGAGTATTATATCATTTCCAGAAATTTGGGTGTTCGTGATATCTGAACATGTATCGGAACCATTTGAACATGAAAGTAGTTTATGACCTATATTCCTCACACCAAGCTTGTTAAGAGCGAAATATAAATAGAACTGTAAGAAAGAATCCTGTAAAATCCACTGAAATCGAAGTGAAATTGGAAATATCTTTTCAATCTGTAAAATATAATGCCGGACTGCTTAACTCATCGATACAATTTTATATAATAATCATGTTTTTTTAATGGGAAAATAACACTTTTCAAAGCCTGAACAAGCATTTATGATTTTCTTGTTTAAGACAACATGTACTTTTAACTAATATTATACAGAGAGATTTGGACCATAATTTCGTTGAATTATTTAAAATAGTTAGGACTGTTTTTCTAAAAAACTGTTAAACTAATATTTCAGGACATAAAATTTGAATCATTATGAACGACTGTAAGGTGAAATTTCGCAAAAATATTGTAATCAATAAATCATTACCGATCAATGTATTGTTATGAAATATTTCAAACATACTACAATTTCGATATCATTGTCATTAACAATTAAACAGCCACATTCAAGAAATGGCTGATTCCCTGGTGTTGCGTTTACACAGAGTAAAGTTTGAAATATAAAAAAAATACGAGTGCATGAGTTTAAATGTCTACTTCATTTGTCATTCCTAATTTAAATAAATTTATCGTGGTAACGAACTGTCAAATCATTGCAGATTGGAGTCAGGGCCGCGGGAGGAACAAGCTGAACGCTGTAAAAATTTCAGAAAAGGTGTTAAGTAACTGCAAACGCGGCGTTCACGTTTTGGGGAACACTTTATCAGCGCTCTTCTCCACCACCGAAAAGGTGATACGCTCCGTTAATTTACAAAGTGTCTGCATTTAATACACTAAATATTGGAACGTTGTTCATACGATTTCCAAGAGACAAAGTAAGATCAACATAAATAGAAACAAAATCTGTGAATGAAACACGGAAATTTAATATTAAGGGTAATACAGAATTTTTTTTCGTCGCAGACGTTCTGCGTATGAATCAAGGAAAATTCTAAGTGAGAAACATATGAACGAGGTTCTACGATAATTATACTTTTCCATTTATTCTCTGCTGTGAATCACAGTCCAGAGGCTCCTGGCCAACGGATTTTGTTGGCAGATTCTGCTGCCATACCTTCTACATAACATATCAATGCCAAAAAGTTCTTAGTCATATCCATTAATTTCTTTCTATCACAGTGTACACTCCTGTCGTGTCTGTATTAGGAAAATGTATGAACTAATGGTTTTAGGAAATACATATTACCATGATAAGGAAAACTTGAAACTCAAGTAAATCTTAGAGTGAATATGATGCTCAAATTTACCGTCATATTCGTTTGAATAAGTGTGTTGTAGTTTATCTTTTACAATGAGCGAGCATCTTTTATACACTAAAGCAATATATTGTATATGAAATTTGCTCATTCTTTGAAAAAGATAAAACTTAACACTTGTGTTCTGTTCTTTCTCTAATAGTACAAATATAAAAACTTTCAGTAATAGAAAGCATAAATTCATAGACATGATAGACTGTCTTCATTCAGTAAAATCTTTGAAAACCAAAATAAGTATAAAGTAAACTATGCTTTTCTTTGTAATCCAATAGAACTTTCAAATGTTGAAACGCAGTTTTTCAACTGCACTAAGCAGACTGGTGCTTAGCATGGGCGGGTGTTGTTATATTTCGTAAAGTCACTGATCTACGTTTGGGTGCCGCAGACTAATGAGATGACTAATTATATTGTTTGTTACAATGTTTGATGAGACTTCAGTAGTAGCAACAACAAACAATGCGATCATGTCTTATGCATAGCTCATAGTTTCAATATTTACGTTATGGAAAGGTTTGTGTTGAACTACAATGGTTTTTATACGAATTACGATGAGTATACTACGTGTTTAGTCTTTAAACTCCCAGCAAATTTTAACCGCTTATGTTGTATGTCCGGAAAAATTCCGGGATTAGCTCTACTGCCCGCACTGTTGTTTCACGGAAAATTTCCGTGGTCTGTTTAGTGCTCAATGCGTTAACGCACGAAACATTTCCGGGCCCATTTTACTAATTGGAAAATAGTTCAAATGTTGGCCGAATGAAGGCGTAATTGAAACAGTTAATTAAAAAAATATGTAACCGTTCCATTAACCACTGAAGGGGTTAAAGATAAATCCTGGGTTTAAAGTTTAAGAAGCAACATGTATATAGTGGTTCTACTACAGTGAATGATTGTGTTATATGTACCACTGGCCGTTCCCTTTCGAACCCGTGAATCATGAAAAAGTTTAACTTTATTTGTACACTACGTACGGGCAAATGTTATTAGAAGTGCACTGTACCCAACGATAGTTTGCTCTTTACTGTGAAAACTCTGGACACCGTGTAACAGTCAGTAGCTCTCAGACATTTTTCTTAAGTTTCATACATACTTGCTGCCTCTACATATTTTGACCACAAAATATGTTTCACATTTTTACAAGCTTCATCCATGACGATGATATATCTTATCGTTATGCAATAAATTAAATTTCAGCAGCCAGATTATATGCTTTTACTGTTTCTTATATGCCGTGCGTGTAACCAGCCGCATACATTTTGAATTATCTCGTACATAGAGTGAAATACCTTTTACAGGACAGTAAAAAAATTAAAAGTTAACAATAGAAGATAAGCTGAAAAGAAACCTTTTAAATAAAATATATAAGAAAATGGTAAAAGGTAATAAAATGTAAAACACAATGAAGACTACCTATTCGAATATTTTAATAATTCTTGTAAAAATAAAAATTTAGTAAGATGGAGCTGAAATAATTTATCCTACACTTACGGAGGACGATTGCCCGGTGAACTTGATATATTACTAGTGTGTGCCAGCAAGCTTCGTATGCTATAAGAAGTTGCTGCAGCAATAATACACATGAGCAGTTTAGCATCAGCAAGCAGTCGTTAGGAATTACCGACATTGTGTGGTTTGAACCACTGAATTTCGGCGTTGGAGCAGGCAATGGATGACAAACAAAATATTGATTTTTTAAACATAGAAGCAACAAACTTAAATTGCTCTGAGCTTGGATGAGCTTGTCATTTTGAGGGTTTGACGGATATATGACAATTGTTTTATCAGAGCACCTCGCCATTTCAAAGTATCAAACAGATAAGTTATATTTTTTTAGCTTTTATATTTAAAAAATGGTATACTTTGGTGCCACAACAACACAATAGTAATGCTGCTCTCGAAGGCTTTTTAACAGAAAAATGATTTTTCTGATGCCACCGATTGTGTTGATAGCTAAAACAATCATAATTGTCTTTACACCGTGCTGTTTTAATCTCAGAACTTACAGGGGCTAGATCTGATAATCGCCGGAGAGGAAAAAATGTGACACCAGCGTGCTCGATTTTCTTAGGAGGCAGATTACTTCCTGTGCGAAAGTGATCAATTGAAAGCAGCCGTAGCATCCTTTAACTGAACTTATACTCAAGAATTTTCTAAAACGTTAAATGAAAATCACTTGATTCCAGTCAGCAGCGAGGTATGTTAACAAAATATTTAATCTGTGTTTCAAAACACGGAGTCAGATTGCGAGTATAGATATTTTTAAAACAGAACAACGTAGCTGAGCATTTTAGCGATCCATGCAAAACTATATTAATTTAATAATAGACATAACCCCTTGTAACAGATCCTTCAAGCAAAGGTGTATTTCAAGGCGAATGATTCAATAATCTATTGGATAGATAAAAAAGAAGCTCTTTTTTGTTAACTATATACTACTAATGAGTTACTACCGTTAACCATCTGACCCTTACATATGCATGATGTTTCCTGCTGGAGTGGTCTACGACCAGCAGAATAATTCGCCATGCGACATGGCTGGGATAATTGCCAGCAGTTTCAGTATGACGATAGGGACTTCAAACCGTTAATATTGACCCTAACGTCCCCAGATCGTCACATTATGGAATACCTGTGACAAGCGAATGAGTGCACGATTCGTAACAGATATCCTCCTCCACAAAACGTTCTCCAATTGACGGACGCTATATGTTCTTGGCTAAACATACCGGTAGAACGATAACGGACCCTCCTTAAATTCATACCAAATCAAGTCACCCTTTCCAATATTGTAGAATTCAGATTCCTGCGTCAATTTTGAACCCCACGTGCATGATTATTTAAACTGAGGCAATGAATATTGAAAACCTTTTTCCATGGAATGTAAACGAAGGATCTTGTGAATGGCAATGGCCTTGATCAATAGCTTATACCAATGTACCAGAAAATGAAGAATATCAGACACAAGGGCCTGCAGGATGATAGTTAACAATTTTGTCAAAATGTAATTCCACCTTCCGATAAAACCGAAATTACCAGACACACTGAAACCTACTGACTGTCCAAAGAAAGATAGTTTCCCATTCCTCATTTCATGTTATTAAGCGGTACGATATTTAAAACAGAAAAATACATAAACCGAAATCCCTGGTAGCAATGGCTCTGTCAGTTAGCGTTAAATACTGCCACGTGGTCGGAGATAGGAATTTAGGTCATGTTTGAGAGAGTACTTGTCACTTGGAAGCGCAGCGATAAAGGGTATGACGCCCTTACCTTTATTTATGATCGCGGCACAGCAAATGAATTGCAGCTGCTACGATGGAGCCTAGGGCTAACTGGCTGCCAGCCACATTTTCGAAGCGCAGATCTACTTGTTGTTTACTTCAGAACAGAAAGTTGGTGATTAAAACATAGAAAGCCATCGTTTCATAGAAATTAGCAGATCATTTGTTTAATTCTGAAATCCTAACGATTAAAAAAATTGCGGTCGTTACGTCATGTCGCTTTTTTTGCACGTATTTCTTTCATCCGCCAGATTTCTTTACAAAGAATGAAGTAATAGACTTACTTTGATTTATAAGAAATTAGATTTTCCAAAATGGTAATTTTAAGCGAAATGTGAAAAGCAAAAGCCATCCACCTACAGAATTTCATATTTTACGGATTCAGGAATTTTTATTTAAAAATTATCTCTCATCAAATTTCGAATATTGGATGAATTTTCTTTGTAGCTCAAGAAAATGGTATTCTGAGATACTTTGATGAATCTTAAGAAATTTGGTTTATCTCTCGGTCTGAAATTAAAAACCTAATAATCATAATTAAAGAAGAGTTTTTCAGATACCAACTTCGATATATCTATGGGAGAAAGCGCAATCAAGCATGGTAGGCAAACTCACGAGCATGTGCTAGCGATTGATAAGTATAAAAAGATATATTGGGATTCGCGTGATCTAGAAAACAATAACTCGGTAATCACGTCTAAGAAGAGGTGTTCATAGTCTTGTACAGACCTATCTGTACTAACATTTGGATCAAATGCATATCCACCCTGCATGCATCAGCGAAATTACACTCTCGCTGACTACATCAAAGACTGTGCAAACCGAAATTTTTCACCATCCCCAAAATAAATATAAGCGGTAACCAGCTACCTTACTTTCAGCCGTCTCCTGAGTCATGGCAGATATCTGTACGGAGCTACAAAATAATTTATTTCAGAGAAACGTTGTACTTATATCAAGTAAAAACAAATCCCGGTAATAAATAAGTGAATATAAATCAGGCAGAATAACGAACCGTTTAAAATGACGAAAAAATATAAACGTAAACTCTCAATGATGGAGTCATAGACCCAAAACAAACCAAGTAGTGGTAAATGTGTAATTCACGTTAATCACTTCCGAAGCATCAGCCCATTTCCCCGAGGTATGACTTTTCCCAAATACCAGGGCATTTCGTCCATTCCACAGAAGCAGATGAACAAAATGATGTAAAAGTGCGGCACAACTAGAATGAACCATGTTAGGCTTTTTGAAAAATCCAGAAAAAACCATGTCAAGCAGTTCACCTGTGTAGCCAGTTATAATTTGGGCTATTTGAAGATTCTTACGTCTTACGAAAGTGGAAAAGTTGCACGCAATCTACAGAATTTTCTCGGTACAAAAACGAAAGGACCGAGATTTTTAGTACGTATAATTATTTAGTGAACGAAATACAAGAACAGCTTGAGCCAACAATATTCTAGGGAAAGTGGTTGTGTTCAAGTTGTTACTCAACAGCTCGAACAACGACCACCTGCGATATGAAATCAGAAATGTCTTGTGATGCACATCAAGTATCCAGAATATTTATTGAGGTGCAAGAAGCTTGCGCAGAATTTGACTCCTCTTTGAGTTTTGGGTATCGAATATCAAATAGAAATTTCTTTCGTCGTATAACGATGCTCCTACAATGATTTCCTGTATCCTTAGGTAACTGCAATTATATTACAAAATTTTCTATACTGAGATTTATGTAAAACACAGTATAACATCGTTTGTATTAATATTAAATTTATGTTATCGAACTTTGGAACAGGTAATGAAATGTGAGGACAACAGCTATCGGTAATTTCATTGGAAAATAAATAAAAAATGATAACAGAGAACATGCCATGATTTAGTCTAAAATTCTTGTATTCTAATGATTGGAGAAGGCTTTCATTTGCTCCTTGTAGGCAAATTAGAACGCACACGTTTAAAGAAACTATGTGCGACCTTCACGAATTCTAAACAGTTAGCTGCTAGACCCATTCCGAACATCATAAGAAGTTTTATAATAGGTAAATAATTTATACTTTCAAAAATATCCGGAGACCGCCATATAACATTTGTGAAGCGAATGGCCTTGTGATTGATTAGGTGATCTGATTTTGTACCCTTTCACTAACTCCATTCAACACCATCCCTTACGACCAAAGGATTCTTAGTCTTTCTAAGTTTTCCACCGACACAGAGGCATTCGCTTTTGTCTTAAAATTATGAGCTAAGGGTGCTTTATCGATATGAAAAAGAAACGGATGGGTGATAATGTTACGTGGGATAATGACATAGAATTTGCCTAAAACACATTACGCTAACGCACTTTAAAAATAGCCCTCAAATTTCTACACAGGTACTTACACGCATTATTATGTGGTAATATCGTGCATGTATCATTTACAATTACCGGCCACTGAATTGGAAACTTTTATGTCATGCCAAGTAGGACCTTCCTTCGCCCTAATTGTAACATTGTGCGGTTTGGCATGTGTTTGACTTGGTGCTGGAGTACATTGATGCCTACAGCATCTACACCAGGTGATCACCAGACAGTCACTTAACTGGCTCATATCTGACGAAAGAGGACTTTGCTCCCGGATTTTTTTTTCATAAATGTCCGACACATTTCTAAGTGGGGTTCGCGGTTCAGATCTGGGGTTTGTGGGGGCCAACGAAGGTAGTGGAAATCGTTGTCATATTCGTTGAACCACTGTTGAACACATCTTGTGTGAAGGACAGTAGCATTGTCGTTCACGAAATAGCCGTCAAATTTAAGTGAAGAAGAAAAACAATGCAGAATCGTTGAAAGATTTAAAGACTAAACCTCACTGATTTAGTTTACAGAAGCAAAGAGATTTTGTTCAAAGCAAATACTAAAATCGCGCAGAAGTATCACTAGAACTGGCACAGCCTAAAAATGCTACAAACACACAATAGAACCGAAACATAATTATACGGTGCTTAAAACCAGCAACATGACAGAAATTCCTTTGAATGTATAAAGTAAACGTTAACCGTGCCCAAAGGAGTTTTAAACAGTATAGACACTCACATGGAGGCATTCGGTGTCAAATGGTGCCGACATGCACGAACGATGGCGCGAATTTGAAATCAGTGGCAATTTTGAAAAGGATCACATCTGAGAAAATTGCGGTATGAATGAGACTGTAGTAAATCTGTGGACAAAATTTCATAAAATTATTTTCCGCTGGAATATATGAAAAAAATCTAGATTATTAATATTGTACATACTAAAGAAATCTTTGTGTAATTAATGGCACTAAAGTGTTTACCCCCAAAAAACACTGGCTTAGGTCTGATAGTGTGACGGATAACATAAGTACATTATGTAGATGCGTCCCTAAAAAATTATTTTAACGATCGTATTCGAACATAATGAAATGATTGCATGATCAGTATTGAATAAAAGTATCAGAGCGAAATCGTGTTGCTGCCAACGATGCTTAATTTCATCGTACTGTCGCGTCCTCTCAAGATGTTAGTTTCAAACATGGTTCACGAAATTTAAGAAATGTGGAAATCCGCATTATATTGATGAAAACAAAGATGATTTTGTTTCGAAACTGAAGAAATATTTTAATGAAGGTTTAACGACCTCAATGAGCAACCCCCGCACGGGGATAACTGGTTTTCCAGTTATTTGGGGAGCGGCGCCCCCACGGCCCGAGCTGACCTTGTGACTGGTCAACATCTGAGGTCATGCCACCGCTTGTTTTTTATTTTGGTGCTGATGGTGTATGCAGGGACGGCTGTTCATCCAACTGTTGGGGAGTCGCGGCTCCACGATCCCGAGCTGGTCTTGTGTCTCGCTTTTTCGTTTTTATTTATTTTCTCCACTGGCTAGTTGCCCGTGTTGTATACTTTACCTAATCGCTACCACGTTATGTACTAACACCCCGGTCTTGTGGTTTTGTTACCCTCCACCACTAACTGATTTATATTAACCGCTCAGTTCGTAGGTTGCTGAGATTCCGTTTAGGTTCCCTGCCAGGATTTGTCTTCTTTAGATTTCTTTTTTTCCTTTTAGCTGGTTTGGGTGCTAGACCTACCTGCATGTTTGCCGCGTGCGGAGACCCGTGAGGCGGAAATGGGATGTCTGGCGGCTGAGGTCGCAGGAGACCGGATAAGTGCCTCCTGTGTACCAACACTCCTCTTCGACCCCGGCTTCGCTGTAAACGGGAGGCTAGAGACTAACCCACCTCTAGTCAGAAGTCATGTACCAAGTTGTGTACAGGGCTTTAGCGGCTTTTTTGTCGTATGGCACGGCAGGGTGAGCCCGGGGGCTGTGGGATCATGCCAAAGGCGTTGGCATGACGGTACCCGGAGGCCGAAGTGTCCGCCGAGTGCGTGTGATCACAGCCAACGGACTATATCTGCAACGTATCAGCTCCAGAACTGTGTCCAGCGTCATTTTCTTGGCTTGCAGACCTCCAGTTCTCCCTTGTAGGGCTCGGTGGTGGGTGGAGTAGTCTGCAGACGAATCTTCCTCCTTTTTTCCATGGGTAAAAACAAGAACAAAAACTCGAAATTTAAGTCACCTGAGAAAATGATAGTTGACAACGACTCTATTTCGTCTTCTCAACCTACCAAGTCTCATACCCTTAAACGGTCTTTAGACCTTGACCTGGACCAAGAATGTGGAACCTCTTCTTCGGCGGCTGTACCAGTCGCTCCGAAGCGTCGTCTCCCCTCAATTGCTGTGACTACGCATGCTACTCACTTGCTTGTAGAATCCATCGATCCGCATGAGAGACTGTCCACCAGATCTCCCTTTTTCATTTCTAAAGCTTTGGACGCTGCGGTTGGCCCCTTGAAGTCTGTGAGGAAGCTTCGCTCTGGGGACCTGCTTGTCCAAACTTGCAGTGTTTCTCAGAGTAACACTTTTCTGAACCTCACTAGTCTTCAAGGCATTCCTGTAAAAGTGACACCTCACCCGTTTCTTAACACCTCTCGGGGTGTTATTTCGGAGTTTGACCTCTTGCCATGCAGTGAAGACGAATTCGTGACTGAACTTGCTGATCAAGGTGTTATTGCTGCACGTCGTATGATGTTTCGGCGTGATGGTTCCATGATTAAGTCAAAAAATGTCATCTTGACTTTTAACTCCCCGAAAGTTCCGACCGAAATCAAGGCTGGCTACTTGGTCTGTGGAGTTCGCCCGTACATTCCCAGTCCTCTGCGCTGTTTCAGGTGCCAGAGGTACGGGCATTCACAACGTTTTTGTAAGAGTTCCGCTCGTTGCGCAAATTGTGGCTCCAGTGAACATGACGGGGAAGGTTGCACTTCTGCGGCCTGCTGTGTTAACTGCGGTGAGGCCCATGCAGCTTACTCCCGCAACTGTATGAAATGGAAGGACGAGATGGCGATCGAGCGCCTCAAGACCCTGGAAGGCCTCTCGTACCCTGCTGCCAAGGCCAAGTTGGGTATACCCACCACCCGACAGCGTACTTTTGCCGCAGTAGTTCAGTCTCTGCCACAACCCGTGCAGCCCTTTGTTCCGCGCCCTGTAGCTCTCGCCGCCCTTGCCAAGCGATCTACAGCTGACCAAGCGACACAGGTGTTTTTCCCCGAGCTCGAGATTTTTCGAATACCTGATTCTGGGCCTTCTCTTTTGCTGCCGACTATCTCTTCCAGTTTCCAGCCGAAAGCCTGCACGTGCGGAAGACCCGGCCCTCAATCCGCAAAGGTGTGCAGTGTCCATCCAACTGTCTCGGCCTCAGCGAGGTCCCCACATTCAACCAACATTATAGAGGAACATAGGGGGGAGGAGAGTGACAGTTCGTCCCCAGCCTCAAACAACATTGCAGAGGAACATGGGGGGAAGAGAGTGACAGTTCGTCCCCGCCCTCTGCCAGCATTGCAGAGGAGTGTGGGGTTGAGGAGAGTGACTCATCCTTTGTGTAGTTGTGTTAAAAAAAAAAAAAAAAAAATTATAATTATAATAGTAAATTAATAAATTTTTATATAAACCTAATTAACTACCTTGTCTTCACAGCTTTCATCATACTCTTTTTCAACTTTTACCAAGCCTGTCTGCTCTTAATCATTTTCCACGCTTTTAAAAATCTGTGGCTGATAGTTCTTTGTCTGGCGCTCTTTGGCCAAACCTGGCCCTTGCGCCACTAAAATCCACCAACCAACCAACCATCAATGAGCAACTCAATGGGCTGCATGCAGCCGCAGTCCCTCTGTAGGGTCACTGGTTCCCAGGAAGGGTGTGAGCTAGTGCCGTAAGACAAACACAGCATCCATGCCTCACGGGATTCGAACCCGGGCCTTTTTTGGACGAATAATCAAAAGCAATCGCTTAAAGCACTTCACAACCGGGACAGCGAAGACGTTGCAGCAACGGATTGTGATATTGCATGTGACCCATGTGATGATATTATCGAAGTAAGTTGCACAGGATGACGAAAACGAAGTCTTTAAATGCCGATGATTTAAATAGAAGTACACATGTAACTTCCTCACTATGATGTTCAAAACAAAACTTTTTAAGACTTTGTTCTACACATTCGTTTCCAGCATTGTATTTTAATATGTTTACAAATAAAATTGATTAATGAATTGCAAAACTGCCGAAACATATACTTTTTTTAAGATTCGTCTTATCAAACAACATAAATTATTGGATGGGTTTTCAAGTTGTCGAATTATACTCCACAAAATATTTCGTTCACATGTGCAATACACAGAAAGTACATCTGATAAATTTAACATTCCAGGAATAAACGATTGTTCAGTGCTCCTCCATTTTAAAAAGCTAAAAACAATTAGGAAATTTAAATAATTTGTTTTTAGAAGGTGTTATGATATTCAACTAATACCTAAGTTTTAAAAATTAGTATTGCCAGTAAATTACTCTAAAATTTATTTATATATAAAATGTTTCTGAGCTTTTGTTGTAATGAAATATGCATGATTTTGTGCTCTGTTAAGCGATTTTTTAATCGCTTTTCCTAAAGTGTAATCATATTCGAGTCTTTGGGAAATAACTGAAACACATTCCATTAATTTAGTATGAATAACAAAGTTTCGAAGAGTATCAGCCGACCTGGTGGCCTTGCGATGGAGTCTGATCATTCGTCGAGGTGCGTCTGGGTTCGAATATCGGTGAGTCATGGAATAGACGCTGTGTTTGGCTTACGGAACTGCCACTCCCTCCCTGCGCTATAACCAGTAGCCCTAAATTAGGGACGAGCGACTGCTCATAGTCCAATGAGTTGCTCATGGTGGTCATTAAACCGCTAATCAAAAATAATAATAATAACAGTTGTGTTTGTTTACATCAAAGTTACACATATCAATGAATTTATGATGGGTTATTTGCAAACACAAAAATTGAGAGGAATTTTTAATTTCATTTGGGCAAAATGCAACTCCTTTCTCAAGATATATTTCCTGCAGCAATAAATACGTAGTTTTGATACCACTAATGTAATTTAAAGGAGCTCAGAATTTCTTAAATGTCATTTCAAAAACGCAATCGATATGAAAATATTTTATTTCCGGAATTTATGTGTTATAGTCAACTAATCTTCTCTTTTCTCGAGAAAAACATCTGGCTACTAGACAATTTCCCAGTCGAAAGTTAAATAGCGTATATCCCCAGATGTTTTTATTTGATAGCGAAATAAATCCAACGCCCATTTCAAATTTTGATTTCCAAGTGTTCAGGATTTGTGAGTGAATTTATTAGAGTATATTTATTTGCTCTTTAAAACTGAAAAATATATGCTTAAAAACAAAGTAATTCCCTGCGCACCTACTTTCGCAAATTTAGATGTGTGTGTTTCTTTTCAATAAATATTCATTCATTATGAACGGTGGTGGGCCACCCTGGTGGAGCAGTGGTCTAAGCGAAGGCTTCTGACTATTCGTCCGTGAAAGGACCAGGTTCGAATCCCGGTGAGGCATGGATGTTGTGCTTGTTTTACGGTACTGGTTCTCTCCCTTACCTGGAACAAATGGCCCTGAATTAGGGACAGGCGATTGCTTATAGCCCATTCAGTTGTTCACGGTGGTCGTTAAACCTTCAATCAGAAAAAAATGAATGGTGGTGGTGGTTATCGAGGAAAATTTTTCTGGCCAGGGATTTTTTACCACCATCCAAGATGACGGGATATAGGCACATAATTTAAACAGTTATGCCTATTTTTATAATACTTTCGGTACAACCCTCGTATTATCCTGTAAATTTATATTCTTAATTCTTGTGCATGACAGCATAAGTGTCATTGGTTGTTCTTCACTGGCAATCTACCGTTTCGATATTCGCAATTTACCTTTTTGATAAAAGTAAATGGTTGTTACAATGGCATTGCCGATTTCATCATCATCTTGTCTTTTCTCTGATATATCAATAGATGGGAAGCCTGTAATATTTGCCCAGCTAGGCTTTGTAGGAGGAAGGCAAATAGTCAGGATGATGCAATACTTTTGTTTTCATGTAGCTGTACGACCAAATATTGATAGTTCAGAACTTCTGCAGAAGAATTTCACACACTCTGTCAGATGCTTTCGTCCTCAAAATTTACGCGTGACATGCGTTCACCTACTATGCATGCGCTTCATAAAGTTGTTTGGTAAATCAAGGCTGAACTGGATGAAGAACAGGCTATAACATTAACGTTGAAGACAAAAGACTTTTGGTGATTGGTCAGTGGGCGTTAGGGACGATTTTAGCCATTAGATGGCACTGCGTCCAAGGTATAAACAATTCGGTTTCCACGTTATTTGAATTGCTGGATTATGTAAGCTTGTTGTTTTTTCATGTGTTTCGTTTTAATAAAACCTTACAGGGTTTAAAACCAAACTGTTTTTTTTTTACAACAGAATCTTGCCCATTTTCAAAATGGTTTATGGCTGCGTGCCGATGTGCACATCTTCTAAGAAGAAAAACGTGGGATTGTCATTCCACAAGTTCCTCTCAGATCAAAAGCTAAAGCACCTGTTGCTGAAAGCAATATCACATCAGCATTTTGCCCCAAATGACAAGTCACCTTCAAATGATGTTTGTGGTAAACCTTTTTATTCTGATAATCATGTGCCTAATGTGAGGTACAAGCGACTAAAATGAGATGCTGTTCTATCAATATTTCCAGTTACCCATGTTACAAATTGCCTGCTACTAAAATCATAAGTCGTGTTCTAAAGAGGAGTGATTCTGAAGATTGCTATACTAGCACAAAACGGAAAAGAACGAGTGCAGCAAATTTGGATGATGCTGAATTATTTGTTAATTTAAATATAATAATTTGTATGAATTATTATTTTTAAAATAATTTATGCAATTATTATTATTGATATCAATCGGAGATTGATGAATATCTAAAATGTCATGCCCACTTCCTCAAATGCCTTCTACAGGTATGTACTTACCTTAATTTAAAATCAATGCAAAATCATGAACATAATCAATGCATAATCATTATTAAATTCAATAAAAAACTCAGCTATATAAACTCATATTAAGTAAAACAGTGTTACAATCATTCGTTGCGGTATATCCTTGTGGAAAAAAGAAAAGGGCCTCTCCTCTCTCACTTTCTTTACCCCTATATTTGCGTGAAATTGTGGCACACTACAGTAGCCAAAACGTATAAATATCCTGCGGTAAATATTTGATAGGCATAGAAATAGTATGCAAAATTTCAGTATTCGTTTCTTGTACGATTAAAAATTTGGTTAGAGTACCTATAGAAATGTTTACTTGTCAAATGCTACGAGCGTGCATAGATCGTAATGAAAATGCATTCTATCCATTCGTACCGGCACTATTTCTGCCGTGGATGAACATTACTTAAGAAAAAGAATTAAGAGCCTTCAGCGGTTTTCACTTCCTTGTTTTATTTAGATGAGTTTTGTTTTCTTCTTCATATATAGTGCTTGTTGTAAGAAGCCTCCTTCTCTCCCCTGTAAATGTATAATCTGTGGTAAATAGATCGTATGCTAGAAATGAAACATTGATCGCAGAAAATCTCGGCCCTAAAACGTTGAAGAATAAAGGACTGAGATTTACACATAACTTACACCGTTTCCTCCAGCAAATTATCTTTCCCAAGTACTACGATTTCAAAATGTAAATATAAATCTGTTCACGTGAGAGTGAATGTAAATAAAATCTCAAATGCAAATAATGATACGGGATCAATGCTTGCTTATGCTAGCAACGACAATAGATGGCGCAGCGTCCAATTACAATTTTCTGTCCTCGCTTCGTTTGCTTAATTTTACAACCTGGTAAGGTGCAGTTCAGCCATGGGTAAATCTTTATTCAGAATGCTCTAAATGTTTCAGCCCATGAAGTGATTTGCTCCTACTTTCATATCTAAACAACGAATGTACCTGATTACATCTCGTCCTTGAGCAAACTTGTAATGCTTTTCTAAGAGTGAAAAACACCGCTTTTCTAAGAGTGAAAAAAACCTGCTTTTCTAAGAGTGAAAAATAACGTTGTCTTCAAAGAAGCTACGTAGTCTTTTCTCTAGGCCTTCCGAATCAGTGGCAGATTTACCACTTATTCAACTAGGCCACGGTCTAGGGACCGCAGGCTCTAGAGGGTCACAGGTGTAGAAACCAGAAAAAACGGAGATAATAGAATAGAAAAACTTAAAAATGAAGGTACCTTATTTTAATTTACTTTAATAAAATAAAGTAGTGTAAATTTTTTAATCTATCTTGAATGATAACTAAAGAAATAAGAACGTAATAATAACTCCATTGCGAGCACACCCGAGTTTGTACGAGTGCGATAGAGAGCCCATGCAACGTCTGACAGAGCGACAGGTTCAGGAGAGGAGTGGAGAACTAACGAGCAACAATCCTGCGCGTGCCATGACGGCGTCGTCACTCCCTCCCCAACCACTTGGCCGTGGTGCTACTGCCACAACAACAATAAAAATAACAGCGCTTGTCTTGTTGACAGTTCTTATCTGCGAATTGAGTGTGAGTGTATAAGTGTAAAGAATCAAAACAAGAAATACTATTGTTTAGTATGAAAAGGAAATAAAATATCCGTTTATTGGCGTAAAAATATTATTAATAAAGCGTAAGCTTTCAACAGCAACGGGTCCCTGCGTCAGACTTGTTCGTGGTTAGGCAGACAAGAGGAATAAACAATAGAAAATTTTAAAATAAACATGAACAGAATTTGAGAACGTGATATGTTGCGTCGTGTAAATGCAACAACGAGAGATGTCAACAGAAGCGTTCTAATCGTGAAGAAATGCGCGCCATATTTGGAGAAGCTCAAGTGAGACGTCATCGTTGCAAACCACGTGGTTAGCCAATATCTCCAGGGTTTCCCTGATGGCAGTTCCCCTGGTGGTACTATAAGCAGCTATCCGCTTTATCTGGTCCCACGTCGAAATGATGGAATCGGTAACCACTTCCCTGGATAAGGCGGTTGTCAACCTTCAGTGCGAGACGTCCCTCTTGTGTTCGACTAGTCGAAGAGCAAAAGAGCGTTTTGTCATTCCGATGTAATGCTTGGTAGTACTATCCATGTATTCCAATGGTATGTAGTACACTCCTGCATCAGTGAGAGAGGTATGGGTGTTCCGGGATGATAGCAGGTTGCGTGATATCCATCTCGGTGAGCGTATCCCAAAGCTAAGCCCGAGTTCACTTGCAGACTGTAGCCGGCGGATGAGACCAGAACTCTTAGCTTGTCGACTTTTCAAGTCTAATTGCAGTGTCCGAGGAGAGAATAAAGGCATTTTTAGCCTTATGTCTGAAAATGGCTAAGGTTTCAAAAAGTAAAGTGTTGTTCCTGGATAAGCATGAACCTCTTTGTCTATGTTCACAAATATATTTTTATAACCTTTAATTTAATAACAGGTTAAATCCCAATAATTTTTATTTAAATAATACGTATTTAACAATAAAATTATAATAGAAATTATTATATTCTTAACTTAAAGATAAGTTTATTTGAAAATCTTATAAGAGCAAATTCAAATATGGGTAGCCGGGTGTGGGTGGGCCGCATAGAAAATTTGGCTTAGTTCCTCAAAAGTCAAAAGCCTTAAATCCGGCACTGTTCGGAATTGTTGGAAGTCCAAGGTAACTTTCCAATGTACAAACAAAAGGGCAATAACAATGAAGGGACATCAGTTACTAGACCTATCTCTTCCGCTTTATTTACACAGACAAAAACCGCTGCATCGACAGGGTTGGAATTCACACTTCTTATAGTACATTCCAAATCGGTTTCCTTTGATAAAGAAAGGTCGCTTCTCCTGCGTAAATTTGCGCGCAGCTGGCAGCCGTCGTTCCAAAAGCTGTAGCATGGCAGAGGCGGAAATATGGTGACAGCATTTCTTTAAATACTGCGAAAGAAACTGTATATTTGGTGATATGAATTTCAATTCAGTTTCATTCCATTGAGTTTTACATTCGACGATGGGGAGCGATTACACTCAGATACTGTTCTGCTGAAGCTGGCACATTACTTTTCATTTTAAATGAATTCAGAAATTTCAGTGCCTCATTATTGCGTAGAAGATTACCGTAAAGTTCCACTAGACGTACCACGCTGCAGTATTATTGGTCGATTTCATAGAAAACAGGTTCCGCTTTGACATTTACGCCTTTCTGCTATGCGGCATCGTGAGGTGTATATGATAGAAAAAATTTATTTAAAAACGCGGAGAAGTAGTTTCTTCTGCAAATAAGAGCAAGAATTTTTAATTAGTAAAAAAGAAATAATATGTGTCGTCCAAACACTGCAGTAAATGCCGAAAATGTAAATAATAGTGCTTATCTAGAAGTGCTAAAAATATTTTAACTACGATCGAATTTTTGCCTTCCTCACTTACATGAAGAACTATGAAATTGAGAATGATTTATTAACAGATCACTTTAAATAATTCGGATATGTACGAGCTCTAAACAGCAGAAGTTTGTGAAACAATCATGTTTAAGCGCCTCTGAAAGAAACATGATTGTGGCCATTAGGTGAGAAACAGGTGTACGCATTGAGGAAAGGGGAAACCTATGCTATTCAACATCAACTGAACGGAAGAAACACAAATGGTTCCCGAAAAATAAGACAACCAGTCAGCGGTTTTCCTTCTCGGGAAAATGACAGGTCGAGGATTGACACAAGGGCAAGGCAAGGGCGGCTAGAAACGATTGCAGATGTGGCAATATTACGTCATATAACGTCACAGTATAACTGTGGTATTGTTTTTTTTGTTTTTTTTAATTGGAGTTTTAACGACCACCGTGAGCAACTCAATTGGTTATAAGCAGTCGCCCGTCCCTAATTTAGGGTCACTGGTTCCAGGGAAGGGAGAGAGCCAGTGCCGTAAGACAAACACAACATCCATGCCCCACCGGGATTCGAACCCGGGCCCCTTACGGACGAATGATCAGAGGCCATCGCTTAGACCACTGCGCCACCGGGACGGCACTGTGGTATTGAGTGGAGCGTATTACCACACACTGCTCGTCGTGCATTGCGCAAATATGCAACAAAAGCAGACATTCTGTTGTGTACAACTTGTACTTGCTAAGAACAGGCAAATTTGTCTGCAAAAAGGTAAGGAGCACCGAAACTGAAATCGTTAATATTGCAAAAATTTTCTCTGGTCCGATGATATTTGTTTTCGGTTAATACACGCCGCTAAAGTGGATATTATGGCGTCAATAGCACAAAACCATGGATAACATGGAAACTAGCGGTCTGCCTTTCAATATATCCACTGTTGGACGGGTATAACAATCTGGAGTCTACTTTCATGGCGGACTTTGGGTTCAATAATGCTTCTATAAGAACACCCGATTGGTGTTCTAAAAGCATTAACACATAAAATCTAGAATGTACCTTCTTCTGAAGAGTGAAGTTTCTCACAATATGTCTCTGTAATGCTGCCGAGAAGATATCAAACTTCCACACGACGCTGATGTTCGGGTTCCAAAACTTTCAACGCATTCCAAAACTTTTTCTTGCGAAGTTCTCCTAAAGCATCAGCTTTTGGAGAGTGTCTCTGTAAATGAGAACAGCGGAAATCAAAAGGACGTCATGTCTTCATCGTGTTGAAAACTTTGTCTATTCAATTGAAAAAGAAAGTTTTTCCTTTGTTGAATTTTATTTCCTTGGCTAAATGATACATGTCAATATTGAGACCGTATAAGAGATCTCAATCTCGACATACTATGAAGCTCGCCTTTCCTAGTAGTGAGGAAATCTCAAACAAACAGTGCAACTGCTTAAGCATTCCTGAAGATCTTCAACGACCGCATTTTGAGAAACAGAAAAGCAAATATATTTTTTTAACGTTTTGTTTTTTAATACATTCCAGCAGCAGACCCATTATATTAGAAAACGGTTTGTTGGTTAATGCATTCCAGCAGTAATTTTGTTTTGAAACGTTTTGTTTGTTAATCAGATCAAATCATACGTAGAGGATTTTAGGAAAGGAGTGTCTGACCCCAGGTCTTAAAAAACGCTTTCAAACAGGAAGCCAGGATATTTGATCTAGAGTGCCCAATAGGAAAGTGACACGGACGCGAAGTAGAAAGGGGGAGGAAGACACCCTTATTTATTACAGGGGTCCAGTACCCGGAGCCGGACAGCTAAACGTGGCCATCCGACGCACGGCGGATAGTTAGCAGTTGGAACGTTCGTACCTGCCTGGTTTCGAATCCGAGGTTTTCTCCGTGGCATACACGAACGCTGACCACTAGGCCACCCACGTACCTTGTTTTTTAATACATTCCAACAACAGACCGAATGTTTGATCTAGAAAAATTTAATTTGCAATCAAGGTGGACAAGTGTTGCGGGGCGCAGGCTTCTATCCATTCGTCCGAGATAGGTTCGGACTTTAATACCTAATATTTCATGGATGATGTTTGCCTTACCGTATCGGCTTTGTACATCTCCTCGAAGAAACAGCCGCAAAGTATAGACGGACCCAGAGAGTTGCTCGCTGTAGTCATTTAACATCCAAACAAACAAATTCTGATTCACTAAAATAGCAAATAACAATTTCGTTCCCTTTGCTTGGAATTTTGAGGAAGAACACAGGAGAACCAGAAAAATGTGTCGAATCTATGCAGGCTATAGTGGACAAATTTGTGCTATGGTAATTGTTTGATACCACCTTTTAGACATGCAAAAAAGCTAAAGCTGGTAATTTAATACATTACTGTTGATATGTTTTGTGCTACAGGAGCTCTAAAGCTCGTGTTAGGTAAAACGAAACATCCCTGGGTCGTACAAGATCTACTATCTTTTGTTAATATTAAAATTAATATTTTCGCATTTAATACTGGAAATAATACGCAGAAATATCACCAGAAATTACAAATGATTATCCAATGCAATTTAAGTCCATCAGCGCAATATGTGCATCCTTTCTACGGCGGATAGAAAGGAGAGCTAATTATTCAGAAAAATGACTCTTGATTGCAGCATAATTGATGTTTAATATCGGAAATGCAATAAATCGGCTTTGCATACTTCTATAACACTTGTCCACTTTTGTACAACTGAGAAACTGGATTCGTAAGAAAAGAAAAAACCCAGTAAAGCTTGTGGGGGATGGAAGAGTGAAATTATCGGTGAAATGGGCTCAAGGCAAGAAATTGTGTAAGCCTTGTCAGAAGATCTTCCAACATTGCTTAGTTCCTTTCTTTTGAACGTTAAAATTAAAGAACTGCGCCTCATGCACGTTATAATTCCAAAATAAATTCATGAAAAGTGAAGCTTTTAAGCGTTGTTTATTTATTTATTTTATATAACTTTATTTCTCGATTTACTCCGCGAAACTGTTTGCAAGAGGTGTGAATAAGCTATTATTATTTAATGTAATTATTGAATATTTATGAGAACTCGTAAAAATGGAACCACTAATATCTGTTGTATTTACGAAATTGTTTCGTACACACGCATGCAACAAAGGGCGATTATGTTTACTACCACTGTGATTTAAACCTTAATTTACTATCAAGCGACAGGCGTTTGATAGAAAACCTCCTCTGATATGCTACTACATTGCTCAAAATAACTAGGAGCTGGATCATATGGATCCTATGTAGAGGATTTTAGGAAGGGAGTGTCTGACCCCAGGTCTTAAACAACCCTTAGGAATAGGAAGCTAATAGATTTGGGCTAGAGTGCCCGATAGGAAAGTGACACGGAGGCGAAGTAGAAAGGGAGAGGAAGACGCCCTTATTTAGTACAGGGGGGCAGTACCCGGGGTACGACGGCATAACGTGCCCATCCGACGCATGGCGGATATTTAGTGGATCCAGCGTTCGTACCTGCCTGGGATCGAACCTGATATCATTTCCGAGGCAGTCACGAACGTTGCCCACTAGGCCACCCGCGAAATATATAGGATAAACCAGTGGTGTGGTACTTAACGGAAACGTGAGAAATGCGAGTAGAGTGTGAGCTGTCTAGAAGCGTCATGTACGCCCTTATGCAAATTAGCAGCTATGACAATGAAATTCATAATTCACAGATTGTAATAAAAACGAAGGTTTCCGGGGAGCAACCGTATTCAGCCGCTTTTATTGCGACATTTTTCCCCTCGGTGTCTTTCATGCGAACGATGTCTTAACAGCAGGATTTACTGGAATCAATGGCGTGGAGACCTTTTGTCAGGACTGAAGCAGTTCAGACACAGCAGTTGTAGCAGTACCCATTGAAGTGACACTAAATGTCATTTCCTGAATGTGCACACAGTTCCAGGATACTGAGAATGTTCGAAGAGCGAAGGCCAAGCCGTCCGCGAGCAGCTACAGCAAAGGGCAACCGTTATCCATGTTTCAGAGCAAGCCAGAGAAGGAGGTAAAATGCTGCTCAGGTGTAGGACATCATCACGTGTTAACAGGAATCAGGTTGTCTACTGAAACTATTGACAATCTCTTTCACCAAGGCTGCGTATACGCAAGTAGATGAACGACGTGTGGTTCTTTAAGCGCACGACACAGCACGCCCAGTAGAACCTGAGCTTAAAAACATCGTGTTTGGGAACACAACGAGCTGAGTAATGTTCCGTTCCCTGACGAGACGAGATTCAGTCTGGAGTTTGAAAATCAAAGATTTCTGATGCTGACGAAATTACTCAGATTTTGTGCAAGAGAAGTCGCATTACGACTGACACAGATTGATGGTCTGCACAGGCATAATTATCGATGGACATACGAACCTGTAGGTTTCTCGAAAAGGTAGCCTGTAGGCCCAGTAGTATAGAGATGAAATTCTCAGACATATTTTCAAGCCCGTATCCTGGAGTCTCCGGTGATTCGTTCCTTCTCATAGAAGATAACACTCGACGTCCTGGAGCTGGACTAGTGAACAACATGATTCCAGAAGTGTGGCTTGAACGCATGCAGTGGCCAGCATTCTGCCGTGACGTAAATACAATTGAAGATGCCCGAGACACACTTCGCAGAAGTATTGCAATTGTGCCCCGTCCTCGTTAACTCGCGTGTACTGGAGACTGCGCTTATTGAGGAGTAGTGGAAATACACCTGACCTCCTCGACGAACTCATCAATTCCATTCAACCAAGGTGTGCAGCGCTCTTGTTCTACAGAGAGGATCTCACACATTACTCCAAGACGATTACCACCTGCAAAAAGTCACTTTTTGTTGTTGTATAGATATGCATATCATTTTGAGGCATATTGCACTATCTGCAATAAATGGCAATGCTGCATACAATTCGCTACTGTAGTTTATCTTACCCATATTACATAATATTCTACTGTATGCTACATAAAAAATATTTCACGGTCAACAAAATCAGTCGAACATTATTTTTTTTTACTATTTCACTTGCTCCGCTAGTTCTTTTAAGTCCAAACCAAAGAACGAAGTCGTGCGAAGAAATAAATATATACCGAAGCAAATGCTGTCTTAGGCTTGACATAAAAAAAACTCCAATTTAAAATATGTACAAAGTTAAAATCGATCTCTCGCGAGGGCGATCCCCGCATCATCAGGTAAACCAACTGCAACGTAGGCAGCAACCTCTTAAATAGTATGATAAAGAGTGACGTCAGTATTATTATAGTGATAGACGTAGGTAAGAAGGACCAAACCATTAAGATGAGGGTAGATTGGTGGATGTAAGCGAACTATTATAAAGAGAAAGGCTTAAAGTTCTAGATTGCGCAAACAAGTGGGAATGTTTATGTTTAATAGTAAGAGTATTTAGAAAAGCCTTCCACTCTGAAGAAACGTTGCAGTTGGTTTACCTGATGATGCGGGGGTCGCCCTCGCGAAAAATCTTGTATCGATTTTACCTTTGTACATATTTTAAATTAATTTTTTTAGATCTTGCCTAAGACAGCATTTGCTAAATATATTTAATTATATATATATAATTTGTTTTGGTATACATTAGGTTGTGGGAAATGTCATGACGTATTTTGGCACCCGATGGCAGTTGGGCCATTTTGAAAGTACTAGAGACATGCGCAGTTCTGTTATGGCTATGGCATTCGACAGCTGCCAGTTCTAGCTGCAGTCTAAAAGAAATAGTGAGCGATCTCGTTGATTTCCGGAGATTTGACATCAAGTTGAAGATAGAATACCAAACTGTGCACTTGCGCCATATTTTACTGCTTTACTTCCGTAAAGGGAAAAAAGCGCGCCAAGCTGATGAAAAGTTGAGTAAAGTGCACGGTGATAATGCTCTACAAGAATGTCAGAGTCAGCGGTGGTTCGCAAAATTCCGGGATGGTGATTTTGACCTGAACGGTGCTAATCGGTCCGGGTGGCCAACCGAAGTGGATTACGAATAAATCAAGGCATTGATCGAGTCAAACCCGGGTTACACGACGCGAGATATTACAGACACATTGCACATCCATCATTCAAACGTTCACGACTACCTGAAGAGGCTAGAATACGTAATCAAGCTCGATGTGTGGGTTCCTCATGAACTCAAAGAAGCTCAATTGACGGCGCATATAAACATCTGCGATATGTTGATTAAACGTGAGAAAAACGATCCTTTTGTGAAGCGACTGATGGTGAAGAAAGTGGATTGTGAACAACAATGTGCTGCGCAAACGGTCTTGGTTCTCACTTGCTACGTCGCCTCAAACGACATCCAAAGCAGACATTCATCAGTGGAAGGTTCTGGTCTCAGTGTGGTGGGATGTTAAATGTGTGGTGTATTTCGAGCTCCTACCAAGGAACCAAACAATCATTTCCAATGTGTACTGTCGGCAATTGGACAGTTTGAACGAATCCATCATCCAGAAACGTCCAGATCTCGTTAATCGTAAATGCTTTGTGTTCCTACACGACAACGCGAGACCACACACACAAGTTTGATCACCAGCCAAAAATTATTGGAGCTTGTGTGGGATGTGTTGCCACACCCAGCATACTCGCCTGATCTTGCGCCGTCAGACTTCCACTTGTTTTGCTCTCTTCAACACTCCTTGCGTGGTATAACGTTCAATTCAGATGAGGCTGATCAAGTGTTACATTACATTTAACGGAAAATTATTCCCGTTGGATGACGCTGCGAAGCGTGCAGTGAAACAGTGGCTGTATGGACAACCGCCAAACGTTTATAGAAAATGTTTCGGCACACGGATCTTCTGGTTTGACACTGTCTCAACAGACAAGGTGACTACGTTGAGAAGTTGTGTACGGGTAGGCAAATCTCAGAGATGTACATACGTTTTTCGTACTAATAAATACAAAATACATGATGTGGGAATGTTATTTTCTCTCTCAGATCAGATATTCCATCGTGTTTCCATGTAGCTCAAACAGAGAATGAAAAACTGTCTTTTGGAAACAAAGTTTTCTTTTTTCGGGTTAGGGGGCGACTCGTTGAATTTAAATATTTGAATTATAAGATAAATTGTTCAGTGATCCGTTTATACGCTCTTAACTGAAACTTACAAACATTTTTGTATTCCCAAGAGATAATACCCTAAGAACAGTCCGAAACAATTGTTGTACAAGTAAAGAACATAACGGAAGTAATACATTAATATTATTTCGAACGGGTTGCGAATTGGCCGTACTCGGGGTTCTTTTAAGGATACTGTAGGTGAGAAGACTAAATAAATGACTCAGGCTAGTCCAAAGAAAATTGGTAGCGTTAAAGACAAGCACAGACTTTTAATACAGATAATTGTTAAAATAAATACATTGGTAGAAGGTAAAAAAAATAACATAGGCTAGGCCACTTTGTTCTTGGTTGTAAATTTTTAGTTGCGTTGGGCTGGAATTTTGGGTATTTAACATTTCAAACCGGACTCATCAACCAATCGCTAACTGATGCAAATTAGAGTTCCTAATCTTCCGTCCCTGCATTCTAAAAACTCCAAGATGACAATCAGGAATTACTCACTTGGAGTTTGTCGTGTAATCCAGCGTTCTTCTTCAGCTTTACCCTGGGGAGAGCAGGCTTTTTATGCACTCTTTTCCGCCGCTCTCTCAGGTAACACAAACTTTGTGAGCATACCACTGATGATAATCGGCAATACGTGCTGTTCGGCACATCGCTGACACTTCACCATAATCGGACCTTTCGGTCTCAACAACGCGTTTAGGTAGGAAGGGGGAAGGGGGGGAAGTCGGCCGCTCTGTGAAGAAGATGCCGTCGGTATCCGACGCAATCGAGCAATCACGCTGGGTTCAGTTGACAGCTACTCTCTTAGCGAAGTCCAAGGGGGGAGGTGAATCCTTCTTCCTTGGTTTCTCTTTCGACAGCAGCAATGTCCAGGCGGGTCACGAGACGTTCCTAGAGCACCTGCCAAGAAGTTGGGAGGCTCCGGCAGTAGTTGTCTGCAAGCTTTCTATGGGTGTTGTCTGCATGCTTTCTATGGGTGTTGTCTGCATGTATTCTATGAGTGTTGTCTGCATGCTTTCTATGGGTGTTGTCTGCATGCTTTCTATGGGTGTTGTCTCAGAGATTCGTATCGGGCAAAAACCTTTCTGATTGCTGAACCCCCCTTGTCCCTTCTATATTTTTCTTTTACTTTCTAACTGCTGATCACCATCAGCTCAAAGGCGTCTATGATACCAGACTCGGCATGTTTTCTCTGTTATGCAAGGGAACCAATTCTTGTCCGAGTGGTTTCAATAATCGAGGGTCAGCAAGCTCTTTTCTTAGATGCCTGCTCTATTCGACGATACCCAGCAACTAACTCCATTTCTTCTCTATTCTCACCCTCGCTTCCCTGACCCATCAAAACAAATCACTTGCGAATTTGTTTATCAGTATCTATCGACATCACGTGTCGACTAGGAACAGAGATCCAGATGCATTTCTGCTGGGTAATGGTGCGAAACTTGGGGACTTTATTCGCAGGAAGCGTTTCCTTGCGTTAACTGGGCGCTCTTAAAAAGCGTCCCCAAAATACAGCTTTGGCAATATAATTTTTGTAACAATATAAATGAAGCTATTCATGTTATCATTTGCAGTAACTCAAAAAACGGTGTACAATGTCTTGCGCCAGAAAGCGTTACGTCTTAATGAAACCTTTAGGGAAGACATGGCCGACAGTGAAACGGAAGCATAATCCAGTTGACAGCAATATCTTACGCCAGAAAGCGTCACGTCTTGATGTAAACTTTAGTAAAGACATGAACGACAGTGAACCCAAAGCTTTCATGGCCAGTCACGGTTGGTTACACTGGTTTAGACAGAGGTATAACCTGAAAAACATAAAAATTACTGGCGAAGCTGCAGCGGCGGAAAAGCTGCATCAGCCGGTAAAGAAGGTGAAGGTACATTTCCAGCGGAACTAAAAAAAATAATTGTGGGAAAGGGATACCTTTCCGAAGAAAGTTTTTAATTGCGATGAAACTGGTTTGTTTTGGAAGAAGATGCTCTAAAGGACTTACATTCACAAAAGCGGAAAACGAGCCTCGTGATTAAAGATATTTAAGGACAGAATTACACTTGCCCTTTGTAGCCACGCCTAATGTCGTGTTAAAACCTGGTGTTTTTTATAGAGCAAAGAAGCCTCTGCTCAGAAGAACAAAGATGAGAAACATCTTCCCGTTTTCTGACAACACAATAAAAAAGCATGAAAAACAGCTCAATTGTTCCGAGAAGGGCAAGGAGAATCTTTTATAACTGAAGCAAAAACGTACTTGCTGCGTGAGGGACTGGAGTTTAAAATTATCTTTATAATAACAGACAATTCCGATACACAGATGGTACAATCGATGAAAGTGTGGAAATATTATTTCTTCCTCAGAATACAACATCGACCCTTCCGTCTCTCGATCAAAGCATTATTAGGTATATCAAGTCCTCTTACACGAGTCAGCTATTCGAATGGTCTCGTATTGCGATGGACACTGACAGAAACCTTGCCGTCATGGAGTGCTGGAAATGATTCAGATGCAACAACCTTTGTAAGAGCTGCAATAGACTAAGTGAAACCTGAAATTGTTAATGCATTCTGAAAGCAGCTTTGGAAAGAATTGGTGAATTATAATAAGTGCTTTCCGATTAATGACAATGAATTGAGAAAACATTATTGACACAGCACCACAAATTAGAGGGGAAGGATTTACCGATCTGGTTCCTGAAGAAGTTATTGACCACCTCGAAGAGCAGCGAGAAGCTTTAACTAATGAGGAATTACAAAAACTCATTAAGCTACCGTCTGAGGGCGAAGAGAAATACACAAATTAAGAAGATCCAGTTATGCGAAAATTAGACAAAATAAGTTAAGTGTTGCGTCTCGCTCGGTCACTACAGGGAACAATAACCGATTACGACCCTATAATGGAACATAGCATGAAAGTAACACGCTCCATTTCTGAAGCTATGGAACCAATTCGCCAAGTATTTGGAGATTTAAAAAAAAACCAGGGGAATCAGCTCCCTTTTACAATGCTTTTTTCCCAAAGATGGTATAGAAAACGTCAGTCGATGAATCACAGATATCAACATCGACTGCAGCTCTCGACGCTAGAACTGATTAGGTGTGTAGGTGAGTTTAAGTTACAGGTACTGTATTGTAATGGGCTTAGTCACGTGTAAAGTGTAGATTCTAGACCATAAAGCGAAAATAATAGTACATACGTACATATATTACATAGTACATACGTACACATATTACATAGTACATACGTACATATATTACATACTACATACGTTCACATATTACATAGTACATACGTACATATATTACATAGTACATACGTACACATATTACATAGTACATACGTACATATATTACGTATTATGGATTGTCAGGTGTAAATTATGGATAGTACGGATAGTGTAATTATGAATGTGTTAAGTGTACAGTATACGTATAATCGAAATGCGTACGTACGTATGTGCTCTGCAACTGGAAGAAAAAGGCTGAATGCATAATAGAGAAATAAGTACGTAGTTAATGTACTTTTCTTCTCTCACTCTTTTCTTTTTCTTTTTTTGGAAATTTCATTTTCGTCCATGTTATGTAAATACACGATGTTTTTTTAAGTTGAAATTAAATAGCCTACATGTTTATTTATTATGTATGGTTGCTTGTAGTCTAAACACTCAGACATTTATGAATATAGAGTTAAAATGGTGTTATATTCCAAGTAATAACCTGTAGATTTGGAGTTTGCTATTATCCTAGGTTTCACGTATCAGCGATATACCTTGGAACATATCCACTGCTAACACGGGGTTCTTACTGTAATTGCTTAACCTACGTCCTTCTGAAAAGTGGAAGGTATATGATCTTTTCTGTTTCTTAATCGTGAACAGATATTAGACAGTTTTTGGTTCAAGTACATCTGCCACCTAAGGGTTTAAAAAAACTGTTTAGCTATTTAGATGGACAAGATTATTAGTGTTACATCTTTTATGTAACGTCATGCAGATTATGTTTATCAACGTCGGAATCACTTTGCAAATCACAAACGAAAAGTCGCAATCTTCATGAAGGAAATACCGTCTTGTTTTAGTTTCACTGGTGGGTGGCTATTTGTCCTAATGGTTTCCTGTTGATTATTTTATTGTTATTCTGACTTCTACTTGACGGCAACTATCAATTGTCTTTCCTAAAAGTAGCCCTTTACATTTGGAAACCTACATACAGTTGTTCTTCTGGAAATTTTATCTGCTCAACAAAATAAAGCCTCTTTCTAATATTCCTCGACCTATGTGAAGGATAGGAACATTTGAATCACGTTTATTACAGAAGAAATGTTATTGCCATATGCTTTGTTCTCGCAAAACGCGATAATGACCCTGACGATTAAATATTTATGGAAGCAATAGTTGCTGCTTTATAAGGCTGGCACACGTTCAGGTGACTTGCCCTTATGAATTAAATGCCACAGTTAATTTGGTTGAACACAGGCGTAAATTACGCCGAGTTGTTCGGGAGTTATTGTTGTTCAGGTGAAATAGTGGCGCGAATACCAATTCTTCAAAACACTTCCCTTCCTTTTTATGATATTTTTAGCAAACACCTTTGGTAGCTCAATGGGAAATAAGCATTAGCACGTCTCTAATTCAGGGCTACTTGTTCTAGAAAAGTGTGGACACCAGTATCTGAACACAAACACGTGCATGCCTCACTGAAGCTTCGAATCCAGACACAACTCCGGCAAATTGTCAGAAGCTAGCGGTGAGACCACTGCGTCACCTGTTCGGCTATGACGTTCGTGAAGAATATTCTTGGATGGAACATTTTCAATTCCTGTTCTCTGAGACAGAACGTAATCACCAAGCGAAAATTAAAGACCTAGTAACTAAGAATTCAACTTATTAAACAGATGGACTGACCGCATTACATACGAATAATTTAAATGTCGAGGATGAAACAATTGCCAGCAAGATTCAAATTTGAATCGAACATTGCAAGACTTTGGCTACATTTTACTGAGAAAGAATCGTTTATTTTCCCTTACATTCCATTTTCATCTTCAATTCTAGCAATTGGTTTTTCCTGAACACGGAGAATCACATTTTTTTTGTTCTTACTTTACCTTCGCTGTTTCAATTTATTCTTGTTCATGAGTTAATATACTCAACTGGCGATTTCTATACGAAAACAGAATTCAGACCTCTAAGTGGGCGTATTAATTATATGATATCCGGAAAAGTGGTCTTCTAGAAAACCACTATATGTACAACACGAAATTAAAAGTTGCAAAATGTAATAGCAGAGTAATAATTTCTATTACGGTTGTAAAGACTTAAAGAAATATAGAAACATAATTATCTAAAGTTGCGATTAGCTTTGTTAAAATCTTTGCCACTAAACCTTAAGTAGCTGAGGCTTTAGAAAACTAAGTTTAAGAATTTGGGATATTTTGTCACTCCCTAAGCGAAGATCACCCCATTTAAGAAATATCTTAACGTTCATCAAAGAGAAAACTTATTCACGAAAACCAACATAGGAGTGCTAATATTTAGTAACGGTACTGAAAATTGTAGAGACCTAGAAAACTGAATAAGGAAAAATGAAGGAAAACAATTATTTCGCAGTGTTTTTTTACTTTAATGTATATCTATATTCATTACAGAAAGGGCTACATGATGTATGTATTCCAGGTTGGAGTTGATTAATGCATTTAAGGAAATGTTTTTTAAGAACAAACATGATAGAATGGAGGATTTGGCCAGGATTGTAGAGTAGTCTGAGGTATTGTCTTCAGACTATTTTTTAATTAGTCTTAACTTACTTCACAAAATTAATTACTGGTAATGATTTAAAACACTGCGGGATTTCATATTTGCACATGTAAATCTGACCGAAAGAAATTAGCGTAATGATACAGCTGTCATGTATTATCTCCTACTAAAAATTTTGTCGTCGTAAATTGAACAATTTTCGTTGTGCTAAACAGTTGCGATGAACCTAGGACTTGTCCAAACCATGATGGTAAAAAAAGGCTTGCAATGTCACAGTATCAGAATTTATCAAGAACTGAATAAATAAATGTTAATGTCCACCATTTTGACAGCTGATAAATTTACTGACATCATACGTTACATTAATTAGATAATGTCCACCATTTTGACAGCTTATAAATTTACTGACATCATACCTTACATTAATTAGATAATGCCCGTACAATTTTAACTGATATAAGATATACAAATGATGAAAGCAAAATATAAATATTCTAACAAACAGAAATGTGCCGTTTTATTTTACAAACTTACGCTTAGGCACTCACTCCTTTGTATAACTTAATGATAACTATTTCTCTGAAGATCCAATATCAACATCATTAAGGTTACCTGAATATAAAGAATATGACTAACTGAATTTCCACTAACGAAGAAAATAATATATCATTATGGTTCTCAGAAATTCGAACAAATTTTCTGGCTTTATTCATGAAATTTTCAGTTAATTTTCCAGCTGAACCCAATTCAAGACTTGAACACCTCGACCAGAAAAAGTTTCGTTCCTGTTGCTCAATCTTTAAAAAGCTAAGATATATTTTGACAGAAGAACGTGTGATAGTGAAGGCTAGTATTCTTAAATTAAAAGGTGTTTGTTTTATTATTAACATAGGTCATATCCCATGATCTCAATCACAAGTGTCCTACAACGAAAGCTTCTGAAAACTCAGATGACTGTGCTTATCATCAGGCGTCACTTTAGGGATTGGGAGCTTTGAATTTTCTACCACGGGTTTTCTATATAAACGTCACTGGTCTCACAATCTACATTTTTGTTTCAGACTGGTGTTATAATAAATCTCCCACCACGCAAAATTTCATATCTAATTGTTCCCAACAATGATTCGAAGATCCATTTCATGGGCTACCACGAACCACGTTTTTCTTCTGAAAAAACCTAATCGCCTATGTAATTCACAAATATATTAAATGTGTCAATACGAAATTCACGCGCAAAATAAAATTCACAAAAATGTGGCAATAACAGCAAACCTAATTTTTACATTTAACGTGTTTGTGATAGATAAATATACACAAAATACAATATGCGTGTACAAATGCAGTTAACACTTTCGACACTGTGACATACCATTCCGAAATTGGAGTCATGATTTCCAGAGACGCTTATCTACTGAGCCAGTACAGATGATAAACATTTTTTTCATTCGAAAAACGTGCCTAAAGCTATACTTAATTTGTAACTATTGCTATCAGATGCTTTCTCTTGTTTGAACATCCAGTTGTATTTTGTAAAAATACTTGGTAAGCGTTGAAATGCTTGTTTTTCTGTCTGCAAGATTTTCCAATAGCAGAAGGATGGGTAATGTCATTTGGATAAAATTTACGCTCAGTATTCTTTAAGGTATGCAGTATATCACGTGTAAAAAATCACTTTTTGAACTTAACATTTCACAAAAAATATTTTTCATGAATAGTAACAATTTGGCAAATGACGTTACCCATAAGAATTCGAAAAACATTCGACACTATCAGAAATCTGATCACAATTTCGACTTGTTGGAGAAAGCGGTAGAGCTTAATAACTAGTAAAACCATTTGTGAAAAGGAGTGCCAAAATTGCAATTCGCGTATTACTAAATTCACAAACAAACATCTCTAGAAAATCACCAGCTTCAAGGGAGAAAACAACGAAATGTATTTAATCATCATAGAATTTTGAACATCTTATATTCTACACACGCATGCTCGCACACGCACACATGTAATGATAAATCATCTAACCAAAATTTAAATAATCTCCAACTTTTCTTGAATCCTAAGAGAAAAAGTAACACGTAGAATTTGTTTTATAAAAATAACACCAATTCTTTTATGACAGTATCATGACTAGTATAAGCAAGTTAGTAAAATCCTGCAATGCATTGATTATGATACGCTTTCCAACATACCAGAAATCATTACTCAAGTTATCACTTAAGTTATGAGAATTATGGCTGTGGAGTAAATCTCGGTTATGTGCCCTGACTTTTGATCCCATTTCGATGATATTCAACAGAACCTGTTCGGTATACCTCCGAAATAACATTAAACAGTTTTGTCGCAATCGAAGCTTTCTTACGTAAGTAATAATGCATAAGGGCTATGGAATAGATCCCGCTCCTGTGTCCTAACCTTTGACCTCATTTCGCCCATTTTCAACAGAATTCGTCCCCAGGCAGGCCCTTACAACATACTAACATTTTATCCATATCGAAGCATTTTACGTAAGTTATGACGCATAATGGCTATGAAAGTGATTCCGCTCCTATGTCGTGACCTTAGACCCCATTTTGCCCATTTTCAATAGGGTTTGTCGCCAGGTGGTCCCCTACCACATAATAAAATTTTATCGAAATCGAACCTTTTTTACGTTAGTTATGACGCATAAAGCAGTGGAATGGATCCCGCTCCTTTGAACTGTCATTTGACCCCATTTCGTTCACTTTAAACAGGGTTCTTTCCCAGGTGATCCCCTACCAGATACTAAAATTTCATCGAAATCGAACGATTCTTACGCGAGTTATCGTGCGGACGGACATACGCACCCAACGCGTGACGGAATGCGGCAGATGGGAATCGCGACCATCTGCTCGCCGCAAGAGTGTGACGTCATAAACCTTTAATAGGATCCACACAACGCTTGACGTAATGAGACCGATGGCGTGACCGCGCGCCAACATTCTCAAACGCGAGATTGTGATGTCATAAGATTTCTAAGCATTGGTAACATTAATGGAAGGACGCCATGCCAATAGAAACGTTATAATTCGGGGTTGGTATTTCACCCACTAAACGAATTCTCCTAAAGTCGAGATCAAGCTAAATCGATTTCTAGTACCAGAAAACTGTAGGTTAACGACTTTCATCAAAATTCTTAGAGCCGTTTCAAAATAAAATGTACATACATACATACAAGGATTGCTACTTTAAGGTGGACGTCAAGTAATTTTGCTTCCTATACTTCCAATGGAAAAATTCTGCAGACATTTTCGTCACAAACAATGCGTTCCCAAGGATAAAAATTTGAACATCTATTAAAATAGCTTCATTTCATAACTTGGAATACTTAATATTTTCTAAACCATAGCCGTAATTATGCAATCCAACATTTATTTGTCCACTGACGTCATCAAAGCACAGAACGCGCCATCTTTTTTCTGGTTTCAACACCACCAAAAGAAACGTTATTGTTTTTTAATAGAATTCTGCTTATGTTTTACAAAATGTTAAGTATTCCAAGTTATAGTATGAAGTTATTTTAATCGATGTTCAAATTTCCATCCTTGGGAACACACTAATGGTGAAGGAAATGTGTACAAAATGTTTTCCATTGGAAATATAGGAAGCAAAATTACTTGACGTCCACCTTAATAGTGTAGGATAACAGCGACGGGATGGATCCCGTTCCTATGTCCTGACCTTTGATTCCATTTGTCCCATTTTCAGTAGGGTTACTCTCCAGGTGGTCCCCTACCACATACTACAATTTCATCGAAATCGAAGCACTTGTACGCACCTTATGCAGCATAAGGTCAATGGAATACATCCCGCTGCTATGTCCTGACCTTTGACCCCACTTCACCCATTTTCAATAAGGTTCGTCCTCAGGTGGTCCCCTACCACATACTAAAATGTCATTGAAATCGAACCATATTTACGCAAGTTATGACGCATAAGGACAATTGAATGAATTGCGCTCTAATGTCGTGACCTTTGACCCCACTTCAACAATTTTCAATAGGGTTTGTCCCCTGGTGGTCCCCTACCACATACTAAAATTTTATCGAAATCAAACCATTTTTACGTGAGTTATCGTGCCGACAGACGGACGGACGGACGGACGGAAAAAGCTGGAGCATATACGCTTCTTCAACCTACGTTTGGAAAGCGTAAAAAAGCAACTGGATCAACTTAAAAGTAGTCCGACGACACTGCCGTCGCCAACAGGCCACATTGAAATCGAACGTAGAGGCAACAATTAAACCATAATTATTAGTACTATATATATTTTTTTAACTAAATACCCATGTACCACTGTACCATAACGATTTGAGAATGGCTTGTATATATACCGAAAACTAATTATCTCCGTTCTGATTAAGTGGGTCTACTTTTACAGTGTAAATCATAATCGCATGCAAATTAAGAAAAAAGTGATCGACAGCCTGTGATTAGTTTCGTCTTTTCTTCTATCCTCCATTCATTTTGCTAAATGATTTCCATCATTCAGAAGTCGGAGTTTCGCAACTTCAAATATTTCTCCCACAAACCTTCCCGTTCTGATTTCAATATGATTAAATAGTACTCGAGAGGTTTCATGAAAATTCTGGAGCTTTCGTATTAACTTGAACTTCCCACAGGCTGTAAAATTCGGGAAAAGCTGCACAGAGTCAGTCAGTTTTAACTGTGTGAAATTCTTGTTGGGAGAAAAAAAGCGAAAAACGAGTGACGAGACAATTTTTTTGGAAATTGGTGGAATTTCGGGTAGAATTAGGTAGTGGAATGATTCGCGTCTTAAAACTGGAAGTATGGAAAATGTACATTGCCAGAATTGAACGACTAGAATGCACAATTCGTATATGCAATCATGTGTTACGAAGCTGGCAGACACTTGCGTCTGGAGTAATCCTTGTCGTCTTCTTGAATTTTGAAGTCGGAACTTGGAAGTGGCTGACTGATAATTCATATGTTGGGTTACAATTGGCAAAAAGATATCTTCAGCGGACATACCATGGAATCTCCAGGTTTATTTTTAGATACGAAAGGATATCTCTAGGACTCACACATGTCGTTGAAGTGGTAATTCCTCCTTCAGATGTAAATCGTAATCTCCAGACCTGAATATAAAATCACTAAATAATTTGTGAAATTTCATAGCCGAGCCAACTGTTCAGCTTGCCGGAAGAAATATCTGTTTCATTAGGATCGACAAATTGTGATATGTAGCATAATTATAAAACTTTATTTTAAAATTAAATACTGCATATTATAACACAAAAGTGACGGTCATCGTTAACGAGAAAAACAAAGGTTGGGTGAAACACAAGCACACTTAATAATAACTCCATTCCTTTGTATATTCATATTTGGGTGCTCCTCAAATTATCTTTGGAGTTTCTAATGGAAAAGAATAAAGAAGTTTCACACAGTGTTTCTGAAAGTTATTTATCTTGCAATATCTGTACGGCAGTATTTCATGCTATCAGGCAATACAATAATACTATGTACGTTTATATATTTCAGCAAACATTGTTATTCCACGTTCAGCGATGTGTTTTGCTAGCAGTACGAAAAGGAGGAAGCCTGTTATTGTTTCACACACCGCTTTACCTCGAAGATATGTTTCCAGTCAGGTACTTTTTTCGAATTATCTTAATCTGTGTGGCCACACAGCCGGTAAGTTGTTCCAGTGCAGTTTGTTTTTCGGAAAGATGCGTGCTATTTAATTGTCTCAAGGATTTTTAATGGTGCAAATGTCTGAAAGTGAAAAAATAATACCGAGAATTTTACACGTAAAGTCCGGCAGCATATAATTTTAAAACAACAGAGAACAGTTAACTCCGAGTCACGGATGATACTGCAAATCCTCAATTAATGAGTCTCCAGACATTACAGGGATTTCATATTCAGCTTTAAAATAAAAAATACTGTTTTCGACTAACATAAAACTTTTCGAACGCTATTACAGATAACTTCTATTTTGTAAAAACAAGGTTGTTCGGCATTAAAAGGTCGTTAAGGGTGATTTCTATGCAAAAATGTGGCAACAATACCAGAATGATCAGTGGGCATATAAATTTGAAAATAGCGGCAGAAACATCTGTGGAAAATCATTCGTCAAGTTCAGGGAGGTGAAAATATTTTTTTGTAATGGACTAATATTTCTAGAAGCATCGAAAGCGATGGACTTGGAGACACTTTAATCAGATGACAAGTAAAACTGAATTCACTATGTGAAGGCAGAAAATTGTCATCGCATCCTTCAATGTTCATAACAGGTTACACACAAGAAGTTAACATAGAATCATCAGTTGTGAGGCGAACTTAAACACACAATTTGAAAGACAAAAGATAATAAAGTAATCTAAAAATATTGATATCGCGAATCGTAAAATAACATAATGAAACATAAAAGGTCCAACGGAGAAACCATGTTTCTGTAGCCGCAGTGTTTAAATCCGGATACGTTGGGAGCTGCTGGATGGTTCCAAACTCTGATGAGTGTTCCACCAGCCATGCATGGCTGTTTAGAGCACTGTAGGCCGGTGCACTATCCTGTTGAAACAGAATAACACATATAGAATGCGCGAAGTACAGGATGATCTTAAGTAAAGCATCCCTAGTCAACACTCCGTGGAGAGATATCTAGCAGTCCAAACGCAACCAAATTTGGTATGCTGATAATTCAGGACATGCGGAAGAGATATCCGAAAAAAAAGTTCCAAAAGTCACCACTAGGAGACTTCTGGCGCTGAAAGCTGCGATAATACAGACAATATTTGGATCTTTGTTGGAAACGACACAAAATCGAAGCAGAAATCAACATTGTCTCCGGTATTTAATTGAACAAGGGAGGGGTTGTGCAATTAAATACCGGAGACACCTTATTGGTGCAACTGGCACTGCTCAATTTGGGCGCCATTGTTAAATTGCTAAACATGAAGTCGATGAGTAGCGTGTTCAACGGCCGAACGTAACTGATTATTGTCTTTCATTTCAACAGTGGAATCTGTTGAAATGCATGAGAAGTTTGCAATGCCCAAATGCTACAATTATCCGTGTTGACTGTTCGATTGAGTTGAAAATGTGCCTCGTTACTCTACAAGATCTGCTATGGCCACACATCGCTTCCATTCTGTCAAGGATGGTAAATGCAAAGGTCAGTCGGGTGTCCTTGTCACCGTCAATCAACTGTTGGGTGTGGCTGATCGTGTATGGAAAAAATACAACACCTTTCTCAGAACCTTCCACACGGTGGTGTGGGGCCCATCCAGCTACCGTGACACAGCGCGTGTATCACTGAAACCTGTTACACATTATCCAGCAATCCACAAGCACCGTGGTCATATCTTCAACGACTTCAAGAGCTATCGGTTTGCGCCATCGCCCTGGTTGAACACGTAGACATCCAGTTTCCTCCAAACGAGCAATCTTTCTTCTGAGAGCACATGGAGAATGGACCTCGGGGCAAATTCTTACGACGTCGGAATTCTCGAAGCGCAGCGGCAGCATTGCTCGCGTTTTCATAAAACAGCTTCACAAGAAGACAGCGTTCTGCAAGGTGATATCCATTGCGTTTGATGGAATACGAATGGTATTCACCATGCCTAGGACAATTTTATACCATGGAGTCGCCCGTAGCGCGTGTGCCTTATGCAAATGGTATGCTTTCTTGTTGCTCGTAGCACCACAAAGATTAATTTCCCTCGTTGAACCGAAAATTGCCTATATTATGGCAGCTTGCAGCGCCTGAAATCTCCTGGTTGTGACTTTTGGAATATTTTGTTTTCGGAAATCGCTTTTGCATGTCCTGAATCGTCAGCATTCCTAATTTGGTTGCGTTTGGACTGCTATATATCTCTCCAGAGAGCATTAAATAGGAATACTTTAATTCTGATCACCCGGTATATTAAAGCGTGCAGATGATCAACCAGCACATGTCGATATCTCAGAGTGTTTAACAACCTCTCCAGACACGCCAAGGAACATAATGCGTTCAACTGGAAATGTCCTGAACCATCGCAGTGCCACAAGCGCGTTGAACTGCGGCAACTTGGAACGATGGGACTATATTGCCTCATGGTGTCGACTACAGTACCAGCCACATTGATCAGCTCGGTACAGCTGTAAACATGATTCATCTGACTAAACGACGCAGCGCCACTCTGCAGAGGTTCTTATTTACGTTTCCTACACAAAGTAGGGCGTGATGTCCAATGACGACTACTCAACAGTGGCACACACATAGGGCGGCGGCACCCATAACACGGGGTACACAACGTGCAGTACCGTTCGTTCGCTGATGTTTATTTGGCATCTGATATTTAACATGCATGCAATTTGTGCTGTCGTTGCCAAGTGGTCGGACTGTACGGGCCTAGAATATATGTCCTTCCAGGTCATAAATGACGTTTTGTTAGCCACCGCTTACGTTCTAGACGCTGATACGTCCGTCGATGTTATACTCGCGGTACAACCTTGATAGGGTTGCCCTAGGCAATCCAAGTGCTCTTACCACTTGGACGAAAGAATTACCCATCTGTCTTTGTCCAACATGCGATCACGTTCAAACTCGCTCAGATCAGCACGTTTCCAGATTGCGATATTCTGATGCCCCCTATTTATCGTCTGCAATCGGTATGGGTCTGCTACACTATACACGAGGATGCCGATGTCAACTTATCATCACCCTTATCTCTAATGTTTCGTCTTCTGAGTGTAGTAAATATGAAAGAGCTGTAGATTCACTGGTTGTAAGCAAGCACAAAGGTAGAATTCTTGAACGGACATTACCTAACTATCGTGTTACTTACATCCTTTCTTCATCTTTAATGTGAAGGTTTTACACATGTGTTATTTTTAAAGATGCTTACCAGTTCAAAATCATTTAGTTTTTTATGTAACAGTCTTTTCAAAAGGAATACTAAAAGCTATTTAGAATTTATTTCTGAAAATCTCACATTATACAGGATATTTCTACACGTGTCCTCACTATACTCATGCGCAAGTGAAACACAATTCTCGAATCAGCCAAAACGATACAAATAAGCGCGCAGGTAGCCAATCAACGTAAAGGATGATACATAATATAACTTATGCCTTCTCATGATATATATTATATCAGTCCGATGGCTTCTCAATGTAGAGTTCGCCACACATTACGTATGGGATCCAGAATCAGACAGCCTGTCCGTAAGTCATTCCTATCTGCAGCGAAGACGAAGAAAGGCCTCCAGTTCCGTCAGAAATACAAGTATTGTGCAATTAATGAGTGGCAAAGGGTAATGTGGTCCGACATGTGAGGTTTTCAGCTACACCGTGCACATGGATGGGTGACGATATGGAGACTTCAGCACAAGTGTATGGATCCATCTTTAATCGTCACTACCCTTAATGCTCCCGGATGTATTTTTATGGTCTGGGGCACGTATTCGGGGTGGTATTTTGTCCTCTGATTCATACGCAGCAACGTCTGCCCGACCAAATGTTGCTGACCAAGTACGCCCAGTTATGTTGATAGTTTTCTCCAATGGTGATGGATACTTCCAGCAGGACAGTACTATCGTGAGGATTGTCCGTTGATATATCAGTATTTTAGGTGAAATGGCATAAAAAGTAAAGGCAGTTTTGCGTTTAATAAAATAATGCATTATTTATATTGATATGTTCCCTTCATTTATGTGTCTTAATGCGTTTCTTGCTGAAATGTGAACCTGCATATTAAGTGTGTGATTGATATGGGTGGGAGCAGAAACCCAAACCCAGATGTACGAAACAGCAAAGATCGAAAGAGGAGACGAGAGAGAAAAACTTTCCAACATCTTTCGGCGGTAATAAATAGACTCTGATTACTGCTACTTATCAAAGGGATTCTGGTACTCATGTGTTCAGTGCAATAATAACTTATTTTTCATTTTACAAGTAACTACAGAATTAGGTGTTGTTTAAACTGGAAATTGCATGTATAATCATCTTTGCTAAATGAAAAGGAAAATAGTTTTACTAAGTACTGATTTATAGATATTTTTGAATAACGCATTACGTAAAAATGTGTCGTTCTTGCACATAAAAAATGTTAATACTAATTGATATTAGATGTTTCTATCCCTTAATGGCAAGTTTGAATGCAGTATCAGTTACAATACTTTTGGAATTTAAACATTTTTACATAACATAGCTGAATTTCGTAAGACTATATCGAATTTTAGGTATTTAGATCATCACATATTATGTATCGAGAAATATGATTTCTCAGCAAGTATTCAGTTTTGCTTTGATAAAGTTAATGGTTGCAATCAGGATTTATGATATTACATTTAGTAATAAATCCAAATAAATGTTTATAAATAAATATTTCAACACTATTAAAACACTATGTACAAGTACTGCTAGTGTAACGTCTGTGAGCCTTAGTTCACTTAAAATGTTAGACAAGAGTTACTCATGCTTGCCTGATAGTTCGATCCGCAAGCACGGCCATAAGCTAAAAGAAGGATTATAATTGCCATGTTCCAGAAGGCTTCCCATTCCAACTTGGTCAGTATTACAATTGATTGCTTCCTTGCTTTTGACCAGTTTGGCAGCTAATTCTGCTATTTGATTGATGGTTCATTCACCATTTTTTTGTTTTTTATCGGTTTCTCCATTTATTTTTTTTTCCGTAAGTTTCTCACTCGTGGACATTCCTTTAACTTTTTTAATTAATAGGTCAAATTTGCTTTCTTCCTCAGAGAATGAGGGAAAGGTTTCACTAAGAGGGCGTTTTTCTTCTTCAGAGAAGGAGGAAAATGAAAATGAACGGCCCCTAAATATGCCGTTGTTTTTTCCCCCTTCCTCAGAGAAGGAGGAAAATGAACGGCCCCTAAATATGCCGTTGTTTTTTTCCCCCTTCCTCAGAGAAGGAGGAAAATGAACGGCCCCTAAATATGCCGTTGTTTTTTTCTTCATCGTTGTTATTGGCAAACTGCAATTGAGCCTCTTCATTACAGTTATTTTTTTCTGCCTCTTTAATTTCTTTGCTAAGCCTGCCAGCGAAATATTTTGGTTTTTCCACGGTTGGAGTAACCAGTTTTTTTTGCTTATGCGTAGCATTTTCATCTATATTTTTATCAACATCAACAATTTATTTCTCTATCACTTTTGTGTTTTGGAATTTTTTTTTGCGATATGTTTTTATTTTTTCTTGTGGCACAGAATTCTGTATCAGGCTCTTAAAAGGGCCTTTTTTTTTTCTCGCCTAGATATTTGTCAACATCGGCAATCAATTTCTCTGTCACATTTGTGTTTTGGAAATTTTTGCGATGTTTTTCAATCCTTTCTTTTAGCACAGAGTTCTGTACATTGCTTTTAGGGACAACTCTTTTTTTCTCTGTGTAATAAATTAATATTACGCAGGTATTTATTTGTATCATTTTTCATTAATTCTGTGTCATTTACAGCATTCTTTATTTTTGAGCTTAACTTATGCTCATAAGATGACTGAGGTTGTTCTTTTTTTCAACACTTTTTGTGTTTTGTATTTGCACAGTTACTTTTTTGAAAAAAGTACTCGGCCCCAAAAAGGGCCTTTTTTTTTTTTTTTTCATTGCAAAAGCCTGACGCCGAAGCCGTCTCAGGTCTGTTTTTTATAAAACCTTCCTCTTGGGTAAGGTTGTCCGGAATTTTCTCGGACTTTTCATAAATCATATCTGGTATTTTCTCAGATATTCCATCGCCCGGGCATCCCACCGGTGTTTTATTGATATCTGAAAATTTTACAAATATCCCATCGCCCGGGCATCTCTCCGGTGTTTTAATGATATCTGAGATTTTATCAGATATCCCATCGCCCGAGCATCTCTTCGGTGTTTTAATGATATTTGTAATTTTTTCAGAAATCCCATCGCCCGGGCATCTCACCGGTGTTTTTTTCATATCTGATATTTTTTCAGATATTATGTCTGGAATTGGCACAGACATACAAGAGTCATCGACAACTTTTTTGTCAGATGACGTGCCTAGATTTTTCTGAGGCACAGAATAAGAAATTTTTTACCTACCAATCTTCTTCTTGTTCTTTTTTGGATACTATTACAAAGTTCCGGCGGAAGGTTCTTGATTCTTCTAGATCTTCTTGGATCTGGCTTTTCAGTTGACTCAGGATTTCCCGTGAAAGTAGATGTGGAACGGGAAACGGCATCGCTTTTCTTGGCGTCAGGCTTTTGCTCTACAACATCAGAACTTGAAATTCTCTTAATTTTTTTGGATGGGCTTGAAGCTGAAACGAAGAGAAGTGGATTCGAGAAAATTTTAATTGAGCTTTGAAAAAAGCTTAACAACTAAAAGATCCCCTAACCGGACTGATTCGGATAGACTGGTAACCCAGAAACTATCTAATCGCAGAACAAGACGAACGGCCGACGACGACGAAAAGCTTGCACTAAAGTTCACTCGCAGGAGCTCACACGATGTGCGACCTTCCTGCACGGAATCCAACAGCAATATAAATAAAATTGAAACAGTAAAAAATGATGAAAAAAAAACCGAGGATGAATTCTTTTCCTCTGAAAAAAATGGACTTAACATATTAATTTGGAATGCGCAAGGCATCAAAAGGCAGCATAGAGAATTCTTAGCCTACCTAAAATACAAAAAAATTGATATTGCGCTAATTAATGAATCTTGGCTAATGGACAGAATTAAATTCAAAATTCCCAACTACAAGGTTTACAGAAAAGACAAAACCTCCCAAAGTGGGGGAATTTTGATTGCAGTGAAAGATAAACTAGAGCAAAGTGAAGCGATATGCAACACAGAGGATGGCATGGAAGCGCACTCGGTTATTATTCAAACAAAAAATAACCCGATTAAATTTACGGCACTATACAATCATCCCAAACACACTATTACCAGGGAAGCTCTAGATAAGCTTTTCGAGGAAAATATTCCTACGGTCATTGCGGGAGATTTTAATAGTAAACACCGCTATTGGCACTGCCCAAGAGCTAATAAAAGTGGGAACAATATTTTCAGATATCTTTTAAACCAAAACATTGACTTGGGGGCGCCTTCTGAACCCACACGAACGGCGCTCAGAGGAACTAGCAATATACTAGATTTTGCACTCCTGAAGAATAATAAATATTACTTTGAAATTTATACTGAGGCGGCACTCTCCTCTGACCACAATCCAGTTCACCTCCAGCTTTATACTGACAAAACTGTGAAGGTAGCACCCAAAATGGTCACTAACTTCAAGCAATTTGAAGGGAAAATTAAACTAGTGCCACCCCCAGTAATTGGAGACTGTAATAGCAAAGAAGAAACTGACACAGCTATTAAACTCTTTAACCTCTCCATTAAAAAAATTATGGAAGAATGTCAAACTCCTGCTAAAGAGAAAAAAATCCGTACTATTTACCCAAAGAAATTTTGGAACTTATAAAAGAAAAAAATAGGTACCGAAGCAAGTGGCAAAGAACAAGAAATAAAACGTTCTATGACCTTTATTGCTGCATAAATAGACAAATTAAAAGAGAAATCAGAAAATTCGAGAATGGGTCATGGGGTCAAGTATTAGAGGAGGCTCATATTGACTACTCTGAAAATTCGGATAAAAAAAACAAAATGACTCTATGGAATCTTACGTCGAGCTTGCAAAATAAAAATGTCAAATTACTCCCACCCCTTCAAAAAGAAGATGGGACGGTAGTTAGAACTGACGAAGAAAAAGCAGAAATTTTTGCAAACTCACTAGAAAAACAGTTTAAAATAAATGACATCCCTGACACTGATGTAGCCATTAAAATGAAAAAGGCCCTGAATACTTATTTTAGACACGCGGAGGATGTAGAAAATTCTAGAGTCATCGCCCAAAGTGCACAACTCTATGAAGAATTACTAGTAAAAAAAAACCTGTATTAACATCCCCAATTAAAAGCAAACAGAAAGTCTCTTTTAAAAAAAATAGAAGCACAAGGCAAAGAAAACAACAGCCAAAAGTACAAAATGCTACGGCCTCTTTTACGTCCGATAGACAAGTTAAAGGTGCTACGACCTCTCGCGGGTCCGGAACGCCAGAAACTGAAAAGATAAGAAATAAAAAAGCCCTTTTAAGGGCCAAAAAAAAAATTTTTGTTCCTCCTGACTTTGAAAAACCACTACCCATCAGTGAAAGGGAAGTTAGGTTTCATATTAATAATCTTAAAAATAAAAAGGCACCAGGCAATGATGGCATAAATAATAAAATTATGAAAACATTACCGGAAGAATATGTGCAAACCCTTACTAAAATATACAATTGTGCCATTAAAATAAACTACTTCCCTGATATTTGGAAGACAGCAGAGGTAATACTTTTACCCAAGCCAGGCAAAAACCCGGCAATTCCTGAAAATCACAGACCGATTTCGTTGCTCCCAACCATGGGAAAAATCTTTGAAAAAATAATTCTTATTAGAATGCAACAATTCTGTGAGGAATACCCAGTAATTCCATTTACTCAAGGAGGTTTTAGAGATAAACACTCCACGGTGCACCAACTCTCTAGAATAACTGAAAAATGTGCTGAAGGAATTATAAAAAAGGAACACACAGCAGCCATATTTCTGGATGTGGCAAAAGCATTCGATAAATGCCCACATGAGGCAATTATCTACAAGCTAATAGCACATGATTTCCCACCCTGGATTACACACATAATCAAATCATACCTCACTAACAGAACATTCTGTGTAAAAATCAATGGGAAAAAATCGTTAAGAAAAAAAAATCGAAGCTGGTGTACCTCAAGGCAGTGTACTCGCACCAACGCTGTATTCTATCTTTACGTCAGACTTTCCCAACTATAATAACAGGAATCTGACTACAGCTCTCTATGCTGATGACACTGCACTCGCTTATACTTCCAAAAATAAAAATCAAGCAACTTTCATGTTGCAACATTATGTTGAAAAACTTGAGAAATATTTCTTAGATTGGAAAATTAAAATCAATACCGAAAAACTCAAGCAATTCTATTTTCTAGGATTAAATGCAATCACAATCCAGACTTTGAAATAGAAATGTATAAAAAAAATACCTTGGGTAAATTATGTTAAATATTTAGGACTTTTTATGGACCACAACCTAAACTGGAACAAGCATATTAAAGAAACTGTGTCCAAATCTCTTAAGATCAGAGGAAGTCTCAAGCCAATAATAAAAAATAAAAGGCTTAGCAGGAAAAACAAAACTTTGATATGGAAAGCCTGTATCAGCCCTGTTATTACTTATGCCTGTCCTATGTGGGGTAACTGCAACAAACAGCAGAAAAATAAGATTACCTCATTTCAAAATAAAACCCTACGATATATGGTTGGACTTGATGGAAGAACTTCAAACCATGCTATCCGAAGCATGCTAAATATTAATTCCATCCATTACACGATGTATGACTTAGCTTACAGATACTATGAAAAAGCTAAGATTCATCCTAATCCTCTGGTCAGAGCGGCCATTAACTATACTGTCAATGAAACTGACAGTTATAAAAGGCCAAAAACTATCTTGAATAAAGTTCCAGAAATGAACCCAATTCACAGCTACCCTAGCAAAAAAAATAACAATAATTGGGACTAGGTTTAGAGGGTATTTCTCACCTATGAAGAATTTCTGATAAAAAAAAAAAAAAAGGGCTCTTTTAAGGGCCGTACTCTGATTTGCAAATATACTTCACACATGTGAATAAATCTCGTTAAATAAAATAAAAAAAGAAGGGGGGGCTCCTCTAAGAGCCGTACTCTGTTTTGAAAACATACTTCACCCATGTGAAGAAACCTTGTTAAATAAAAAATGAGACAAAAAAAAAAAAAAGGCTCTTTTAAGGGCCTTACTCTGATTTGCAAATTTACTTCACACATGTGAATTAATCTCGTTAAATAAAAAAAACAAAAAACAAAGAAGGGGGTGGGCTCCTCTAAGAGCCGTACTCTGTTTTGAAAACATACTTCACCCATGTGACGAAACCTAGTTAAATTAAAAATGAGAAAAAAAAAAAAAAAGGCTCTTTTAAGGGCCGAGCAAAATGTTGCATAAAAGATTTATCTTTTTTGTACTAAATATCTCTGCCCCTAAAAAAACAAGGTATTGTTGGTCTTGCCTTTTATTTTAAAATTTGTTGTTGTTTTTCTCTGATTAAAAAACAAAACAAAAAAAAAAAAAAAAAAAAAAAAAAGGCTCTTTTAAGGGCCGACAAAATGTTGCATACTCTAAACGAGTATCTTAAACCTCGATCGGTGTAATTTTGTGATCACACCACCCCAAGCTATGGCTACTCTGACATGCCTGTCAAGAAGCAACAAAAGTAAACCTGTGAAAAAATTCTGTAAACCAATGGGGAAAAATCTTTTCTCTCATTGGCTGGCGAGCAACACTGAGCAAATGGCCAGTTTTGTCTTACCCGGTGTTCAAAGACGATTTTCTCTGGGAAAGATGTTCTGTGTGTGATTTTTTTCCAGGTTCCCCTTTCCTGTGTCCTTTCCTTCCTTTCCCCCTGTGCTCTTCTGTGGCACAGGTGTACCGGGCATTTTTCTGCGGAGAGAGATATCACTTGAAATGGCTTGTTGTTACAGGTAAGTATGTAGGGCAGCTTACAACTTCACTTCTTAACGGGTAACCGTCTACTCCCTCTCCTTTAATATTTCCATACTTTTCTTTCGTACTATCCTATCAGGGAAATCTGTTCCCAAATATCTAATATTCCTCTTTTTCACCTGACAAAAGGCGCAGAGCGCTGAGGGTTCGGGTCTCTCAACCTCAGATAGGAAATATCTCTCTCTCGGCTTAACATTCCACTTATGGGATATACCGGCGACCTGGCAGAACACACAAGGTCGTAGCAGGAAGTAGAAACAGTATCCTATCAGATTTCAAATAAAGAAATGGAATTAACCACGGGCACGCTATTCTGCGCGGTCGAAAAACGTCTTATTCCCATTTTCTACATTATTAACCATGAAAATTAGTGGTGGTATTTAAATCATTCCTCTAAGGAGTTCATTCATTATTCGCGTGAAAGTGTTGTTCACGAATGATATTTTAAATGAATAATCATTCAATTTAAAGCTCCCCGGGTGTCTCTCTACACTGATTAAGAATTTATGTTTTTGTAGGGGTCCCTTTTTTGTATTCTAATCGGACATTGGGAACTTTACGTTCAAATCGGAAATTGACAACTTTCCAACAGAGCCCGAGATCAGTTGAAAGCATTACACATTTCACGAATGGATCTCCGATCGTTATGAACATATCATTTACATTTAAGACGAGAGCGAAAATCTCCAAACTCCCGAAGAACGGGAGCTCAGAACATATGTACCGTTTGCTTACGGATCTCAGTTCGTAGCGAATTTGCTATTCAAACGGACGAATTGGAGTTAAAATACAATGCTTATGCTTTTTTATAGCATTTTACAGTAATTGCATATGAAAGCAAACATATGTGTTTATTAAATTCTATACTAAGGTTAAATTTTCCTAAATGATTAGAAATGTCTCAAGATCCAAAGCTCTTACCAAATACAGGGGATACAGCCAGACGACATAATTCTGGATTAATATGCTCATCAAAATTTGTGAAGCCCGGTTAAAGGCTTGTTCACTTCGTGCCATTCTGGATAAACACGAGTCCGCCACGATTTCGGTTCGGGTTCGGCTTGAAATCAGGCTGAACTCGAAAAACTTAGAACAGGCAAGAAAAGTTGCTTCTTCGGATCATGTTCGGGTTGGACCAGCATTTTAATCATCTCACACAAAAATCCAACTTTAAGGTTGTTCCAACTAAAAATTATTTCCAGTGTTTGAAATTGTAAAACTTTCTGTTGGAATTTACTTAAGAATTAATATATTCTCAAGAATGAAAAAATGCACATCCATAAAAAAACTGTATATTATATCATGGCAAACATAATATTTGCTAAAACTTAACCATAATTATGCAAAGGACCAATAGTTTTTTCTTTCGTAATATTGAAAACTGTTAATAGAAGACGCGACGTACACTTCAATTAAGTAAGTGGACTAAAAAATGTTTGATATCTTATTTAAGAATTGGAGATCAGTACCTAAATTACTGGAGATATCTTTTCATTAAATTTATTAATTCTCGAAATGGAATCAAAATTTGTGTCTCTCCATACGATAGTCGGAACGTTTTCCATAATTTGAGGCACTTAGATTAAATATTTTGACAATAACTTTGCTGAAAATGTCAACAGAAATGCAGATACTGCTGATTTCTGATTCCGAAGTAAGCCATTAAACACTCTTTGTCCACTGATGTCATCGAAGTACATGTCGCGCCATCTATTTACAGGTAACAACATTAAAAAATAGAAATATTTCATTTTTAATATAATTATGTTTAGGTTTCATAAAATAACAAGTATCTCACGCTGTAGTTTAAATTTATATTTATCGATGTTAAAATTTTTCATCTTTCGGGATGTACAGAAGGTTTTATCATTTGAAACGTAGGGCGGAACTTTTAAGTGAGACCACCTTGAAACCACTTTTTTTTTGCCATAAATAAATTTCTTTATTAAAGTTCCTTTTTAGATATTCGGAAATAAGTCTGAAACTCGGCGATGATCACTGACGCATCTCTTCGATAGATATTAAGGACTGTTCAGAACAAGTAACCATCTTTCTGACAGCTGATATTGTTATCACAGGAGAAGGCAAGTTAAGACAAGTCAGTGGAAGACTGGAGATCCACAGTCGTACTGTTTGACAAACTAGTGCACAATATCTACCTGTTCAACGAGCTCTCGTCACGAAAATAAAAGATATTTTCAGTGACTGTTAGGATACTAGTACAAAAGAAGGAAGATTCAATGAATTTTATCATTAAATGATTTTAATGTATGATCATAGTCACACTAATTTACTTTAATGGTTGAATTTACATTCTCGCCCATGTCCACATTCAGCTAGGGGTCACAAAGCGTGTTGCCTCAATCCCTACCTCAAGTGAGGGTACAATGTAAAATTTGTTTCTTATGAGAGAATGATCGAATCAAGAACTAATTCGAAGCTTCAGATTGTCGACTGCTTTTCTTCGTTTTGAAAATTCATAAATAGGAATATTTTGCTCATACTAATTTGGATGTTTCTGCGCAATAATTTCCAAACTTATTTTCTGTTCGTGATATTCAGGAGTAGCATTTTCTACAAACTTGCGAAGTTAGCGTAACTACAAAAATAGCTATGTTAACAATATTTTTCCGATGTGCAGGAGTCCGTCGTTGTATATTAAACAGGATCATAGAATGACTGCTGCTAACAAATGCATTTACAGAATTCATAAGTTTTTGATGATATGTAATGCCGATAAGATTTAAGTTGGACCGTTACAGAGCAAATGATGCTTTTAGCAATATATATATTGGATTTTGGAATGAACGACTTTCAGCGTAATCAGTATTCTTTGCTTACCTCAACAATGTCAATTTTAATATCTAACCCCTAGTTATAATACACTTTCCTTTAAGCGCAGGAGATACTCTACCAACTCAGTTAAGACCTGGGGCATGGATTCAATATTAATACAAATTTAAAATAACAAATGAGCGTTGTTAATCAAATGAATTAGTATACAACAATCGACGCGTAATCACAACAGAAAAAGATAGGGATTTTGTCAGTCGACAGAGCAGTATCCTACTTTCTTTTACGTTCTCACGTGGTACTAAAGGAGTCATACCAGGTCTTCCCCAAATAAAATCAAAAGCAACTGTTGCCGTGTTCAACAATACTAATACTGATTTTATTAAGATAAAGATAATATACTCGCCAAAGAAATGCACTCATCACCACAAAAATATTTGCACCCAGAAAAAAGCATCCGCCAGGAATGAAACTTGGTGGGTAGGTTCGAGATCTAGGGATATGCAACCGATTTAAGTATCACGGTCGGCCGCGCATGTGATGCAAGCAAAGAGGGGTCGTAGCGTTGTGCCAGACCGGCTTTATAAGGTCGTCCCGTTGGGAATTCTCGGCATTCTGACTCTTGCTGCTTTGCGTTTTGCATCCTTTGAACGTGAAGTGTGCCTCGGAAAACGTTCAGAAACAGTTCGAGCAGTTGTAGGAGTTCGAGAGTGACCGCAACGTCGGGCACCTGGAAGCGGGATGGTCTTATCACGGTATTTCGCGCCATACCGGTCGTGCTGATAACACCATAGAAGGTTGTTAGTGGCAGTGGTTAGAACAAGGCATGCAGCAGCGACAAGAAGGGTTCAGGAGAACTAGAATAACCACGGAGAGAGAAGACCGTCAGGTTGTCCGACATGCCCGGAGCGACCCATCAGCCACGATTACGGACATTGAGCGAGCAGTGGTGCGCTCCATGCATCGTCCGATTAGTGCCAGTACTATTCCAGGATGACCGCACGAAGTAGGACTACATGCACTCGACTGTTACGGGGACTGCACTTAACACCATTGCATTGTCGCCAAACACTGCAATGGCGTTGTGCCAGGATGTCATTGATCCATTCATCTTCAGTGATGAGTCCCGCTTTTGTCATGGAGGAGACAACCACAGACTCAGTGTGTAGAGTGACCGTTGTCAGCTCGAAGGTGAATTATTTGCTTTCGAGGGACACACGTTCAGAAGGTGCGGAGTGAAATTGCCTACGATTTCAGTTCACATTTGGTGCTCATTACAGGCACTTTGACAGCCCAAGGTTACGTGAATGAGGCGCTGAATCCAGTGGCCTTACGTTTTCGGACTGCTTACTTCGGTGCGATTTTCCACCAGGACGACGGTCGTCCGCATGGTTCTGCTGTCTCGAAAACTTGCCTCCGAGGCACTGATACTCTGCCATGGCCAGCCGCATCGCCAAACCTATCGCAGATTAAAAATATGTGGGATATTATTGGACGCGCTATCCACACTCCACCCCTATCGCACAACCTACAGGAACTGTGTGAGAAGATTCAAAATGTATGGGATGGCTTATCGCAGGACATCATTAGGAATCGGTATAACTCCATGCCGAGACGTCTGACTTGATGTGTGAGCAAATATGGCGGCCTGACGCCATACTGAGAGAAACTACTTATTGGCGTGTAGCTCAATTAATATTGCCCATATCAGTCTCAATGTTTAATCATTTATTGTTCCTGGTAACCTATGCCTTCCTCCCAAATAACATTGCAATCCGACACGTCCTTCTGGGTGCCATTATTTCTTTTTTGATGATGAGTGTATGTACTGGTGTTCGCAAGCACACGCATCCTGCGGTATCTCTGTTACTCATGCCTTTTATAAAATGCGTTTCGGTTAACGCATTGATTTGTCCACCAGTGTCAGTATAAAAAATCTCCAACATCGCTTTCGGACAAGGTAAGTGATCATAAGGTAATCAGTAGTCATTTCAGAATACTAAATCAACTCCGCAAACAGATTTGTTTGAATCACATCAATTGTTTTACATAAATACGTACATAAAATCTCTGCGTGTATGAACAAAAATCTATATAATTGATCTCTAGACTCCGTGACCTTCGGGATGTGTTACGACATACGTCGGAAGCAATATCAACCGAGCATGAAGAACTACGTCGTTTTTGAAACTGGTTTTGAGCAAGGAAATGAAAACGTTATCTTCAGTATCTCAAATTTTCTTTCCGAAAGACAGAAGTGTTTCGAAAGAAAGAAATGAAATTAATATCTTGTTTTAGCAAACACTTTGAATTTTGAAGCTTGTGCATCTGTAAACATGTGCGGATGGGGCGAAAAAATATTGATAATTAAACTAGAGTCGAGTTAATTTATATTTAAACTCATGCGAAACTACGAAAATAAATTAATTTAATAATTCTAATGCGAGGGCTTTGATTTCTGTAGCTCGTGCAGCTTTAAACATGTACGAATGGGGTGAAAAACTCTGCGGAATTACACTCGAGTTGCGTTTTTCATATTGTTACTGTAGAATTACAACTAAGAGAACGACTGCCTCCATAATAGTATACATAAGTGTGATTTAAGGATGTCAAAATAACGGCTTGCTTAATTAATGACTAAGTGTATTATCTGATACGAAAAAAAATTGAATTACCAAAAACTCACCAGCTTTTCCACTAAAAAGCGTAAAAAAGGTCTGCTTTGACATAAACAGGTTAAGTACAGGTTTACTCAGGGTCATATTTAATTTGTTCGTATTTCAACAATTGCTAAGTTTTCTACAATGATGCAATTAGTAAATACCTGAGTGATGTACCAAACCACCTTATGGTATCACTTATTGCCCATACTCTCCAAATGCATTATATTCAGGTAACGGGAGAAGTTGAACGTGTATCTCAGTTTTCCTTTGAAGAAAACTCAGCCTATGTTGAAGGCGATATCAAGAGGATATGTTGCCCAGTGATATTCAGCTCACCCCACCGAATATTACCTATTCTCTTTCTGTTTACACGACTGTTTAATAGGATTATAAATCAGTCGTACGTAGATGTTCTGAAAATCCTGGAAGAAACAGAATATTTCAGTGCACAGAACTAAAACAATTTAGTTTTAATAGCAATTACGTTATGAAAAAATGTAACTAAGCCATGAACTAATTGCAGATTAGACGAAATGAGCCAATACCTTGTACAACTGACGTAATATTGTACTAAGTAAGGTGACAGTTTCCCATATCTTATATTGTAAAGGCAAAGTTCTCATAGCAAGCCAAAGCTCTTACAAGGCTAAACGTCCAGAATATAAATAAAAATAAGAAATCAATGAAAATGTTTTGTACTGATATTGATTTAAGGAAAGTAAACACTACAGTAGTGGCCAAAATTGTGGAAACCTTTTGGAAATTGTGTAATTTTTAGGTTTGATGGTTCATAACACCACTTTTTTTTTGGAGAAATACCATAAAATTATATGAAGTATTTTGTATTAGAACAGCAGTTATGAAGAGCAAAAGTGGAACACATAGAAAAAATGAGACATACAAACATTCTCATAATGTCAGTTAATAGTTAGTTGGGTAACCTTTAGCGTTAATTACGGCCTTACAACTCCTTCCCATGGAGTGAACCCAGTTTTTCAGTTATGCAGCTGTTATAATGTGAAACCAGGATTTAATTATTGCATCTAATAATTAGGTTTTATTGCTGGGTTGCTTCTGACTAACAAGTTTCTTTAGTCGGCTCCATAAATTTTTGATGAGGTTAGGGTCTGGGCTATTCCCAAGACATTCCAGCACTGGAATATGATTATCTTGAAACCACTTTTTGCACACAGCAGCAACATGACATGGAGCTGAATCCTGTTGAAATATAAATGTCCCATTACCTTGGAAAAGGTCACTTGCGGATAGGCATCAGTTTGGGCTCAAATATTTCATTAATGTATTTTTCGCCATCTATATTCCCATTAATCACGCCATTTCGGCCCACACATTTTGATGTCATACAACTCCACATCATAACACTAACTGGCTGTTTCACGGTACATATAATGCAATCAGGGTGCAAATCTTCTCCGATTCTTCTCCTTACGTATTTTATGCAATCACTACCGAACAGGGAGGTTTTGGTCTCATCACTCCAAATAACACTGTCCCATTATATACATGTTCAGAAAATACAACGTGGTTTGTCACAAATATTTATATTTTCACGTCGACGATGGTTTAGCTTAGTATTGACCTCGCTTCATCAGGACGAATGGCACGTAAATATTCAAATTTTATTTCATGTCACAAATGATGTTTACAGTCACGAGTTTTGGTTAGATGCTTCCACGCCCTTGATATAAATGGGATGCATGCCATGTCATTAACAAGTTGCGAAGACTTCATATACATATGGGATGCTTCCAAAATATCAAGTTTGGAGGTTGAATCTGGCTTGTTAATAAGTTTCGCTTCTTCATAGATAAACGTATGGTCCCTTTCATAACAGTGTTTAGTAATCAATGACTTTTTTAGGTCACAATTCAGAATGTAGGTCTTGTGCTACTTAAATCTAAAACGCAAGGCTCTACGGGTCTGTCCTATATACGAAGCACCATATTCACATCTGATCTGATAAATTCCCTACGGTTTCTTGTCTTCAACATATTCCTTTTTATCCTAAAAAGTTAATTTTGGTTATGGGTTTAAACATCACCTTAAAATTAATGGTTTTGAGAATTTTTGAAATTTTGAAGGCAATGTCACGGGAGAATGAAATAATGGCAAAATTATCACGCAATGGGCGTATCACAGGAATTAACGTAGAGATAAGTTTCGGTTTCCGGAATTTTGTTAGAGCCTTGTCAATAATGGAAATATTGTATCCTCGCTGTACTGCAGCACATTTAAGGAAATAAAGTTCTTTTTCCAAACTGTCTTTATCTGAACATATACGTATCGCGCGATACACGGTACTGTAAAAGGCTCTGCGTTTGTTTTGCCAATTGTGATTGGACTTGGCATGTGGAGGTTAGAAAACTGCGAAATGCTTCCGATAAATTGTGGTTGCGAGAGACCCATTTGAGCGAATAACCAGGACGTCAAGGAATGGTAGACATCTGTTGTTTTCAGTTTCGTAGCTGAATTGAATATTAGGATCAATGGAATTTATAAGTTTGACTAATTCCGGAATTTCAGAATGTTTTCCTTTCCAAAGAACGAAAATATCGTCTTCATATCGTATCCGTAAGTCAAATTTCACAAGTTTGAAAAGCTTATCTTCAAATCGACGCATGTAGATTTCACATAATATAGGTGACAGTGGGATGCCCATGGATAGACCTTCAGTCTGTTCATAAAACGTTCCACGGAAAGTAAAACTGTTCTGTTTTGTGCAAATGTCCACTAATCTTGTTGTTTCTTCTACTTCAGGTTGGCTCTAATAGTGCTCTATAAGACTTGATTTTAGGGATTCCAGAGCTCCTTTTACTGGAACATTGTTGAACATAGATACCACATCAAAAGATAGCATTAGTTGATCTACGCAGATATGTAGTTTGAGTTTATTGTTAAATTCAGTGGAACCTTTCACTGATGTTTCGTTTGGAGTGGCAAAGGTAGATAATTTTGAAGATAAGAACTTGGGTAATTTATATGTTGATGAGCCGATATTTTTTATTATACGCCGGAACGAAAATATAAATACAGTAGAGTCTCCGCAATCCGACACTTCGCCAGTCCGACACGGCCAGTAATCCGTTACTCGTGGCAACCGATCGGAAGGCAAGCGCGAGTACACGCGTACCGGAAATGTGACGTTCTTCACAAATGCCCGAAAAACCGGAAAAACGGGGATGCCTGAGTAACACTTTCCTTCAGTCGCTAGATATTTGTTGCACGTGCGGTCGGCAAAGGAGTCACAGTGTTTGTTTACGTACTGTATTGTTCAAAATGTCTCAATCTGTTAAACGTAAGCATAATATTTTAACTTTGATTAAAAAGGCGAAAATCATTTAGACAATTGAAAAGGTTGAAAAGTTCGGTGATTTGGCTGCATTTTATGGTTTTGCACGTTGCACGATTTATGACATCAACAAACACCGGAACGAAATCAAGGGATTTTTCTAGATTTGAGCATCAGGATCAGTGATAGGAACGTTTTAAGATCTTGTGAGTACCCTTTAGCTGGAGATGTTCTTTACGCATGGCTTCTCCAGGAACGTAACATACACACTCCTATTACTGGTGAAATTGTTAAAGAGAAAGCACAATTCTACAATAAGGAAGTCATGAAAAAAGTATATTTTTACGCCAGTACTGGTTGGTTTGATAAATTTAAAAAAACTATTTGTAATCCGTTTACTAACAACGACAGGCGAGAAACTCTCTTGTGACTTTGAAGAAAATATTATCAAGTTGATACAAGAGTTAAATCTTATCCCCGATCAAATCTATAATGCTGATGAGAGTGGAATATTTTGGAGACTTTTGCGGAAAAAAGCATTTGTTCACTGAGCAGAAGATATTGGTCGGAAAATGACAAAAGATCAAATCACGTTTATGCCGTGTTCAAATGCTAGAGGCACACATAAGCTTCCGTTATTAGTTATAGACAAGTATAAAAATACAAGGGCGTTCAAAAATTCCAAAAATCTTCCTGTTTTATACAAAACCCAAACGCTGGGCTTGGATGACAAAACAATTATTCACCGACTGGTTTCAGGAGCAATTTGTTCAGTTAAGAAATTTCTTCGACAGCAAAATTTGCAACAGAAATCTTTCTTACTCTTCGATAATTGACCGGGCCATCCAGAAGAAGATGAACTAGCATCTACAGATGGTTTTGTAAAAGTGATGTTCCTACCACCAAGCGCAACACCTTTGTTACAACCAATGGATCGAAATGTGATACAAATTGTTAAGATCCAATACAAAAAAGTCTGCTCTACAATGTGATAAGCAAAGAGGAAAGCCTCCTCGACTATCTGAAGCCATTAGCGTCAAATATGTCGTTTCCAACCTTGCTCATACATGGGAAAATATATCGACTAATGTATTGGTCACCTCGCGGGGCAAAATATGGCCTACACTGCCATTGTCAGATCAGTAGTAAAAAACATAATTAAAGTTCAAGTTGTCCCTGACAGTGATGATTCGGCTGTTACAGACATCCAAGAAGCGTTCGCCGTGCTGTGCAGGGATGAATCTGAAAGCCTGACTGTAGTTGACGTTTGGTTCATTGTGAACGAAGAAGAAAATTTCCAACTGATGACTGATGAAGGGATCATCTTTGATGTTTTATATGACAATGACGAGGAACAAGAGTGCCCAACTGTACATAAAGTTCATGCCGTACAGCACAGTAATGCAGTAAATGCATTTACCACATGTGCCATGGGGGCCGAGGAAATGGATGTAGCAGCTGCTGACGTACTGGTTTTTAAAAAAGTGCAAGAACACGTTACGAAACAGTCTTTAAAAGCCAAAGAACAAAAACATTGAGGAGTTTCTTTTACCCTCTACTGTGTGATCAACTAACTGTATATTTTGCTAACTTTACGTAAGTATATTAATAATCAGTGAGTTCTTCCTGTACATAATATGTACAGTACGTACTGCAGTTCTATTTTTTATTCAAATTCCAGTAATCCGACACCCGCCGGTCTGATATGTGTCGGATCACCAAGACTCCACTGTATGTGCGACAAACAACGTTGTTTTTTCTGAATACATACAGTTAACATGGGTTTTAGCCCAGTTTAATCTTTTCAACATTTGTCTGTAAGAAAAAAATGTTTTTTTTTTCGTGGAATTCTAGCTTTTAGATCAAATTCTGGCAGTCTGCGCCAAATAGTCCTTGCACTCAACTTCACATTGCATGGCGCCATTTGATCTTGTATACACCCAGATGATTTTCTTCTGTTACCTATGCACACTCTCTTAATTCTTCTATCATCAATTGCTGTGGAGCACCTTTTCCTGCATTTACCAGTCTGGTTTTATAGTCACTGAGTCTCCTTATACCTCTTCAAACATTTAGAAATGCCACCTTTAGTTAAGTTTCCACTAATTTTTCTTCTAATGTTTTCATAACTGAAGCCTTGTTCATTTAATAGTACTGTTTTACATCGCTTTCTGGGTGGTCAGTCAACACATTGCGCAATTTCTTTAATTTTGTTACCTTTTACAAGCTCACTAAATGAAGGAATACATGAAAAAACCAACCAACTTGATAGCAATCACATAAAACACTGACAAATGTCCTCCTCTCGGTTCCAATACGTGACATCAATAGCTAAATCCTACTGTGACCTGATTGGCTCATTGCCAAAAAAAGATGACACCTGATTGGCTCATTGCCAAAAAAAGATGACACCTGATTGGCTCTCTAAACACACATGCTCATTGGCTATATTCAAATTGAGGAAAGCTACTTGATATCAACCTAAGCAAGTTGTGCTTACTTATTCTGGTTATTTGGCTATAACTCTTCATAGAATACAGATAATTGGACAAACTTTATTGCATTACATTTGTGATGAAATTATCTTTCCATTGATATATAATTTTATGATACGTCTCCAAAACAATGTGGTGTTTTGGAGACGTATCATAAAATTATATATCAATGGAAATACACTTCTTTCAAAATGTTTCACACTTTTGGCCACTACTGTGCATTCACTCTGCAGAACAGAACAAAAGTCAAACTTTTTAATTTTGCACAACTCTAGTTTGGATAAATGGTATTAATGGCAGTAAACGTTTAAATATGACAAATATTTGTTTCCATTGTTTGTAAATTTTCTGAAGGAATGCACCATGGAAAGTTTGCATCAGAAAATATTCCTCTTTAAAATTATGTTTGAGTGAATTGAAAAAAAACTAATTTTTTGGTTTTCTTCTTTCCTTTCCCAAAAAAAGCCGTGAGGTCTGAAATAAATAATTTTTAAACCATAATTCTATGATGTCGATTTAAAGACGGTATTATATTTAGAAGATAAATTTTATGTAGAATTAAAAGTTTAATTTGAACCATGCTTTTGTAGATTTGTTACTTGATGTATTACAAATTGGGTGGAACCAATGTTTTCATCTATTTGAAATTTATTAATAGACAACTTAAGTATGTTCAAGGCCGTCTATGTTAGTATGTTTCTGTTCGTTTAGTTGTGTTTGACAAGTTTTCTTATGATTTTTTTGTATACGTATGAGAATTTTTGCTGTCCGTTTTCATGTGGAATATTTTAAACAGGTTCAAGGCTAACAATTCCTGATTTCTTTTATTTCGATGCCGTCTAGTACAAGATTTAGTAACCGTCATTTGTGACGTAAGAAGTACTTCAAAGTTAAAGAAAATGCTTTTCTTCTCATTTTCAACAATTAAAATGTGAGATTGGTTTCCCTCCTTGACGAAAGAAAATAAATTTAAAATGACTTTAACTAAGCACATATCAGAAAGATGTAACAGTTACTTGATCACTTTATTTAAACTGCGTTTTCGAAGTACAACAAGATATATTGTTATTGACTTTTGTGCAAACCAAAATTGCGATACTTGAACCAGTACAATTTCATGGAAATTTTGAAGCACAGTTTCAAAACAAATCTCAATGTGAGTTTACCTAGGTACTCACAGAATAAAACTAAAATGCATTTTGGTAAAGCCCTTAAATATTAAATTTTGCTCTTTAGCGGATGTATTTTATAGTTCGGGTTACAAACTTCATTTTTAAGGAAATAATTTTGTTGATTTTCCAGAGGTAAGCAAATGCTTTACTTGCTCCTGATGGCTACGAATCTGCCAGTGGGTTTAGACTCCTTTTTCGGAGGCAGGGCCATATCCAGAAATAATTTTCGGGGACGAGTTCTGAATTTGAAAATTAATTATAACCCTACGGGATACATATGCTAAATTCCTTCTGTCGCATTTTTTGGACATAAAATTCTTTTAAGTAATACTCCCCATTTTTCAAATACTGTCTTATATGCTATACTACTTACAAAAGTACGAGTGTTGTACCGAAAGTAACACAAAAGTGGACATAACTTTTTTAGTAACTCACAGAAGGCGTTCAAACTTCACATGTTGGTAGAGTAACGCTCTCTCTATACAAAGGTACTACTGTACATAGCCTTCATCGCAAGGAATGCACTTATGCAATGTTCGAACTCAATTCCTGAATCCTCTTTTAAAAAATGCAGGTGTGGACAGTTGTACCAACTTCTTCAGAGCCACTTTAACCTCGTATGTGTCATCATTCCTTGTCCCCGAAAACGTAAACCATTGAACTGAACAGGTGGAAGTCGAAGGGTGACAGATATGGACTGCACGGTGGATGGGGATCCCCGACCTGCCTAATTTCCTGATCGACTAATTTGTTGCCAAGAATGTGTGGGGTCGCATTGTAATGGTGAATGCGTATCCTTTTTAGATTATTTTTCGGTTTCTTCCTCCTTATGGCTTCTCTAAGTTTCTTGAGTGTATCAGCGCCTCGCTGGTCACGGTACGGCCACGTTTCAGAAAATAAAGGAAAATGACATCCCTGTCAACACAAAAAACAGTCACCACGACTTTCTGTTCTGACCACTGGCTCTTCAACTTCTTAGGCCTTGGTGAAGAGCTTCGACGCCTTTACATCGATTAATTCTTCGTTTCCGGATCGTACAAATAGCCCACTTTTCATCTCTTGTCACCAGATAGTAAAGAAACGTGTCTTTCTTTGGCTTCAAACGCTTCCAGCAGATCAGAGCAGACTTTCACCCTTCTCACCTTCAAATAGGGTGTCAACTGCAGAGGTACCCACTATGCACACACTTTGCGATACCGTAATTCTTCCACCATTTTATGTATGGATTTGTGACCACTGTCCAGTTGTGCAACAAGCTCACGGATTGTGACTCGTCTCTCTGCGCGAATCAATTCTTCCACACGCTGATTATTCGTGTCAGTGGAGACAATCCACGAATTGTGACTCGTCTCTCCGCGCGAATCAATTTTTCCACTCGCTGATTATTCGTGTCAGTGGAGACAATCCACGAATTGCGACTCGTCTCTCCGCGCGAATCGATTCTTCCACTCGCTGATTGTAACCAGAGAGTGGAAGAATTGATTTGCGTGGAGAGGTTTGTCTCCACTGAATTGAATAATTATTTGTGTCAGTGGAGACAAACCACGGATTGTTACTCGTCTCTCCGCGCGAATCAATTCTTCCACTCGCTGATTATTCGTGTCAGTGGAGACAAACCACGAATTGGGACTCGTCTTTCCGCGCGAATCAATTCTTCCTCTCGCTGATTATAACCAGCGAGTGGAAGAATTGATTCGCGCGGAGTGGTTTGTCTCCAATGCCATGAATAATTATTCGTGTCAGTGGAGACAAACCACGGATTCTGACTCGTCTCTACGCGCGAATTAATTCTTCCACTCACTGATTATTCGTCTCAGTGGTGACAAACCACGAATTGTGACTCGTCTCTCCGCGCGAATCAATTCTTCAATTCATCCACTCGCTGATTATTCGTGTCAGTGGAGGCAAACCGCGGATTGTAAGTCGTCTCTCCGCGCGAATCAAGTCTTCTACTCGCTGATTATTCGTGTCAGTGCAGACAAACCACGGATTCTGACTCGTCTCTACGCGCGAATCAATTCTTCCACTCACTGATTATTCGTCTCAGTGGTGACAAACCACGAATTGTGACTCGTCTCTCCGCTCGAATCAATTCTTCAATTCATCCACTCGCTGATTATTCGTGTCAGTGGTGACAAACCACGAACTGTGACTCGTCTCTCCGCGCGAATCAATTCTTCAATTCATCCACTCGCTGATTATTCGTGTCAGTGGAGGCAAACCGCGGATTGTGACTCGTCTCTCCGCGCGAATCAATTCATACACTCACTGACGATTCGTATCAGTGGTTGCTGATGCTGCCCCCACAATGCGGGATTTATATTCATTGGTGGTTTCCCCTTCTCTCATCTTCTTCACTTATCTAAGCACATTGTTCTTGTCAATGGTGTCTACTCCGTAAACATTCTGTAGCCTCCTATGGATGTCGGACAGCCTGCATCCTTCCTTCGTCAAGTCCTCAATGACGGCACGTTACTTCTACTTGGAATCCATTATTTACCTGCAATGAAGAAGAAGAGTTACTGTAGAAGAAGTGTTACTCCACCAACATGCGCAATTTGTGAACGACCTCTGTTAATAAAAACGTATTCCCACTTTTGCATTAATTTCGGTACAACCCTCGTATATGGATACATCTACCCTCTCTCTATTTAAGTATGGCATACGCCCAATATCCTTTTTTTATTTAATTTATATGTGATAAACTAAGTAAAGAATAAAAAGATTATCTATATCAAATTCTTTTTGTTTTTCTTTATTTACACGTAATAGAGCTACTTGTCATTAAGGGCAGTAGTACAATAATTAAATTAGTACATGTCTGTCCGCCTTTGGAACAAAAGCTAGCCGTCATTGGCTTTCTTAAACAATGTATTGCCCATATCTTGGTCCCTATGATTTACCATGAGACCAATGACAGTTAACCTCCTTTTCCCTGTAAAGTTTCGTAAGCGTGTTTACAAACACCTGAGGGATGAAAAGGTCCGTTTCGGAGTATAAGTTGAAACAAGAAGAGTAGTGACCAGCTTTAGAAGGAAATAAACATTTGGGAAAAGATGTTTGTTACAAAAGAACAATGGTTCAATGGATATCCTAGAACGTTTGTTTCGCGGTATGTGTTCCATTTTCTTTTCCATAAATTCATCTCTGGCGTGACAGAATCATTATCCAAGAAAATCGTTATAAAGGGACGCCGTGTTATTATTCGTGATTTGACACGTACGTGTAAAATAAAGATCTCTAATGATCTGCTAGCAAAAATGCATAAATTAAATATCTTTGTTGAGATATTTTAGTTATTTCATTGAGGTTTTGTACCCTAAAAACCCCTCCATGGCTACGGCCTTAATTGGCATAAATTATTTCCTGAAAGACAGAGAAAAGGTCTGTTTACATTAACGGAAACGCATTTTAGAAACTGTCAATCCGCAGAATTCACATTCCTTTTATCACATAAATGTATACCAATTCACATTATCAAACGTCCTTTGAGTAGCCCATGAAAAAATATGCGACGTTTTAGAAATCATGGGGTTTAAATATTATACATTCAGGTGTCCTTATAGTGATTTTGCTTCCTATAATTCCAAAGGAAAAAATTTAACCTTATTTCCTCAGAGAAGAAAGATTTACACTACACCAATATTGACCCACTAATAAAAAAACATCCTAAATTAGATTGTACATTCGAGTTTTTTTGCAAAAGCTTTTCTGAACTATCATTGAACTAGGCTAAAAGTTGTACTGATAAGCTGGAACAAAGAAATTCAATACCAGAGCCTCAAACAAAGATCTTCGCTCTTTATACGTTTATAAGTGAGTCTCGGAAAAATTCTCATTAGGCGCCACCGGGAGTCGAACCCAAGGTCTTCCAGTTACGCGCCGGATATGCTTCCGCTACACCACAGCGGCCTCGAATTCCTCCAGACTCACACACGCTAACTGCCAAGCCAAGTTGGCAGGTTGCTTTTTGGAGCCCCGCACAATACTGGGGATTAGGGTGGAGCGAAAAACACTTTTTTTATTTTGAAACGTCACCATGTGCAATAGTTGCGATTTTATTACTGAAATGATCCCCCGAAAAATGGATGACATTATTTGATATCTTAGTCTGCCCCGAGAACCTCGATGTTTGAAAGTTATAGGGAAAAATGGTTTAAAAACACCCGCTTTCTCCATTTTGTAAATATAAAAAAACTGTGTCACCATGTTATTTAATATCACCTTTGAGTGTATAAACACGGGTAAAAGTTCAGCAGACAAGAGGAAATTTCTTAGGCTTCCCCAGATCCTTTAAAGTACGTAATTTTTGCTAAAAATGGCATGATAAGTGGCGTAAGCATTAAGTTCGACAGCAGTCTTATTGTTACCAAATTGGGCTTAACATTAACAATCCCCCCGCCTCCTCTCATACTCTCTGGAAACTTGTTGTTGATTTTCAGAAACATAGCTTGCTGTTTTCCGCTCTGCTTTGTTTTTGTTACCTTTTTCATCGCAGCCCACCCCTCTCTCACAGCGGAGCTCTGTTTGCGAACTCGCTGAATCATCTCATCACAGTCACACAGGTCCGTTTGGCAGAGAGTGTTGGCGGGTTTGCGTCATAATGATGCAACAGTTTATTTCACTCCTAGTTCCGTTGACTGGATCGTACAGGCATTTTCGTTTTGTCGTCCAACTACTTAAGATGGCTGAAACAAGAAATAAAGCTGGTTGCCCTATCCTCGGGAGGTATAAGGAGATGCATGAAAATGTGTTGCCTACGTACGAAGATGTAATTGCTCCATTACTACCTTGTGAGGAATACTCTTAGGCAGGAAGGTGCAAATTATGAGCCTGCTGCAACAGAAATAGCAAGTATTGTCGCGGATAAAGTGCTAAGTATATGGAAGAAAGCATCTCTTCCGACATCTGTAAACAAATCTGTTGCAAAGCGTATTACTGCATACAACACTGAAATCCGAAAGCTGAAAAAACACGCTGCAAGAATGGATTAAACCTACCGAAAGCAGATTGAACAATATCGTGCAGATTCGCAACGTATCTTTGACATATGCTCATGCAAGTAAAAATGTTTTAGAACCTGCAAATGCAGCTCTGCAAAACAGGTACCCGTAAAAGAGCGAGACTTTCTGATGGAACAGAGAACAAACAAAAGAATGATAGCAGGTGGGCTTGACGCAAAAACCACCAGTGTACTAAAGAAAAGATCAGCTCGAAAGAGTGAAAGGGAAGAGCATGTCCGTAGGAAATTACAGAAAACTGCATCACTGAAATCGGCCCTGCAAGTCGAGGATGATCATTCAGAAGAGGATACAAATACTAATTCTGCAGGAAAACCAGACGAGCCGGGTTCTAGTCATTTGTTGGCCTCGGAGAAAGATTACGATTTCACTCCACGTCGTTTTTCGAAACCTAGGCGTCAGTTGACACTGTCTGCATTTTCTAGAAAGTGCAATAGGCGAGGCATCAGGGACCGAGCGGCAGCTGATCGATCTTGCGTCGGCGTTGCTTCATGGTGTAAGTGAACCGGTTCATTCGAAAGGATATAATGTATCTTTTATTGATCGGCATAAAGTACGACGAGAAAGGAAAAACACCCGTCAAACAATTCAAGATGAGATAAACTTGACTGATCGTAAGATTGTAGCTTTAGTTTTGGACGGAAAAAGGGATGAAACTCTTACGAATACACAGACAGATGATGGCAAGTGGCACAAGTGAAAATAATAGGAGGAGCATATTACACTTGTTGAAGAACCGGGTTCAGTATATTTGGGACATTTTGCACCGAAGAGCAAGAGTGCAAGGGACATTTCCGACGGTATCTTCAGCTTAATAAACCAGAAGTCATTTGACTTGTCGGAGTTAGTCTTTATTGGAAGTGACGGGGAAGTGACTAATACCGGCACAAATGCAGGTTTAATTAGGCGCCTTCAAGAGAAGCTCAATTCTCCCGTACACTGGATTATATGTCAACTTCATTTTAATGAACTGCCTTTACGCCACCTTACTGAAGCACTTGATGGGAAAATGTCAGGTCCAAGAGGATTTAGTGTATTGATTGGAAAGCTCCTGAAGACGTGCGCAAAACTTCCTATCGTTAATTTCCAGAAAATTGAATTTTCGCTTCAGTCCGACATTAACTATGGAGATCTTAGCTCGTATCAACTTTATTTGTGGGAAATTTTAAGGCAGTCTCTGCAGGTGATTGCCCACAAGATCTGGCCAATCGGGATAATTGAGCACTTGCACCTTCCCGTTGGCTGAAACTCGCAAATCGCATTCTGCGTTTGTATGTTAGAACTAGTGATCCAACACCACAACTTGTGTCATTAGCCACCTTCATAATGAAAGGATATGCACCATCGTTGCTCACGATCAAATGTAACGGTACCTGTAAAGATGATCCAAGAAATTTGCAGCTTTTTATATCTAGGTTTCAGTATCTTCCAGATAATTTAAAGGACATTGCAAAAAGAGTCGTCCAAGACAACGCGTTATTTGCCTATGCAGAAAACTTGCTCGCTGCAACGTTGTTTGACGTCAGGACCTAAGTGACGCAGTATGGTTTTTCTATTCGTATTAGTTTCGGAGATAATTGAGACTATATTGTTTTGAAGTCCTTTCGCACTGTGAAAAACGTTGAAAATTTGCCAAAAAGACACCATCGACAATAGCTCCAAAACTAAAACAGCTATTCCGGATTGAACTTCATAGTCTTGTTTGCGTTTATAAACTTATGTCCGTGAGCTTGCTGTTCGACGTATCATGAAGGCCAGGAAATCTTCCGAACAAACAACTACCATTAGGAAGTTTCGGATTCCTAATCTGAATTTCCAGAGAAATGATTACATCGACCTAATCGACTGGCAAGAGTGTAATGTGACTGAGCCTCCCATCACACGGAAATGGAAAGACGATGAGCTTCTGGAATTACTACAGTCAGATAAATATCCAAGTTCTTGCCACGAATTTACAGAAATACCTTGCCACTCTCAGGCAGTAGAGAGGATGGTTAAGATTGTAACAGATTCTTCTGCTCATGTGCGCGGCCTTCTTGCAAGAGATGGATTCATCAGAGCAAAGATGTTGTATAGGAAGCTGATGATAAGTTTTGAAAAAAGTCTGATATCCAAGTGAAATAAACTCACTCCTCAAGTTATGCTACTAGGTAAGGCTGGCGTCTATTATATTTATATAACTTATGCCATTTTTGGGGAAATATGACAAATCTTGAGCTCTTTGGGGAAGCCTAAGAAATTAACTCACGTCTGCTGAATGTTTACCCGTGTATATACACTCAAAGGGGATATTAAATAACATGGTGACACAGTATTTTTTTATATTCACAAAATGGAGAAAGCGGGTGTTTTTAAACCATTTTTCCCTAGAACTTTCAAACTTCGAGGTTCTTGGGGCAGCCTAAGATATCAAATAATGTCATCCATATTTCGGGGGTCATTTCAGTAACAAAATCGCAACTATTGCACATGGTGACGTATCAAATTAAAAAAAAAAAGTGTTTTTCTCTCCACCCTACTGGGGATACACCAAAGATAGTAAGCAGCAACTGAAGAAATAATTAGAAAGCGAATGAATAATTAATACAGGCATTTAACGTGGACTGGGAACATCAAACAAAGATCTTCGCTCTTTCCACGTTTATAAGTGAGTCACGGAAAAATTCTCATTGGGTGTCACCGGGAGTCGAACCCAGGGTCTTCCAGTTACGCGCCGAATATGCTTCCGCTACACCACAGCAGTCTCGAATTCCTAAAGACTCACAAACGTTAACTGCCAAGCCAAGTTGGCAGGTTGCTTCTTGGAGCCCCGCACAATGCTGGGGATTCACCAAAGATGGTAAGCAGCAACTGAAGAAATAATTAGAAGGCGAATGAATAATTAATACAGACATTTAACGTGGACTAGGAACATCAAACAAAGATCGTGAGACCATTAAGAGTGGTAACAAAAAAATCGGCGAGCAAAACATGTTCGGTATGACCACGTGGCATACTAAATATTATGATTCAACACAAAGAGAAATGGCGGACAAAAGATGGTCGGGAAGATCACGTGAAATAAAAATGGCTGCCAATGACGTCACGATTGACGAGGATTAGACCACATGCGTCCTTGAGGCAGCACGTGTAAGTGTTCCTTTAAACAGAAACCCACTATTAACACGTAACAGTAATGTAACGAAGTTACAAATATCTTTCAAACACGTAACAGAAACATGTAGTTTGTACTTGAAGTCACAAATACCTTTCACTGTAACATAACAGGTATAACAGTAAAATGAAGTTGGTATCTTGAAGTTACAAAAACTTTAACTGTAACGTATCAGTTATGTTTCAAAGTTATGTAACGTTTGCGGAAATTTTGATGTAATCGTAAGGTTTCTGAAACATTACTGTTACATTGCGCAACGTATCTGAAAAGTCTCAAAGTTTCATTGTTACGTATCTGTAACATATACGACATATTATGCGCTCTGTGAGTAACGTCAACTAGTTAGGGTATACCTTTCCGTACAGAAGCTCAGGACAGACTGCCTCTTTCTTTCGGTCCTCCCTTACAAATTTCTCTTCTCTGTTGCTATGCAGCCTGGCATTTGTCACACGACACCTCGAATTGGCAACAAGCACTTTGCCGCCCCGGTGGCGCAGTGGTCTAAGGCGCTGGCCTCTGATCATTCGTCCGTAAGGGATCCGGGTTCGAATCCCGGTCAGGCATGGATGTTGTGTTTGTCTTACGGCACTGGCTCTCTCCCTTCCCTGGAACCAGTGACCCTAAGTTAGGGACGGGCGACTGTTTATAGCCCATTGAGTTGCTCACGGTGGTCGTTAAACCTCCAATCAAAAAAAAAAAAAAAAAAAAAAAAACAAGCACTTTACCCCAGCGCAAAAATTTCGGTGATACATCATTTCGGCCCTGAATTATTTCGTTCACTGATTTTCACAGGTGGCTAGACTAATTGATCTTTTATTAATCGTCCTTTGTCCTGTCGACTCGGCACCGAGAACGATGTAAAACACGGGCCCCTTTCCCAACTTGACACTTTCAACGATTTCTCCCTGCCCAACTTGACACTTTCAACGATTTCTTTTTAGTTCGAGGCGTTAAATCCCCATTTTGGCGCTAGGTTCTCCACAGCTATCAATTACGTTTGAAAAATTCAAAGCGCGGAATTCTTCCATTTGCTTGCGTGGGGTTCAAAACCGTGTCTTAAAGAGCGTCTGACCCCGAAAGGAGATTAATTTCTCTAAGACACTTATTTCTCTTATTGTTCAAACCCTTTTATATTTCCTAATTCCAATACTTAAAATTCCAAATAAGTTCATACAAGCGTGCCTAATCACTCGTTAATTACTTTCATGTTAAATTTATTTACAACTAATTACGTTACCACCGTAACCCCGTCTCGCGACTAACTAATTGCCCAGGGGGGTAATTTCGTATCTCGTCGTATATGGAATTTATGAGAGTGTTAATTAGTTTATTTATCATGTTTCTCCATATCACTTGATAATTCCCTTTAAGGGATTTCCAATAGCACCTTACTTGTTAACATGAGGCAAAGATTGCAGTGTTGATGATTATGACGGTGCGTGCAGGCTAAAAATTAAATGATAAAGTAAAAAAGTAAAAACACTGTATTATGCACGATTAAAACGAAGTCTGAAGAAGACAGATGTACTTCCTAAAATTACATATCATGGCATATAAGTAAGGTAGTTGTCGCCACTTAATTCAAATCACAGAAGCAAATAAAAATCAAGCAATTTACATACCGGAGGCCTGCACCAAACACAGGTAGGATGTGACACACAATGTGGCAGACATCACGGTGGAATGTAATTATCTTTACCTTTTACAGGAACAATGGCTTTTCACGCCTGGGAAACTTGGATAGGTCAATCCTCGTTGCAACACATATTAAAGAATCTATGGGTGTACAGACTCTCTGTATAGCTGATTTGAGTCTTACTGGCTGGAGTTGTCAAAATCCTGGCTTCTTCCCAGCGTGGGTAGTAAGTTCCTGAAGTGATGAGGCGAGATAAACCAGTAGATGAGGCATGCATTTTAATGTTATATTCATGTTTCGAAAAACGCAATTCCACATTCCTAATCATGGAACCAACATACATATGTGTGGGGCTCTGGGTCCACCGGCTTTAGAGAAATTTTATACACACCAAATCGTTCCAGGTGGTTCACCGGATCTCTGTCTTTGCGAACCAAGTTAAAGATAGTGTTGGTTCTAAGGCTGAAATCCAGGTTACTCTTATGACAAATGCTTTTTAGATGTTTGTTACTCCGGAGACAAAGTCCATAGAACCCACAAATCAGTGTTTTGGTTGGTCACCCCTTAAATTGGTAGATGCAAATCTTCTATTTTTTGCGATGATCCTGTTACCATTTAAATGCTCAAGCTAATAACAGACGTTTTCCCTATATAATGTTGGAAATTGACAAATTTCAGTGCTAATTGTGATGATTAGAATTAAAGTTTTTAGTACGTACGTACCATTTAAATGTTGAAGTTGATCATCCCCAAATTACTTTATAAAAATTATTATTTACGGTAATATAATTCATCATACATTCTGGATTCATCTGCAATATAACAATTCGAAATACTTTACAGTAAAATATTTATAACTTTTTTTTTTAATTCCTAAGACCTTAAAATGTGAATTTTATTTTCCTATATCTATTCATACTGAACGGGAGTGAAATCCCTCTTTATTGATCAAGTTTAGACAAAGCAGTATTCAGGTAACATCTTGTTTCATCGATAAGGCTGCTTTTCATGGGAGCTTATATTAAATTATACGAAAGCTAATGCAAGACGTTTTCCCTATGTAATGTTGGAAAATGACAAATTGCATGCGTTTTCATTCAAGTGGTTTTGCATTTGAAAATCGCATTTCCACAAGTGAGATATGTTTGCAAAGAAATGCCGAATGGCTCTGCATGAAAAGATTATTTTTCTATTTTGGTGATTGGTGTAAAACGTGAGTACTGCATAAGAGCGAGAGGAGTCTTTTGTTTGCTTCGGCCACGTCTTACATACGGGGAGTTCGCAGCAACACTTGTTTTGATAAGGTGAAAAACCAAGACGTGTTTTAAGTGAGTAAAGTGAAACAAAGCGCTGTTCGTAGGGTGGAGACATATTTTGTTTTGTTTTAGTTTACTCATACCAAATAAAACATGAAGAGTGAACTGTAAATCATGTAGAGTGAATTCAACACAAGTGGCAGATAAGAAATGTAATATGACTGAGGAACATAAAATACTTTATGTGAGACGTCCAGTGAATGTCCCTAAAGCTTGAGTCATATGCCTAGATCCCTATGAATGGAGACGTCTGATACATCAACAGTAGAAAAAGTCTGTCATGAACGAGATATCCAGTGTCATGAAACATGTTAGTGATATGCATACAAAGCGTGTTTTAAATGCCTCAACTCGTTTGGAAACATCATCTTCACGTGGAGAATATTTTGAAAGAAAAATTTAGTTTCACTGAAATAAAAGAAGAGCTGTAAGTAACGATCAGTTCAACTAAATAAAGCTACAGACTGAACACAATATTTTTTCGGGAAAAACAGCATGAATCCTGATTATATCATAAGTGATATATTAGATATAATAAATAGTTTCATCTACATTTTTAAATGGCAGCCCACATTTTAAAGTTATTTTTCAATTGCTTTATTCTGACTTAGGTAAAAACTAAATTGCCATTTCACCGTTTCTTTTATTTTACCCGATTACTAAGAGATATACGAGTCTGGTTCTCTTATGTACCAGAGAAAGCAGGCCCGCATATCCTAATGAGTTGAATAATTTTTTACAAAGTCGCTCCGACCTCAATTAATAAATAAAGTGAAATTTATGTCTCATCATTTTCATCCGGTCCCATAGCAATGTTTTCATAAGAACGTCAGCACTTCACAAACTAATTTTTTCTGAAGTGATTGGTTGCAGTTGCAACTGTTGTATATAGTGGCAAAACAAAAGAATCGGAATTAAGGTGTACAATATAACAAATTATGTTTCTGATATTCCCCATTCCCCTGTATACGCGGGTGGCTATTCAAAATGAAACCAAATCTTTGAGAAAACATTTCGGAACAACATACGTACAGTTGCATTAGTAATGTTCCAAGTGATTTCTCAAAAAATAATGCCTTTTCAAGAAATCCTCTTCCGGCTTAATCAAAACAAATTTGCTGGAAATTAGAATCTCCAGTTTTCCACATTTTTTAAGGTTCAGTATATTCGTTAATTTCGATAAAATATAGGAAGGACAATGATATCTGTACCGTGAATAGGAACACATTGGAAACTGGAGAGCTGAGGATACTGTGAAAATTAATTGCTATGTATCTTTTGTACATGCGTGCAATTAATCTTCCACAGGTGTTCTGAATTCCTAGCATGGCGAGCCGATTACACTGCTGCAAAACGTTTCCTCATTAGCTTCTTTCTACCTGTTTGTTCATGACCAAAGATAACAGGTTACAGCTGAAATCTGGAGTCAAGTTTTATAACACAAGGTACCCACAGGGCGGTGAGCAACTTTTCGTTCACAAATTTCAGAATTTATCTTTCGGCACTGCTGCACTTCGAAAAACACACGCCTCTTAAAGACATAATAAAGTTTTATATATTTGAGCATGTAAATGATCCGTTAATTCAATTCATTGACGTTATTTTTGTTGGAGTTTGATTTCAAACTCCATCTCTGAACAAGTGCAACAACCTTTTCAGCGAACATTTGTGTGCCAAAGAGAGAGCAACAAGAAAGATGACTCCAAAATTTCGGATGTAATAAGCACGTCTCTTGTATCCGTTCAGACACGAATTAAATATATCAAAGCTATTCAAAATCAATGGAACTGGTTTTGAAAATAATCAACTGATTCCAACAACCGATAAAACATCCAGAAATAGTAACGTCTACTTAGTTCCACCAGCGGTCAAAACGTACGTTACGAAAATTAACAAGTGGCGAGCAAAAAAGCTTCTCATAATAAAAAGAAGGTACCAGAGACAAAGAGATTTTCAAATCGAATCTTTAAAAGAAGAAATATAAAACATTAAAGATGACACCGAATTTTCGGGTGAAATGAGCACGTCTTTTGTATCCGTTCTGATTCAAATTAAATTTATCAAAGCTGTTCAAAGTCAATGAAACCGGTATGGAAAACAATCGTATCTGACTGAAGAAAGAAGATTTTCAATCGAGTGTTTAATCCTTCAGATATTCCTGTAAACGGAATCGTGTGCTTACGCCCTGTGGTTGCAGACTTGTGCGTTAAGAAAAATATGAATTTATATTAGAAACATTTCGCATCGGAAAAACTCTCCAACACCGAAACAATTTTTTATTTGGACTCTTAGAAACAGAGATATCAACAATATTAAGATATGACTTTACGTCCCCTGGTGGGAAAACCATGCGTTATTGTAGGAAGAAAGTATTCTCAAAAGGTTTTTGCATATGAGCGGTATCGGTCCAAGAAAAAAAAAAATTAGTCGAGTTTTCAGGAGCCCATATTTTGCTACAAATACATCAGAAGCAGAAATTATCGCTTGTGCCAACTGGTGGCCAAACCATTCTTTACCAAACATTAGAAATTATGTGAAAAAATTTTTCATCAGGTCTTCAATGCGATAAAGGAAGAATTTTTCAAATAGGCGTTTTAGAAGCAGAAAAAACGGTCAACAAAAGACTTTTTTTTGCAATCGAGATTTTAGAACCTCATATTTTGCTGCAAATATCATATGAAAAACATATCACACTGGAAACACTATCCAACAAAGAAGGAAATTTTCAAATCGGACTCTTAGAAGTAGAGATATTGACAAAAATAAGATATATGTCTACGCTCCCTGGCGGAGAAACTGTGAAATATTTTAAGAAGAAAATATTCCGAAAAGGTTTATCGATGTGAGTGGCACCAGTCCAGGAAATAATTTTTTCAATCGATATTTTAGAAGCTCAGATTTTGCTGCAAATATATCAGAAGCGGAATTCCAGATTTACGCCCCCTGGTTAGCAAACCATTTTTTTTACAAAAATTAGAAATTTTGTGCAAACGATTTCCCATCAGGAGGTGTATCCGGTTCAAAAAGAAATTTTCAAATTGAAGATTTAGGAGCAAAAATATAGGGGGAAACGCAATTTAGATCTACGCTTCCTAGAGGAAAGTCTGTGAAATACTTGAAAATTTTGAAATTATATGAAAAACATTTCACGCTGAAAACACTATCCAACGAAGAAGAAAGTTTTCAAATCAGACTCCTAGAAGTAGAGATATTGACAAAAATAAGATATATGTCTACGCTCCCTGGCGGAGAAACTGTGAAATATTTTAAGAAGAAACTATTCCGAAAAGGTTTATCGATGTGAGTGGCATCAGTCCAGGAAAGAATTTTTTCAGTCGATGTTTTAAAAGCTCAGATTTTATAGCAAATACATCAGAAGCAAGATTTAACACTTACACCCCTGGTGGCCAATGTATTCTTTACAAAAAATTTGAAATTATATGCCAAAGATTTTCCATCAAGAGGCGTAGCCGCTGAAGAAAAAAATTTTAAATCGGTCTTTTGGAAGAAGTGTTATCGGGGAAAATATAATTTGCTTTTGCGCCCCTTAGCGGAAAATCTATGCGTAGTTTGAAAAAGTAACTATATCTGAAATACTTTTTGACATAAATGGAATCGAAAGATAAAAGATTATTTTTCAATCGGATGTTTAGAAGCAACAATGTGGAATAAAACGTATTTTTGAATTCGACATCAGCTGCATTTACGACCTCTAGCCGCAAAATTGTACAGAGTAAAAAAAATTAAATAAAGGATCATCATTCGCATATTTCAAGCTTCCCAATAGAACAAACATTTTCAAGTCGGACTAAAATTTGCAGATATATCGTGGGTACAAACGGACGGACGGACGGACAAACCGGTGACATAAGCACGATCTTTTTACAAAAGACATGCTAAAAAGGAAACATGATATCACTTTTTGTCTGCTAGCGGAAAAGTTAGAAGTCTTTGCGTTACTCAAAGAGGATAATGCTCCACATCTCTGTTGTAGCGAATGGCATAAAGTGAAAGATAAACTTTTCAATAGCCTATTTAGAAACGGCGTACAGCTGCTAACTGCCAAAACACCACCTACCGACAGAACTGTGAACTGCAAAATTCCTCATATACTAACCTTAAGTTTTCTACAAGGTAAATGCCATCAGGTGTTGACATTTTTTTAAATCGCACTTGTAAAAGCAGTTATATTGAGTAAATCAGAATAAGCGTATGCTTCTTTAGTGGCGAAATTTTGCACTCTTTCGGAAATAAATACACAAACAGTTTGCGTAGTTAATAGTATCTGACCAAAGAAAACTTTTTCAATGGGGGTTTTAGTCCCGCAGATATTGCTATGAACGGAAACCTGACCTTACGCCCTCTGGTGGCAGACTGGTGCACTGCGAAAAATTTGAAATTATATGAATAACATTTCCCCACGGAAACACTCTCCAACAAAGATATAATTTTTCAAATCGGGCTCTTAGAAGCAGAGACATCGACAAAAATATGATATGCCTTTACGCCCCTGGCGAAAAAACATGCATTATGTTAAGTAGAAAGTATTCTCAAAAGGTTTATCGATATGAGCGGTATCGGTCAACGAAAGAATGTTTTCAATCGAGTTTTCAGGAACACAAATTTTGCTGCAAATACATCAGATGCAGAAATTAACTCTTACACTCCCTTAAGGCTAAACCATTCGTTATCAAATATTAGAAATTACAGACAAAGCATATCCTAATGGCAGCTGGATCGGTGAAGAAATAAGTTTTCTAATCGGAATTTTAGAACCAGAGATATCGGGAAAAAAGCAGTTTAACTTAACGCCCCTAGCGGAAACTCTTTGTACACTGCTGAACAATTTCTAAGGACGGATCATAAACGGCTATATAGCGCATAAAAAAGTAAGTGTGGTTGGATGCCAAGTGAAATAAAATAATGTCAGAATGCCAGGACATTACGAGAAAGACAATTTATTGTGCTCTGAAATCCAGAAGGCTTTGGAGCGTGTTCAAGGGACAAACAGGCCATTTTGTGCAGAATACGTAAACGTTAAAAAATGTAATTACCGTCAGCAGGCGTTCCGGTGTAAGATGTCAATACGGGATATGGCCACCATGGAGAGCGATATAAGATTCCACACGCCGTGTCATGCTTTGCACAACATTATCAAGCAGCTGTTGGGATAATTTATCCCATTCCTCTGTCAGTGCACGGATGAGGGTGTCCTTGTTTATTGGAGGGAATTGGCGACCAGCAAGACTCCTCCCCAAAGCGTCCCACACATTTTCAATGGGATTCAGATCTGGAGAACGTCCTGGCCATAAGAGGCGTTAAATATCCTCGCTCTCAAGACACTCCTGGACAGCGACTGTTCGATGACATGTTGCGTTGTCGTCCATGAAAATGAATCTATCACCGACAGCACCACGGAACTTGCGAACATGAGGTAGCAGAACATCATTAATGTATCGTTGGCCAGTCATAGTCCCAGGTGGAAGCACACAGAGGGACGTACAGCCATTGATCATGATGCCAGCCCATACCATGACACTACATGTCGGATATCGGTCCCTTTCCTGTATGTTTGCTGGACAATATGAAGTACCACTATCACGCCAGATCAGTTGTCGTCGACAATCAGACGATAGACTGTATCTACTCTCATCTGAGAAAAGGACAGCAGACCAGTCGTTATCAGTCCAATTGCGATGTTGATGGCACCATTGCAAACGGGCGGTACGGAGACGTCTGGACAACGGGATGCACACAACAGGACGGCGGGCGTATAGTCCTCCTTCATGCAAACGTTTGGCGACAGTTTTTCGGGAGATCCGCTTGCCAGTAGCAGCCATAAACTGATTTGCTACCTCACTACCTGTGCTGCGCCGGTGTCTTTTTGTTGATAGCACTATGTAGCGATCTTCTGCAGGTGTCGTACTGCGAACACGACTTCCCCCGTGACGTTTGCTACACTCTCCATTTGTTTGAAATGAGTTCCAAAGCCTTATAACAACACTGTGGCTGACGTCGAACTCCCTGGCAACATCTGTTATTTTTCGCCCTTCTTCAATCTTGAGATTAATACGGCCACGCGTAAAATGTTCTAGGTGATGTCGGGAAGACATACTGAAAATTGCAAGTTCGTCAATTGATTCTTTCCCTTTTAACTTTGCGTTTGAAAAACAACGGTCAATACGCGTCAAATCCTTTACATCTCTTATCAGCGCTATGACGTCACGAACAAGTTCGGCAATCCAAAATTTGCATACGTACAACACGTCTTACTGTATCCCGCACGTATGCTAATTTCCACATTTTCCTGCCTTCCATTTTATATTTGCTATCGGTGCTATTGTCATCCGTCCTTAGCAATTATCCGGCAGTGTATAACTTCAAACAATTAAAATTATATGACAGCATTTTACACTGGAATCGCAAGCTAAGACAGAAGGAAATTTCAAATCTGCTTCTTAGAAGCAGAGATATTGACAGGAATAGGATATATATCTACGCCACCTAGCGGAGAAACCATACATGTTTTTAAGAAGAAAATATTTTGAAATGTTTATTGACATGAGAGGTATCAGTCCACCTAGGAAGAAAAAATTTAAATCTTACGCTACCTAGTGGCCGGACAATATTTTATAAAAAAATAGAAATTGCAATCAAAACATTTTCCAACGGCAGCTGCATCCCGTGCAAGAAGATTTTTAAAAATCGGAGGTTTAGAAGCAGAGATACCGGGGAAAGCGCAATTTACATTTACTTTCCCTAGCGTGATGTCTATGAATAACTTAATTTTTTTTAATTAAATGAAAAGCATGTCGCACCGAAAAACTCTATCCAATAAAGAATAAACTTTTCAAATTGGACCTTTAGAAGCAGGGATATTGACAAAAATAAGACAGCCGCCCCGGTGGCAGTGTGCTCAAAGCGATAGCTTCTGATTATTCGTCCGAAAGGAGTACGGATTCGAATCCCGGTAAGGCATGCATATGATATAAAGTTTTTCTGTACAATAAAAAAATATCTCGGTCACTATAACCATGTGTTCTAGTGTAATTATATTTGTTTCAAAATACTGTGGAACACTATGATTTGATATAAAGTATTTTTTCTCAATTATCAATCTCTCGGTCATTAATCTCATGTGCTAGTGTGAATATTCTCTTATTGAATAAAGTGGTACAATGTGGCACGTGATGTATAAAAAGATAACTAGTGGAAGAACAAAAGAAAAATGTATGTAAAAACAGTAAAATTTGCGTTGTCAAAGTATATGTGGATTAACTTACCAGGCTCAGATCCATGAACTCTGCCAAGTGCAGAGCTGATTTACGGGCTTGGTCAAAAAGAAAATTCACAAGATTTACATATCATTACTTCGGATTCACTGAACACACATACAATTAATGAAAGCGACTCAAAATTTTTAGTTGAAAAAACTGGCTTGCAGTTATGTTTAATGTTGATCAGGCCTCTCGCCTAATCAGAATTTTGTTGAGAATTTTACAGATTTTTGTTTCTTTTGTTTTATTTTCACTATTCACCCATGAATGCCAAAAATGAGTTTTAGAGTCTAATTCCAATTTTGTTCGGTGGAAATTACTTATACAATTTTCTGATTTGCCTGGTATTCAAAATTTTAACATTTCAATTTGTAGTTCATGTATTATAGAAATTTCAGTGTGGTTCAATTATCATTTGTTTAGTACAAAAAACACGTGTACTACACTTGATATTTCCCTTTTTAGGTACTTTCACAAGACATCATGTACAATACGAAAGAATAACACACTTTGGCCAAAAATAAAATTAATACCATGTTGTTTTCAGAGTGTAAAGCATTACCCCTCAACAAAAGAAAAATTAACCTTTTGAGTAATTTATATCACTGTGCTGTGTTGGATTCAGAGGAAAACACCTCATTTTTGCAGGATAACCTTTTTTTTCTTTGTGTAAAAATCACCCGCTACTTGGGTTGAAGGTAGAGCAAGTGCGCGATTTTCTTGTTTTTTTTTTGTTTTTTTTAATGTAAGAGAATCCAAGAATATCGTAATATTGTTGGCCGAAAAATAATATTTTAGCAAAGCTTACCTTTTGGATGTGCAGGATATTCCTTTGTCGTGAGGGTCGATGAGTCAACTATCGCCATTTGAAAATATCAGTTCTCCGGAATGACTTGGCGTGCATTTTTTGGTGTGGAGGTAGGAGAAAAGACAAAATAGCCGTCGAAGCTTCTTCCAGCCTGGGTTTCAGCGTTGACGTCCGTCGTCGTTGATCATTCCGAGGGTTTGGCCGGATTTATCGGCTGCACGTCCAATTGAAAAATATTTTTTTCTTTCTTCTATGCGTCTGATGGGAGCGATCAGCTGGTCCGGGGTTCAATCGGCAACCTCCTCCGTTACATTGGCGCGGAAGAAAACAAGTCAGCAGTCCCTGCTGAGTTATGTCAGCAGCGTTTGAAGTTTTATTTGTTTGAAGTTTTATTTAAAGTTCAAGAACGAAAATTCTCCTCAGCTCAAACTTATACAAAGCACCTGCGCGCAGGCGCCAAAAGGGACGCTATGGCTTTCAGCTACGCTATTGGTTGAAAGTCAATCTGTCGTGCTTTCTGTAACTTGAGGGCCAAAGGGTTCACGAGGGAGTGTGTTGGGGGGTGAAGAACCTGTTGGGCCGTTGACCACGACTTTGCGAAAATTCTTGGAATTACACCTGCTATTGTCCTGGGAGTTCCAGTGTATTCAAGCTTTTTTGCAAGGTGACCGCTTCCAAAGGAATTTCTGGGCTTCCAGGAGGGGAATTTCTTATCTCTGACTTTGGCGACTCCCTCTCTAGTGAAAAAAATCAAATGGTGCAAATTCCGGCAATCCCTTAATTTTCACAAGAAATTTTACATCATGAACACTAAATATTTCTCGGAACACAATACAAAAATGTTCACATCATTTCATTTACAGATTGCTAAATAAGAAATTTCAGAATTCGGGGAAAAAATTGATTTCCTAAAAAAAAATCATTCTACTGACAGTACATGATTCCATACCAAATTTTGTTGTGTCTTGCTAACACACCTGAACTTTTTGTACTAATAAATGCTTCTTACCATACACATTTTAATCTCAGTCATAATGTAAGCTTAATTTAATTTAATCAGTTATGCACGAGTTCACTTTACGATTCTAATGTACAGAATTTACTACACACACACACACACACATATATATATATATATATATATATATAAATTTAAGTTTTAAAATGAAGTGAATAATTTAGTTCACACATGTTTTAGTTTCACTCATAGATTTAAAGTAATTTTAAGCCATTTACATATGTTCAAATTCTTTCTAGCTCTCGTTCCAAAGACGCATACATATACAGTACACGTACAAAACTAAAACTACACAATTTCCACTAAAAATCTGTGAACGAATGTTTAAGAAAGTGGGAAAAAATGTTTTTCATGTCGCTCAGCTCGCTTCACAGAATGAAATTCAGAAAAAAGATTAATAAGAGGAAAATTTTAAATAATCATTCTTGCAGACAAGAATGCGTGGATGTGTGATTTTTTTGGCATAGTCGAACCGAAAACTCGGCCATAGTTCCCGACACCACTAGTAGAAAAATATCAACACATCAGATGCTGCGTTTGTCTTACGGCACTGGCTCTCTTTCTTCCCTGGAACCAGTGACCCTGAATTAAGGACGAGCAACTGCTTGTAGCCCATTGAGTTGCTCACGGTGGTCTTTAAACCTCGAATAAAAAAATAAGATATATGTCTACGCCCCTTGGCGAAGAAGCCATGCATTATTTTAAGAAATTAATATTCTGAAAAGGTTTGCCGTCGTTAGCAGTATCGGTCCACGAAATAATTTTTCAATCGAGATTTTAGAAGCCCATATTATGTTGCAAATACCTCAGACACAGAAATAAACTCTACGCACCCTGGCAGCCAAACCGTTATATACCAAAAATTAGAAAATATATGAGAAAGTTTCCCAACCGGAGCTGTATCCGCTGCAGAAAGATTTTTTTAAATCGAAGTTATGGAAGCAGCGACATAAGGGTTAACACAGTAAATTTTAAGCCCCCTAGCGGAGAATCTATGCTTAACTTGAAAAAGTGACTATTTCTAAAATAATCTTCGCCATGAGTAGAATCAAAGGCAAAATAATTTTTTGAACTGGATGTTTAGAAGCAAAAATATGGAATAAAATGTATTTCGAATTCGATGTCATCTGCTTTTACGTCCTCTAACAGCGAAGTTGTGCATCGTGAAAAAAAATCAAAATAAAGGGTCATCATTCGCACATTTCAGGCTTCCTAATGCAAAATTAATTTATCAAATCGGACTATTAGTTTCAGAGATCTCGTGTCGACAGACGGCCGGGCAAACAGATAGCATAATCACGATCTTTTTTTACGAAAGACGTGCTAAAAATGAATATTTGATTTAATGTCACAGTCATATCGCCGTTTGTTTTGATCGCGACGTATGATAACGATCACATTTGATTTGAGTATATGAATTTATTTATTAGTTTAAACAGATTCGTATACCTTAATATTCAACAAAATAAGAAAAATATATCTTTACACGCCTTACACGAAATGAAACTTGAAATCAAATGCGTATACAATAAGCTGAGGAAAACTGGTAGAAAATGTCGTTTTAAATTCCATTTGTGGTTTCAAATATAAGCCTTAATAAACTCTGAAACCTTGAGTTTCAATAACGAGAGTGAAATTTAAATCAGTACCTTTACTTGATCTGCATGCAGCTAACGAATGTTTGCTATGCCTCATTTTAAAGCAAACTTATTTTGTTGTAAACACGTGTGGTTTTGTATAATTCGTATTCCCGAATTACATAAAAAGATCCTTCAACTCAAGCGACTGTAGCAAATCAAGGAGCAGAACTTTAATATTTCTTTAAAGCGATTTTAAGAGCCTACCACAAGTTACACCAGGCAGCATGTCTCCCTCGAGGTGATAATGTATATTCTTCTACGAGAACATGAAAAGGGAGAATTAAACTGAATGATCCTTTGAACTAAACATATATACTATTTCTCTGAAAGCTCTCTAATTGCCGTTGATTTCTAAAGATGAGTAATTAGTTTTTTCCCGTTTATAATTTTGCAAGGGAAGATAAGATTACTGAATTCAAAGTATTTAAAAAAACGCACATGCTCAGTTCCAGTGCACAACGATAAAGCATATAATTCTGCCAAGTAATTTAATATATTTTCTTTAATACACTAATTGTGTTATTTCATTTTTAAAATAAACTTATTTGTATAAGAAGGTACATTAGAGTAAGATTTTAGAGTAAACGAGGAAAATATTTATTTTGTTTTCCAGCACGCTCTTTTAAATATGTTACCTCCTGCAGTCTGCGTAATGATTGGAGACAATAATTAAATTATTTTTTTCATTACGGGTTTCGCGACCACCGTAAGCAACTCAGTGGACTAAAACCAGTTGCCTTTCACTAATTTAGTGCAACTGGTTCCGTAGGAAAAGGGTAGAGCCAATTCCGTTAGACAAAAAGAAAACATCCATAACTTACCGGGGTTCAAACCCATACCCATCTTGGACTAATGGCCAGAAACTATCGCTTAGACCAATGCCCCAACTGGGCGGCAATTGAAATTACAAGGTACCTGCTAAAATATTGATAACCGGAAATCACTGATTTTTACGGACCTCCATATATGAACTCATATGTCCTGGAAAATATGTGTCTTCTTTGATATATGAAGACATACCCTGGCGGAAAGTGAAACAATAACACCAAGAAGGAGACGTCTGATACCAACGAAGTTTATGCAGCATAATAACGAAATACAGAGAATAACGTGGTCAAAACATTATGGCAAAATACAGCTGTATTTGCGGGTAAACTGAAAAATAACATTTCCATGTAACATGGTTAGTACGAGATTGAACCGCCGTGAACTGCGTCAGAATGTGCAATTCTGGCATGGAGTCTGTCGTACAGATGTTGGATGTAAGTTTGGGGTATTGAGTTCCAAGCATCCTCAACCTGGACGCATAAATCGGGATGGTCGTGGCTGGCCGTGGAGACCGGATAAATCGTTGTCCCATAAAATCCCACACGTGCTCAATGGGGGACAAATCCGGAGAGCGTGCAGGCCATGGAAGTTGTCTCACACCCTAAAGTGCATGTTGCATTGCACGTGCCGTGTGTGGGCGTGCGTTATCATGCTGAAAAACACCACGATGGACCGACCTTACAAATGGCACAACAACGGGCTGAATGATGTTGTTGATGTAGGAGGTGCTGTTTAACGTACCCGGCACAAACACTAGTTGTTCTGCTTGACAACGCCGCTCTTCTTATGCGTCGATCGGTCCGCTCATCAGTCCGTCTATGACTACCGTTTCCACGTCTTCTCGTTTGGGAATGTTCCTCGGACGACCAACGGCACCATCGTACCACCACCGGTACTTCCCGTCCAATTCGCTCCGCAATACGACGATACGACCACCCGGCCTCGCGGAGTCCAACTAGACGACCTCGCTCAAAGTCCGACTACTGCTGAAATTGTACACGTCTTCCATGTCCAGGCATTGCAGCTTCTTCAGGGTCTTCGTACGTGTCCGTACGTTGACGACTGATTATATTCACTTCGCCGTGCTCCTTAAATACCACCGACGATAATTTGCATATTATGCCGTGCTGTGGCGTAAGCGCTTACCGGTTGGTCCCGTAATTAACATCACACTTACGTAAACTCGACCCTATTAACATATGTAAATTTCATGATCGTCCGCCAGTTCCTTCTTGGTGTTTTTTTCACTTTCCGCCAGTGTATTTTATTCAACAATTTTTAAGATGCCGTTTTTCAGATGTCAGCAAAAATCATACTGCTTTCTTTTTATTCAAAAATTGTGTGACTTCCTAAAATCGGAAATTGAATAATTCAGCATTTTTACTCATCACACATTTCTTTATTAAACATAACATTTCACATGGCGCTTTAGCATAAAGATGCTGCAGTTGCTTTACTAGAGAAGAGCTAAAATTTTCTTAGAATATGATGGCCGTTATTGGAGTATCTCAGATTTATGAACAGGATTTCAGATAGAGAGGGTTTGACTCCAAGTCTTAAACAACACATAGGAGTTCAAAGCTAGGAGTTTGGAGCGAGTATGTACCGCACGAGAGCCACACGCAAACGTGGTAGGAAATGGAGGAAGACGCCCTTATTTATAATAGGGTGGGGGGCAGCACCCCGGCTGACGGCTTAACATACCCATCCAACTTATAGCGGATATTAAGCGGTTCATACGTTAGTACCTGCCTGGGTTCGATCTGAGCCTTTTCCGAGACAGTCACAAGCGTTGACCACTTGGCCATCCGCTGCATTTCTGGAATATACACCTGACAAATTCGAAATATCAGCCTTTGCTATTTTCGTTTTCTTTTCAGCTGAATAATGTGCGTAAGTAATATATACCACAAAGTACAAATGAATAAATGATTAATCTACCGATGTGAAAAGACCAGGAATCTGCGGCACCTTGATATCTAGAAACTGTTTTAGATTTCCTGCTTTTTCCGTCGATTTTAATCTCCTCGGTTCTCGTGTATCACATGTGATACAATAGTTCTGCAATTAAAAAAATAATACCCGATGGCAGAAAATCTTCCAGAACCGGTTTGCATCATATATGAAATTATGTAAAACACTTTTCTAAATTTTCTCTTATCAGCACAAGTCAAAGTTCGGGAATTTTAGTGGCGTCTTGTCAGAAAAACACGATGAAGAAATTTTAAGTCGTGGTAAGTGTTTTATAACTACTTAATTAAACACATATCTATTTAAGAATATGCATTGCATTTTGGTAAATATGAGTTAGTTATTTGAAGAAAATAAGTTTCATTTCTTTTTTTTTTTTTTTTTTTTATTGGAGGTTTAACGACCACCGTGAGCAACTCAACGGGCTATAAGCAGTCGCCCGTCCCTAATTTAGGGTCACTGGTTCCAGGGAAGGGAGAGAGCCAGTGCCGTAAGACAAACACAACATCCATGCCTCACCGGGATTCGAACCCGGACCCCTTCGGACGAATGATCATAGGCCAACGCCTTAGACCACTGCGCCACCGGGGCGGCAGTTTCATTTCGTCAACATAGTAGATTGTAGTAACTTCTTAAAAAGTTTTATATCACTGGTGATACAGTGGTTACCAAACCTGTTGGTAAACTTCATGAGTTACTTTTAGCGAATATTTGCACTTGCATTTATTAAATATTTGGTGGTTAATAAATGCGTAACGTACTATATTATCATTACGTGATTTTTTTTCTGAGGAATCCTCAGATAAATAACGAACCACTTCCTACATCTATGCCACATGATTCAGCACGAAGTAAACATGTTGATACATGCCTGAAATGATTCGATACAGTGCCCACAGAAGCAGTTGCCGAAATTCAAAGTGCAAGGCACAAACATAAGTACAGTGTTCAAACTGCAATATGTTCCAATGCTTCCTGAAATTGTTATGAGTTGTTCCATGAAAATCAGACATGATATATTATAATCATCATCATCATCATTGTCAACCATTATCAATCCACTGCTGGACGAAGGTCTCCCCAAGTTTCCTCCACAACGGTCTGTCTTGTGCCAGTCTCCTCCATGTCACCCCTGCATACTTTCGAATTTCATCCACCCATCTCCCATGTGGACTTCTTCTGGGTCTTTTCCTGTCCCTTGGAATCCAATCTAAAATTTCGGCTGTCCATCGATGATCTGTCCTTCTGGCAGTATGTCCAGCCCATTGCCATTTCAGGGATTTGACTCTGATCATGATGTCTTCCACTCTTGTCATTTTTCGGATCCACGAGTTCCTCTTCTTATCTCTCCTGGTTATACCAAGCATGCACCTCTCCATGCTTTTTTGAGTTGTCTGCAGCCTTTGTATGTCTCTTTTAGTTAAGGTCCACGTCTCTGCACCATACGTAAGCACTGGAAGGATGCATTGATCAAACACTTTTCTTTTAAGACATAATGGCATATTGCTCTTGAAAATTATGCTGTTTCTTCCAAAAGCTCTCCAGGCAAGTTTTCTGCGCCGATTAATTTCTTCATCAATGTGACCCTCACTTGATATCTGCTGTCCAAGATAAACGTACGTGTCTGTTATCTCCAGCTTTTCTCCATCAATCGATAAATCTTCATTTCTTGTAAAAGCATTGAACATCACTTTTGTCTTCTGAAAGTTCATTTTTAATCCCACTTCTTTACTCTTGTCAGCAAGTTCCTGGATCATACTCTGCAGCTCTGATGGGCTAGTTGCAAAAATGACTACGTCATCAGCAAAACGAAGGTGGGTTAGATAATCTCCATTAATCTTTATCCCCTTGTTTTCATAGCTCAGTGACTGAAAAACAGGTGATGCGTAACATCACAGCCTCTCCTTGACAAATGTCAACCCCGCCTTCTCGTGGTGCATCCTGTTCCCACTAAAGGGGCTCTGACGACCGCCCATAGCGGTATAACTATACCATCGGGATTAGAGGAAATTCTATCCCACACTCACCAACCCGCTTGGCCAGCGTGGTGAGTTATGGCCAAACCCCTCCAAAATGACTCCACAACTTAAATCTTGGCCCTCAGTCTCCGGCAGCTGGAATGTACCTGGCCAAGGCAGCGGCCAGTGCGACATGAAGGCAGAGGGTGCTAAGAATCCCCGGAGGACCGGACTAGGCTGCCATCTGATGCTGACCTTGGCAACGTACAATGGACGCTCCTTATCTTCTGATTCAAGGCTTCTTGAATTGGAAGAGGAACTACAAAGGATCAAGTGGGACATCGTGGGGCTAAGTGAGGTAAGGAGAAAAGGAGAAGATCTCATCGAACTGAAAAGTGGACATCTCTTCTACTATCGTGGGACAGATACTGGCAGAACTAGTGGTGTTGGATTTATAATAAACAAGAAACTGAAGGATAAAGTTGTAGAAGTTGAAAGTTCCTCTGACAGAGCTGCACGACTCGTTATCCAACTATCGAGAAGATACCAGGCTCAGATTATTCAAACTTATGCACCCACCACAAGTCATCCTGAAGAAGAAATTGAAGAATTTTATGAGGAAATTTGTCATCTAAATAATAAAGGTAAGCAGCACTTGAAAATAATTATGGGAGATTTCAATGCAAAAATAGGGCAACGGCAACAGAATGAAACTTCAGTAGGTAAATTCGGTCACGGCAACAGAAACCAGCGTGGAAATACTCTCGTTGAGTTTGCAGAGGCAGAAGGGTTTTTCATCTTGAACTCCTTCTTCAAGAAAAAGCCACACAGGAAATGGACATGGAGACATCCAAATGGGACGACAAGTGAAATTGATTTTATTATGTGTAACAAAAAATTCGTCATAGAAGACTGCAGTGTGCTAAACAAGTTCAACACAGGTAGTGACCATAGATTGGTGAGATGTAAGATGCACCTCAACACTAAACTTGAACGTGGCAAGCTCATAAGACAAACAAAATCTATTGACATAACCAACCTTAAAAAACACCATAATACCTTCAAGTTGGAACTCAAGAACAGGTTCTCTGCTTTAGAAGGCCTAACATCGAAAGAAGTGGACATCTCTGAAGTTAACAGAAAAGTAACCAAAGCTCTTATGGAAACAGCAACAAAATTAGCTGGGTCTAAGAACAAGTTGCATGTAAATAAATTATCAGGAAAAACGAAAATGTTGATGCAAAAAAGGAGAGAGATGAGGACAACTAAAGAAGATGTGACTTCCAAAGTGGAATATATAGAGCTATGCAAGACAGTACGAAAAAGTATCACTGAAGACGTAAGAAAATTCAACTGTGAACTAGTGAGGAAAGCAATTGAAAACAACCAAAGCCTAAAGATAGCAAAGGGACATCTCAGTAAGGGAAGAAAACAGATTATGGCACTGAGAAAAGAAGATGGTTCTGTAACAAGAAATAGAGGTGAAATTTTGACAAGAGTGAAAGATTTCTACTCCAAATTATATGAAAGGGATGATACATGCACTCCAGACATCATGAAAGATACCAGTACCAGAGTTCCTCCAGTCCTTCCAGCAGAAGTTGCACATGCAATCAAGAACATGAAGCGGGGAAAAGCTCCAGGAGAAGATGGAATTACTGTAGACATCATACAAGAAGCAAGTGGAGAAATCGAAACAGTACTCGCCCAAATTTTCACTCGATGCCTTAATGAAGGAAAGATTCCTGAGGATTGGAACACCGCTACAATGATCCTGCTACATAAGAAAGGTGACATTGAGGATCTCGGAAACTACAGACCTATCAGCCTCCTATCAGTAGTTAATAAAATCTTCACTAAAGTTATTTCACACCGCTTGAAGGTAACACTGGACATGGCTCAACCGAGAGAACAAGCTGGATTCAGGAGTGGCTACAGCACAATAGATCATATCCATGTGCTGAGAGAACTAATTGAAAGAGCGAGGGAATATGAACTTCCATTGTGCATGGCTTTTATCGATTATGAAAAAGCCTTTGATTCGGTGAAACCATCAGCAGTTACAATGGCTCTGAAAACCTGCGGTATTGAAGATGCATACATTAATATTATTAATAACATCTATGAAAATGCAAGTGCAAAGATTAGGCTGTTTGAAAATACAACACACATAAAAATTGGAAAGGGAGTGAGACAAGGTGACACCATATCTCCGAAGCTCTTTAATATTATAATACTGCTTAGTAAAACTTGAAAATAAATTAATTAAAACAGTAATTTTTTAAATATTGTATATTACACCTCGGTCCTGTTGTATCACATGTGATATTAAACCCCTAGCCTTCCATACCCTCTTCCTTTCATGGAGAATTCAGAAAATTCAATTTCTTCAGTTTTCAATGCAGTAAACATCAATTTTCAAACCTTTTTTCATCGCAAGTTTGAGGGGTCTAATGAAAGATGTCATTGAAAAATAAAATGTATGCCACTCTTTCAATACAAGACGAAAATCTCGTAAACATTTAAATAAACAGTGTATATTTAAAATGGAAATATCACGGAGGCACTGAGAGCTTGTACAACTTTTATGTTGTAATGGAACCAAACGTCAGACTAAGACCGTCTAGAGCGCAGGAGACAATGTCTTTAAAGATACCCGTTCACTCATTTATTGACGTTCGCTGTTATGTAAGCATTCTAATTGGTTCTCAACTTAGTCTTGCTTCAAAATTTTAAAATATATTACTTTTGTTTTAAAACTCTCTTCTACAATGGTTATTGATTTTTCTGACTTTATTTTCATTTTCAATGATTCGATTATGCTATGCTTCCCGTACTTGCAAAAATTAATAGCAAATAATGAAATCAATTACAATGTTGAACAGCAGTTCCGGGATCAGGACAACAATACTCTCTGAGCATTATAATTCCAGTGCAATGTTCTTTCTTTTCGTTTAGATAGAAAGCCTTAAAATTTGTCAAAATGTCTTTGGTGTGTTACGCGGTTAAAAATCCGCAATGAAAATATTCGTTTACCTGTGGTAACTCCCTTTCGACACCGCTGCACCACTTTTAAGATGTACAAATTTGCAAACTGGACGTCACTTATAGAATAATTCTCTCTCTCTCTTTTATTCTTTGGATGTATGATTTCTTGTGTTTAATTAGAATGGTTGTATATTTCTCTCATTTGTTTTGGGTAGCATTTGATTTGTACTGCTTATTTCTGCGGCTATTTTGCTCGTTGTGGCCACTGATTTGCAATACAAGTATTCTTTGATGTTATTAGCAGAAACTCGTTTCGGCCAAATAGCGTTCCATATGCTTCGTATGTTCTTTGGGATAAATGACCAAACCGGAATTTTACGAAGTTCTTTTTCTCTCTAACAGTATAATATGGAGTTTCAAAGGAAGTTTCAAATAACTTGTAATTGTCCTTAATGTTGTCTTCATCATCAAACGTTAATATCAAATTTACAAAGATATTTTACATTCTCAGTAGCATGGAATAATATTCTCTCCAACTCTGGATTAATATTTTTCGGAGGGATATTTGAATATATAGAGTATGTAAGGAGGGATCAGATGAATATCCGAATAACATCTACTAGCATTTGAAACTGCATTTGCCACGGTGGATATGATTCTGGTTTTATAGCCTAAACGTGATGTAATTAATACATACAAATGAAAACCTGTTAATTTCAGGATGTCTAGTTGTGTAATTTTTCACACACTATTTAGTTGAAAAAAATCAAATTTTAAAATATTTTTGAAACAAAGAAAGTGTAGGGAAATTGGTTTACAAACAACAACAAAAAAAAAGCTGGACTGCTCCTATCTATAAATTGATATGGGATAAATATGAACTGAAATCGACAGAGAAGATGCAGCGAAGAGTCGCAGCGATAACTGCGGTCGGTAACGAGAGCTTTCTTTGCTGACGACCGTAGACTATTGAGCCTATCATTGGACCGTTTTCAAATTTGGATTTTTACAATACTATACGAAACAGCCACGATCGAACTCATTTTCCTCTTGTAAACATAGCAGTAATACCAAAAGAATCGCGTACCGTAAAATGCATTCCTGCTGATTATGGTAACGTTAGTTGAAAATTAGCTTTATTTTCTCTAGTTACCTCACTGCTTTACCTGATGTCTAGGAAAAAAACATTTAATAACTTTTGGTGATTAGCCCAGTGTCCACTCCGACAATGTAATCCAGATAACCCGTGTTCTATGTTTTAAAACAAGCGGTATTACGATTCTGTATCTCCATTAGTGCCGAATATAACTCTTTAGATTTATTTTTACTTGTTGCTTCACTGCTTTACCTGCGGTCAGGGTGAAATATATTTAAATAAAAATTTGGTATTAGCCCAGGTTCCACTACGACCAGTACTCTACATGGGTTTTTTCTTAAACTTTAAAGTAAGTGATAATACGTTTCTGTATATTCTTTCGTTCAGGAGTTAGCCCTTGTTATCCAGACGTTTGCTGTTCCTATTGGGATTCTCATTCGTTTTACTGCTGCAAAACACCTTGGAACAAGTTAAGTTTATGTTACAAACATAATCTGGGGCGTGCCCCTTAGTAGTACAAGGTTAGACGGTTGTCAGCAAAAGCAAACTTCTATGTCTGACTGCAATCATTTCTCCGAGACCTCATTGCATCTCCCGGTGGATTTAAAAATGTCTGTATTAGGGCATTACCCAAATTACTTGTCATTATAAAATGATTATGGTCTGAGTTTAGTTCTGCGGCAGAGTAACATTTACAATTACTGACCTGACTGCGGTATCTCTGTATAATTAGGTTAAAGTCTATTTGGTATCTTTCTCCACTGTCTAGCAGTCTCCATGTATATCTTCTTTCAGGGTTAGTCGAATAGAGTGTTTTCAATTCAAATTATGGCTCTCCCAGAATTCTATGAAGCGTTCGCCTCGATCATTTTTTCCCTGTCCGAATTTTTCGGTGATATTATTTTCTTATATCTCTCCCAACATTGCATTCCAGTCACCCAATATGACCAGGGTCTGTTGATATTTAACTTACATTATCATTTCCTCAAGTTGTTCATGTCTTTCGTTTATTTCGTCATCTTTGTATTTTGATGTTGGCATTTATACCTGAATAAAGTACAAGACTCTAGCTTCTGTATTTACTTTAATTAGAAGCATTCTATCGATACCGTGCGTATACTTGTAATAGCTTGTCCTACACTTTTGTTTACGATACATCCCACTCCTGTCCTGCTATCTGAAGATCGAGAATATACGTAGGTCATTTCAAAAGTTTTGCACACTAGGCAAGCGCTGCCCGTAGGATGATGCAACCGCTCCAATCGTTGCGCCATTTGTCAATCAGACTTCAGTATCCAAAGTTGTGTCTGCATTTGCTGGGTAATTTGTTCCTGTTCCGAAAAATGCATAGAAATGGAGGAAAGAAGTGAGTCAAGTCAGATCTCACACAGCGACCAGCGATCCTACAGTAAAATAGAAATGTTGCAAGGAAAAACACTTACCAAAATTCATAAAGCTTTGTGTGAAGTTTATAGGGTCAATGTAGAGGATAATATCAGAGTGCCACGGTAAGCTTCACGTATCCGCCAAGGTCGGGAAAGCATTGAAAACGACCGAAGACATCAGATGCAACAGACGACACTCCTGTGGTTATTGTCATCAGCATTGTGGAATAAGATCGATGGAACACATGTGAAAAGTTGGCATATCAAGCAAACATGCCTACGGCTTCGTTTTAAGAATCCTAACTGAAAAATTACAGAAGAGAAAATTGGCTGCGAACCGGGTTCCACATAATCTAAATGGAAATTAGCAAAGAGTTCGGAAAGGGATTGCAGATGAATTGTTTCAGCGGTACGAGACAGAAGTTCAGCAGATCTTGTGGTTTTGGAGCTTTTGGACAGAATTTTTGCTACACCCAAAAGTCCTGACATGAGCTCACCAGATGATGAAAAGTTCCCAAAACTGAAGAAACCACTCAGCGGGAAACGATTCACTACGATTCAGGATGTTTCGAATCAGGTGACCCTAGAAATCCGACGTCTCAACAATGGAGGTGCCCTGACTGGAATACAAGATTTACCCAAACGTTGGGAAGCTGTCATAAAGAAAATGGAGATGACATCCAATACCTCTAAAGGTTTTTTTGTGAAATAAATTCGTCTTTTTAGGAATAACCCCCATTATACAAAACTTTTGAAATGATCCTTGTATGATTTTGCAGTGTTCGGTCTAGAAATTCCTGTTACCTGGCAATCTTACTTCGCAAATTCCAAGAACATCACTTTTATTTTGGCTCATTTCGTTTTTTAAATTTTCAAATTTTCCACATAGTTTCAGTAATCTCATGTTCGAAATTCTAATTGTATGTGGATTTCGCTGGTTAACGACCTGAGAGAAGCCCTGTGGTACTTCCCTCTCCTACCGGGACATCCCTCCTGTAAACAGAAAAGCATAATTCCCTATGCTTATTTTCCTTTGTTTTGACTTCCATGATAGACCCTTTTGGGAAAACAAAGTGGCTAGCTCACCGTTTCGTTAACCTTTCCTCCTTTGCATCCAACAGTTTACAGCCAAAATCTGGGCTTTTGAAAACTCGTCTAAATTTTTTTTTCTAGGGCCGATAGTGCTCATATGGAAAACCTTTTAGAATTCTTTCTTCCTAGAATAATGCATGGTTTTCGCACCAGGGGACGTAAAGTCACATCTTATTTTTGTCGATATCTCTGTTTCTAAGAGTCCGATTTGAGAAATTATTTCTATGTTGGACAGCGTTTCCGGTGCGAAATGTTTCTCATATAAATTTATGTCTTTTAACGCACAAGTCTGCAATCAAAGGGCGTAAGCTCAAGATTCCGTTTACAGCAATATCTGAAGAATTATAAACCCGATTGAAAAACGTCTTTCTTCTGTCAGATACTATTGTTTTTACATACCGGTTCCATTGACTTTGAATAGCTTTGATAAATTTAATTTGCGTCAGAACGGATTTAAAAGACGTGCTTATTACACCCGAAAATTTGGTGTCATCGCTCTTGTTTGTTATTGTTTGGGGGTTAAACAACCACCGTTAACCACACGACAGGCTATAGGTATTCGGCCGTTTTTAACTTATGGCCAATTATTCCAGATTATGGATATTGCCAAAGCCGTGAGAAGAACCCAACATCCATGCTTCACTGAGATTCGAACTCAAACTCATTTCCGACAAGTGAATTGATGACAGCGTTAAGACAACTGCGCCCATTTGTGATCTTGCAACAACAAGTAATTTCGTGCGCTGTACTTGTGAAAACAAAGGAATACGTATTGGTGATTGATTGATTAAAGATAATTTTTTAATATGTTCTCTGCCGTAACCCGACACAAAACGAAAGGTATTGCGTACAGAACAAAAACGTAATTTACTAGTAGGAGCATTGCATTTCATTTCATTAAGATCATTATATTAAATTGAAAAACTCCCATTAATAGCAAAATGTCTTTAAACCATTACTGTATGTTCGTAACGGTGATCGATTTTTATGTATGCATAGTCATTAGAAAGTTTGACAAGTCCGAAATAGAGCATCAGATTTAGCTTATTATTGAGTTATTCTTCTGCGTTTCCTCGGCATAAAGGAATCGAATGCTTGTGTGAAAAACCCGTGTTATTAAAGCGTTAAATAAAATGATTTTAATTGAATATATTCAGCAGCCAATTTATTTGTTTGTTTACATTGGACATAATGGGTAAACACGCAAACATAGGAACTACGAAAGCGTGATCATTACGGGAAATTCAGTATTTCCCATAATAATCACAGGGTACACCATAATAATAATGTGGCACAACACGTACTTCATCGCAATGCAAGTCTTTAAGTAATATGTTACACACATAATTGGAATATACACTGCTGGCCACCCAAAATGCAACACCAAGTAGGAAGCATCCGATTGGCCTGAAATTCGCAGCATGCGTCGCCCGCGAGAGACTAGCAAACGATTAGCATTGCAGGGCATGTGCAAATCATGTGTGCCCGGCACGCCACCGAGAAGCACTATAAGAAGGGTGCACAGAAGTGGAAGTGTGTTGAGTTGCCGGACCTGTGCGTTTGAATTTCTCTGATGCCTCGTCGAAGAATACGGAAGTCATTCCAGCACGTTTCGGAGTTCGACAAAGGACAAATAGTGGCTTATCGCGACAGCGGTTTACCGTACCGATACATTGGAGCCCGTGTGGGACGACATCCAGCCACAGTGAGGCGGGTATGGACTCGGTGGGTACAGGAGGGACAAACGGACCGACGCACAGTGGTCCGGATAGGAAAAAAGGCGGACAAAAATATTTGTACGTCTTAAACGAAAGAAACTGTAGTGGGATAACTAAATATTCGCTTATTTAAGTGTTTTAATGAATTATAATCACTCACAGTACTGTAAGAAGGGTCCAGATATCCAGTCGGTCATTCGTCTTCTGAAGCAGATGTTTCACATTCGTCGTCTTCTTCCCCCTCCTCCTCTTCATCGGATATTACCAATAGACCTAGCACTTCCGAAGGTAGTTTTATTTGTTTTTTCTTTGGTAGTCCTCCCAAGCTGGAAATTAATGAGTCAGAAGTCAACATTAACCGCGAAAGAGGTCCAAATTGCTGTCTTGTCGTGAAATATTTCGGGTAAAGCTTTCTCGAAAATTTCTCACATCTTTGTTTCTACACTCAATGGCTTCTTCTGAAAGCTCTCCAATCGGTAAAATCGCTGCCTGCACAATTATGGATCCATGAACAAGAATTTTATGTACCGTGGGTGGCATATAGTACCAGGGATACAATCTCACGAATAACTGTGCTGTTTCCATGCAGTACATATTGAATTTCGTTGCAATAAAATAAATATTCATCATTACTGTAGCTTTGAACCTATTTTTGCTTTTATTGGGAATGACCAGCGCTACCGTAGAAACCCCATTTACAATGTAAAATATAAATTTTTTCGTTGTTAGACGGCTCACTTTCAGGTAGAAATGACAAAATTCGAGTAGCAGTATGGTCCAATAAATTCTGAACTTTCACTTCACATGCACTCTCACTAACACTTATATTGTGCGGATAAGTTTCGTCTTTAGCTTTCAGAATTGCATAATAACTTGGATATAACTCATGATTGTGATTGTCATTTTTCTAATAGACATATATTGATGTTTTGATAAATGTGTACTTACTTTCATAAATAACGATTCTTCTTCTGAGAGCTTCGTGGCTTGTTTTCTTTTCTTCAACCATGAGTCACGAATTTGTTTACCTCTGGTAGGTGTTGTTGTGGTCACTTCTTTTAATAATGTTGCTGCATTTTCGTCACCTTCAGCCCTCAAATTCATCACTGTGGCATATGAAAGCTCCGCAGCACCCACATTCTCCCTCAGATTTTGAATTCTCCGCCTCTTACTTCTTTCACTTAATTGCTGAAATACTTTCGAAGGACGTCCACACTTTTCCGAAGAAGTGGAAGGAAAGTCTGTAAATGGTAATTCAATTTCTTGCTGTAACCAGTCTGAATATTTACGAAGAAACATGCTTTCGGTTCAGTGACATTTCTTCCAACGCTGATAGTATTTAAGAAAAAAGCTCATTCTTATTACGCTGTGTAGAGATTTTGTGCTCTGACTGTGCAAATTTAATTTAAATTTGTTCTTCACATATTGCACAACATGTTCTTCTTGTAGCACACTGGTCTCATTATTATTTTCTTTAATTTTCTCGTAAAGGTCTCGGCGACCAACATGTAAATTCATTTTTCACACACTATATTGTCACACACTATTCACTGACCTGATACAAACAACAGCCCTCTGGAAACTGAAGAAATCAAGGGTCTGTGGTTTACCACCGACAAGCCACCCCTTGAGTAAACAAACATAAATTTCAGGAAGTGCTCAGCCCCGCGAGTTGTATAGCGGGAGAACACCTTCCCGATGTCAGCAGCTGGCTGCTCATAAATAACAGGGAAGCTTCACAAACAAAAGGTCATAGTTCACAGCATTGCAAGGTGTTGCAGATGAAACCTTCAGTGATAGACTTATAATTATCTACCAATATACATTTGTAAATTTTGTGGTGGACATGTTTGGCCATTTTTTTTTACTCTAAAAACATTTTTGTTTTTTCGCAAAATACGGGCATTCAAATTTGTATTTTTTATCAGTACTTAGAAACAAAAAACACTAAAAATTGTAAATGTGCCTTATATATAAGACCATAACACATTCACAAAAAATACACTTAGTATTTTATTTTGCATTGTTCAGTCAGAAACAATGTAAACAAAATCACCTACAGAATTGCAAAATTAATCAAGAAAGAGTTACAGCACTTTTGAACTTAAGTATTGACCAGAACTATTGGAATATACTTTCAAAAACACTTAGTCCTAAGAGAATTACTACTGAGGATTATTATTAAGCGAATTATGTGTTTAAAATATGAAGTTCGAAAAATTATTTTTGATCGGGTTTTCAGCGATTCGGACCACTGTGCGACGTGAGCGATTGCCACAGTAGCGGGTGTGCCGCTACTGCACACCCGCTACACACCACCGAAGCACAGGAATTAATACACACCACCGAAGCGCAGGAATTAAGGTGTGTTGCGCAACAACCTGTGTCAGAACGTACCATTCGACGTCGTGTGCAGGAGCGGGGACTTGTCGCACGGCGCCCATTGCTCCGATTATCATTGACGTTACACCACCGCCGAGTGCGGCGGTAGTGGGCCGTTGAACGCCGAACGGGGACTGCGGAATAGCACGTCATTGTCTTCTCCGGCGAATCCCGCTTCTGCCTGCAACAACACTTTGGTCGGATACGCGTGTGGCGGCACCGTGGCGAGAGACTGTATGATGCCTGCATTCTGCATCGCCATACCTGTCCGTCGCCTGGCGTTATTGTTTGGAGCGCAAATGGATATGACACCCGCACCCCTCTGGTACGCACCGCCGGTACACTCAACAGCCACCACTACATCTCCGAAGTTTTGGAGCCTGTAGTCCTTTCTTACCTGTAGGACCTGCCAGCGGCCACCTTTCAACAAGACAATGTGCGCACGTAGCACGCATCGTGCGACAATTCTTCACGGCCCACCAGTTGTCACTGCTGCCGTGGCCCGCCTGTTCTCCCGGTATGTCGCCCGTCGAACACGTATGGTCGCTGATTGGCAACCGAGTGGCCAGGCAGGCACTACCCTCGGCTACGCCTGATGAACTGTGGCAACGTGTGGAAGCATCCTGGACCGACATTCCCCAAGCCCACATCCAAAGCTTTTTCGTTCGATGCCGTGGCATGTAGCGTCCGTTATTGCCAGCCATTAGGGCCACACGAACTATTGATGTCTTCGTGTTCCGCAAGTGGCTCGGGCCTGTAAGCTCAATCGTTTCATCTTTGTATCTGTTGCTATGTGTCCAGCAAATCTGGCTTTGCTATCTCGTGTCCTTCTTGGTGTTGCATTTTGTGTGGCCAACAGTGTGGTAATACTATACCAGTGATCCGATTTATTGGCGTATGGAAAAGGCACATAAGCGTTTCCAAGCTTTCGCCCATGAACCAGAAGTTTTTTTCAAGGAAGTTAGACAGAAAATGCAAACTGAATAATAGAACGCTTTAACAATTTGAACGCGGGAACTTTACTTGACAATTAATATATACGACGTTATATTCATTTAAAGATACGAGGCCTCACATTGGTTCCGCGCGCGATATCCTAGTAGAGAGAAGGCGTTACTTGACGAACTGGTTCCAAATTCGTGTCAACTCGCGTGAGACGCTATCATTGCAAGTATCGCTGTTGGTAATGATCTCCAAGGTTTCCCGAATGGCTGTACATTTTGGTGTAGAGTAGGTAGCAAATTTCTTTATATCATCCCACATAGGAGTAGCGGACTTGAATTGGACTTCTTTGGATAGTGCCGTGGCTACTTTACCGTATTTTGTGTCCCTTCGAATTGTCAAGACAATCACATATTCGTCGCAGGATTACGTGCAAATTGAACTGAATTTGTCTCTTCCATTTTCGGAAAAACAATTACACCGGAATCCTTGTACCAATCAAATCAGCACTACAGTATACAGGCTTTACTTGACAGATACCCGAAGACTCCGCTCACTCACCTTGTCCACTATGGTATTTATGCTACGACGCGCATTTACGTATTACTGAAATGAATGTTACAAAAATTCTGAAATCAACAAGATAATAGATATATCAGAAGCCCATGGTTTCCCAAAATCCATCGTGACACTTCTAATTAGGAAATTACGGAAATGTCATTTCACTGCTCTACAGCAAGATACAAACCCACCTAAATATGTGGGATCAATAACTTTGAAACCAGAACTAAAAATTGTTCTGATAATTATTTGTAAAAGATATCAAATAAACGTTTTTTGTTTTTAGGTTTAACGACCACCGTACGCAACTCAATCGGCATAAGCAGTCTCCGTCCCTAATTTAGGGTCACTGGTTCAAGGGAAGGGAGAAAGCCAGTGTCGTAAGAGAGAAACAACATCCATGCCTCACCGAGATTCGAACCCTGACTCCTTCACCGGCGAATGATCGTAAGCCAGCACTTAGACAACTGCGCCACTACGGCAGCTAAATAAACTTTGGAATTAAGACTAATAATATACATGTACTTACCTTTATAAATAAAAGAATTGTGATCTGGTAACCTGCGAAAAAAAAAACGGTGCTTATAGTATCCAATTCAAAGCCTGGGATCCAGAGGACAATGAGAAGGTCTACATCGGCTCAACACTTCGAAATGTCAAAACTTGCCTATCAGAACATAAATACGATGTAAGGACAGCATCAGTAGCTACCGTATTATCCAGGACAGTTCGTAAAGGATCCCACTACACGTTGTGGCCCGGAACCTCACACCTTGCAACCACACATTCTAAATTTGAGGGAATTTTCACTGGAATCATATTTATTACTTCACATGCGTCTAACAGCTGCAATGACGACTGCCCTTGCGTTGTTCTTATACCATGGAGGACATTAATTGTACAATCTGACTGAGGAAACACAATATACCACCAATCCGAACAGGATAACTTCCTTTTTTTTTTTTTTTTTGATTGGAGGTTTAACGACCACCGTGAGCAACTCAATGGGCTATAAGCAGTCGCCCGTCCCTAATTTAGGGTCACTGGTTTCAGGGAAGGGAGAGAGCCAGTGCCGTAAGACAAACACAACATCCATGCCTGACCGGGATTCGAACCCGGACCCCTTTCGGACGAATGATCAGAGGCCATCGCTTAGACCACTGCGCCACCGGGGCGGCGATAACTTACTTCGAATACAATAGGATTCTAATACGCGTGTGTACTACGCATATAATATTACGTTCAAGTTCTTGTATATTTATATAATTTGCTGCTTCTCATGTTTAATTTGCAGTGCTTATTTAAAGATGAACCCTAAGTGAGGTTCTAAGGATCTCATGCTTCTATGTAGGATATATTTTTGACAATAAAAAGTTTAATTATGTCACAGATTTTAATCTCAGCTGGAATCGTATTTAGAAGGTGTTTGATAGCAACTATTATCCTGCAGCACGAAGACTTTTTATATACGGACTACGATTCACGACAATTTTGTAAACAGTTTCCTTTTCTTGGAATTTGCAAGTGAGTAATTACTCACGTACATAACAATAGATAACTTTCCGCATATTTGCTAAAACGAAAATGTGTATTTAAAGTATTATATTAAATTTTGTGTACAAATTAACGAAAGCTAAGGTTCTGCGTATTCAGTGTTATTCAAACCAAGGGTTCAAATATAACTTCTTGAAGTTGTTCATTAAAAACAACAAAGTAATGTTGTCTCACAACAAAAGTAAGTATATGATAAGTATTAAACATTGAGTGGACAGTATGTAAAAGTTATTTGAATGATCCTGGATTCATCAGACATGGCTTATACAGTAGTTTTCTTTAAAACAGAAAAATACAGGGACAAAATTTTCTTTCTACGGCTATTAAACGTAATTAGTTAAGTAATGTATGCAGGAAATAGAGATGTTTTCACTTAGTAGCAAATATCTATATTTCTTTGTATTTGATGAAATTTTAAACGGCATAATTATGTATTTTTACAATAACTCAATTCAGAAAATTTTAATAAATCTGATTCAAATAATTTTTCTCTTTTCCATGTATTAATAATGTCTGAATGCAAACGAACATATAACTAGTAATAAAATATTTGATGTGATTATTTTTACGAATCCAAACAGAGTGAATCGTGTGTTTGTTGTCACCTGTCAAACAGTCTATTTTACCCGGCACGGATGTTATCACTCACAAAAGCACTGTATAAGTAAGAGATCATTATTTGGCGGTCGTAGAGAGCTGTTCTTGAAAAGAATGTGAGAATACACTAGCATTTCCTTGTGGTCAATCTATCAACTTCATAGAATTTAATCAGCTGACGGAAGGGTTTTCTTTTAAGAAGGTTACGCATGATCATGGATCTTTAATTGTTCTGAGTGAGAGCCTGAAGCCCACAGAAAAGATCGTCCCATCATCGTGACGAACAAAGCCGTCGCATGTTACTGCCGTCCTGTTTAAACAGCCTTATCCTTCGATCCAGATGGCAAAATGAAGGAAGAGAAAGGGCGGAAATGGGTTAGGAGAATTTGTTTCAGATCTGAACTGCAGTAGTGCTGCTATTGTGTGTTCGGCATCTTAGTTTACGATTCTTCCGGGGACAAATGTGATAAGAACGCACAATTTGCAACACCGTGTATGCATGCGTTCCTGAGTCACAAAATCAAAGGGAAAATGAAAGATTGAAATTTTATCAATAGAAAAGCGGATATAAGGATAAAAGGAAGTTCTACTGGATTAGCGTAGAGACAATTGGCCGCCAAGTTCAATTGTGGATGAATACAAATAGGAAGTATTTTGCCAAAGAAAACTGAAATTCTGAACGATTGGGAATAAAACGAAAACACAGGAAGGAAAGAAAGCGGCAATTAACTTATGAAGATGTAAACGGCAGGCATGTCCATTGGATTTACAATGCTAGTGCAAAAGGAATTCCTATAAGTGGCTCTATTTATCAAAATAAGAAAAAGCTCGCGAATTTGCCGAATGCGTTGGAATTGCGAATTATTTCAGTCTAAGAAAAGGATGGTGGGAAAGTTTCCGAAAACGCAAAAACATTGTTTTCAGAGCGATGTGTCGTGAAAAGGGAAACGTGGATGTAGAAACTATTGAAGAACGGAAAGAGAGAGAGTGAAGTGTCTTTTATAAAATGAGCGAATACAACTCTAGCATCATTTTGAATGATGGCATAACGCATTTCTTCGTTCAGAACGTTACCAGATAGAACTTTAACTACGTAAGAAAAATCATGCTCAGGAAGAAAGTCAGCTGAAGATTTTACCATCTGAATGAAATCGTGACAGAACATGGTCAGGGAAGTGCACTAAACACATGCAGTTACATAGGTGTAATAGTTTTATTGGTGCAATATTACAAAAACCAGAAAACGCTAGCTTTCGCCACCACAGGTGGCTTCTTCAGGCAGAAGGGTTATTCAAATGCAAAAACAAAAACAGAGTTCCAGTTATTAATTAAAAAATAGACATTTGCTATAGATGTTATAGAACGTGCGCGTCATATTTAAGATGTGCGATTAAGTGCGCGCGTTTTCATGAGCGTGCATCATACATGTGGGAGGTCTATTGATGTTTCCTCGTTGCATATCCCGTGACAGGAAAGGATTTCTATAGTTTCTCTGAGGAGGGTGACTCTGGCGGTTGTGTATCGTGCTATTTTATTTTATTTGTCCCCACAATGGTGTTGCAGAGTTGCTGGCAACTTCATGCGCTTGTGCCGTAGTGAGAAGTCCCCTTTTGACATATCTCTGGTGTTCCTGGATTTTTAGTCTTAGAGACCTCTTGGTCATGCCCACGTAGCCTTTGGTTGTTCCGTCTGGGTACAAAAGGGATATAGTGGTACAAAAAGGTATAAAGGGGTATCTGGGTACAAAAAGGGTATACTCCCTCATCTTCCAAGTCCACGACGGCGTTTTTTGCTGATGCGCGACAAGACGTGATTGTACTAACTGCTGTAATCCCTATGCCGAAGCCAAGTTTTTTAGGTATTTTTTTAGGAAATATGTGAAGCCTGTACGTACTGGCATGAGCCAATGTATTGCAGTTTTGGCCGGGGCATCTGGTGCTACGGGATACGAACTTAGACATCGTCTTGTGTATGATCTGATCTACCATACTCGGAGAGTATCCTGTAGAAAAGGCTAAAGACATCACGATATCAAGCTCGGCGTGGAGCGTGGCGTTGCCTGAAGCGTGGGTGAAAGCTCGCCCGCCTCTTTGTCAGAAATAGGTTTGCTTTCTCTCCTTGGGTCACGATGAAGAAAGCAGAACGACATTAGAAACACAAGTAGGTTTGCAGTGGACACTGGTGTTGAAGTACCTAAATGGCGACTTCTTGACAAATACATCCAGGAACGGTAGGGATGCATTTGTTTCTCGCTCCATAGTGACCTTTATGGCAAAGTGTTCAAAATTGATGGTGGTGAAAAACTGATTTAGTTCTTCTTCGGTGTTTGTTCAGACGAAAAAAACGTCATCTGCGTATCATAGCCATGTACATCGGGTTGGTACAGATGCGCTGAGTATCCGGGCTTCTACGGGTCGTAGGATAGCTTCGGTCAGTTCTTCAGAGAAGGCGGAGCCCATTGGAACCCCTTTGGTCTGCTTGCAGGTATGGCTCTGGAAACTAAAATAGTTTGCATCAGTAACGAGGACAACGACTTTGGATATTTCCGTTAGTGTACTTTCAGTGTAAAGTATAGAACAAAGTGTTCGTGCTTAATAATGAAAATCGTATCGCCTGCACTGAAAGCTGATCTCATTGATTACCTTCATAACAAAAAATATGCAATCATTATTTGCGTAGATGGACCTTCGGAGATTTCCACACAAAAATATTTGTGAATTCTGTAAGTTTTTTTAAGTGATAGGATAAACAAAATTTAAGCTGGGTTTCTTGGTTTAACTCCCGTGAAAGTGGCCACATGGGAAAATATTGCATTCAATTTCATTAACGACGAAATCAAAAGATGTGGCCAGAGCCTTACAAATTGCATTTGATTTGCATCAGATGCATAACCAAACATGGTGAGGGGCAAGAACTTTGCTTTTCTAGACTGAAAGATATATTTCCTTCTTGTGTACAGCTCGAATGTATTTGTCGTTCACTGGTACTTTGCACTTTTTAATCAGAAAACAAGCTGCCGTCAAATCTAATTTTTGCACTCAGTAATATTTTAATGGCTTTTCCATAATGATTTATGACGAGAAGCCTACGAAAACTTATTTAGCGTGATGGACACATCAACGGATTTTGAATCAAAACGAACTGCTTCTTCCCTTTCCTTTGAAAAATCATCTACGTGCTGGCTCATGCGTGGAAAAGTTATACGTGTATTTAATATTTTGATGAATTGGGAATTTCTAAAGGCTTATTTCAGTAGTGCTGATAAAGCTCAATCAAAGTCGGACACAAAACTCAAAATAAAATGTTTAAAATAAATATTAGACTACGAACATTACTTGTTCTTCATGCTTGCGACAACTGTGTATAGTAATTTGAGCCTTTTTCAGCAAATCAAAGGTGATCTTTGTGATATGTACCAAGAATTATTCCTAAATCAGAAAATTCTTCCAAACAGACTGTATGATGTCAAAAGTAGAAAAGAAATTTTCAGCAATTTGATTTTGGTAACACACTTTAAACGGAATGTAGTATGTTCCTACAGAAGAAAAACAATACTGACTCCCATCTAAAAATAAAAAAAAATGCCAAAGAAAGATATATCCGTATAAGAGAAGTACCTCTCAATCACGTTGCACGTCGCATAGACTTTCCTTGGCAAGAGATATATTTCAAAAAAATATTAAAACTGAGCTCTAAAATCATTTTAAATCAAGTTTCAAGGATCGTATTTTCAGAGTAAACCTTTATACACCTTGCAGAAAACAACATTAGCATCATTTAAGAACAATGCAGAAGAAACAATTTCTCTCGATTGGAAACAAGAAGTTCTATTTAAGAAAGTTGTACTCCTTACAGACAGTAAGCAGTTTTTGAATGGCATGCTTTAACGTCAGGCTCATCACATTTGCCTTTACTTCTCTAACAACAACAGTAAATGATTTCGTGGTTGAGCGGATATTCTCTCTTGTAAATCCAGTAAACGTAAAGGCAAGAAACTGAATGCCACTGAATTTTCTTGGTGTTATTGCGACAATCACAGTAGAACTATTGTTTTCATGCAAATGTTATTCACTCCGTCTGCAAAAAAGATAAAAGTCTTTACATCTTACAAGGTTTATGCTGTGTTTCCCATTTGTTCTAGCGAGGATGACAGTAATGAACTGGATCTAGAGCTTTTTATGCGACGTAAGTATGAAAATCTTGTTTAATTTTGTTTAGCTTTTTTTGTAATTTTGCTTGGCTTTAAATCGGAATTTTTACCTGATAATCCTGCCTTGTATTAAGACATCATCAATACGCTCAGTGGTTTGTAGCATTAGCCAGATCGATTTGCGATTTTTGAATGTCTGTTTGTCAGTGGTCTCCCATACTCGGCAGCATCTTGCTCGCAGTATTGCTGCTAACATTACGCCGCCGCCCCAGTGTCGCAGTGGTCTAAACGATGGCGAATGATAGTTTGTCCGAAAGGGGTCGGGTTCGAATTCCGGTGAGGTATTCAGAACAGACTATATCTTTTCTTTTTCTACCTTTGACATCATCTGTCTTACGGCACTGACTCTCTCCCTTTCCTGGAGTCAGTGACCCTAAATCAGTGACGGGCGACTGCTTATAGCCCATTGAGTTGCTCACGGTAGTCGTTGAACCTCCAATCAAAAAACAAATAACATTAGGCCCCATTGTGTCACGCAGCCCACGCTCGCGGATGCAGTACTTCTACCAGGCTGTGTAATTTGATATTAAGTTTGTTCGCTTGCAAGCAAAGTACGGGCGCTGACAGTGCCCACAACAACATCCCCTCGGAACGAGGGACCACCACTAGCGTTTGTTTAATCATGCGGCACCATAAGAGTTGCTATACACCTATTCCAAAAGTTGAACTATGGAATTTGATTCGGAGAAATTGAGCTAGCTAGTCTTTTTTCTTGTAACCATGCATGTTTTCTAAGATTCATTTCCCAAATGTATGCCGAGCTCAAAAGTTCCACTAACGAGAAAATTCACCACACAGATGGAAGCTCTATACACAAGTCGAAGGGTTATTTTTATTTTGTTTTCAAAACATAAATAAATCGGACTCTAAGAAACCAGTTCCGTCTGCGTGGAAAAGAACAAGGAAAGTAAAAATAACAAAAAGAAGAAGGAAAGTATAGACAGGGTGTGATTCTGTTGTCGTAGCACTACCAATTAATAAGATGTTTTTGATAAATGGAGAATGCAGAAGAGAAACGGTTGTCCTCTACCAAACAATAAAAGAAATGAATTTGAAAAGAAAGGTACTAATTGGGACATATTTGCATGGTTTATACCTATCACAAAACATACATGTTTTCTGAGCTATAACATAATGTGCCCGATTTTAAAATTCCTAATGATCTTACTTATTTGAGACGTACCCATCTCTTAAAACAAAATAAAATTGTTGAGGAGTACTAAATAAGTACTGAGTGTCTGCGCGGTCACTGAAGAAATGCTTTAAGAAACCTATGTGGAAAAGAGTAATAGAACAAAGAAATCAACCTGAAATGCATTAGAAACGCAAAAAGCGTGTTTTTCTAAAATGTGCGATAAGTTATTTAATCTGGTAAAGGATAGCTCTGCAAATGTGCTTGAACTATTCTACGCTAGTTTAGCTAAATGTCGTTGAGTTAGCATGTAACTGAGAAAGTTTAAGACATCTCGATTTATATTTCCTTAAGGTGGCGTTTCTATTTATTTCAGAGCACACGAAACAGAAATTTTAATGAAATACACACTTTGATCTATTCTGCTTTTCTTTAAAAGCTATTAATTTGGTTCAGAAAATTAACCACTCCTGTTTCTAAATTCCCAATGCATTTAAAGTAGGCTTAATACTGCATTCTCAAGATATTGTTTTCAAACTATCTCATAATAAAGTACAGGGAAATCATTCGGGACTAAGCACTTATTATGGAATATGCGGATGGTAGACATCGACACCTAAACACCTGCACAAATAGCACCCCACATATCACGCCGCAGTACGCACTAGCTGGCGGCAAGCATGCATCTATTTTGCTGTCAGCCAACGAGAGCGAGCGGAGTGTGAAGATTGTATTAGCAGAGCAATAGCACGGCCGGACGCCAAAAGGTGTGATCCACAGACCATAATGGGAGACATATCCGAGTATCAAAGAAAACAGATTGTAGGTGTGCGTCTCGTCGGTGCATCTGTTTCGAAGACAGCAAGTCTTTGTTGCGCATCGCGAGCCACGGTATTCAGGGTCATGTCGGCTTACCTTCAAGAAAGAAGAACCACAGTCAGTAGCAGTAAGTATTGAGGTAAGAGGAAGCTGTCCTGGTGCTAACACGGATGGTAGTCAAAAAAAATAAAACCACATTTGTCCACCTTCCCTCTCAGTTGATACGTAGCGCGACTCACCTGTTTCCAACAAAAATGTTCATGCAGAACTTCACGGGATTAAAATTCACGGTCCTGTTGTTGTCGCCAAACAGTGGACCACCAGTTAGAATGACAAATGTCGGTTGCCATTGTGCCAACCATGCAAATATTGGACGTTGGTCAACGTGAAATCTTTATTGTGCTCCGATGGATCGTCCTACAATGTCTTTCCCACAACCAGAAGTGTTTACGTGTGGAGACTTTTCTCACAGGCCAAACCCTGACTGTTTATTGCTTACAATGCAGCACATAGGTGAATAGGTGAAGATTTGGCCAGCAATATCGTGACAGTCTCTCATCCTGCTGATTGTTCTTGAGAGACACATCACTGGCAAGGACTATCGGAATATTCTGGAACACCAGACGTACCCAATAGTTGAAAAATTTTACACTGACAGTGGTGCCGTGTATCAAGATGATAACACATAGATACACAAAGCCAAATTGGTGTTTACTGAGCATGAAAGTGAGGCTAAACATCTATCATGCCTACACAGTCAATCGATTTCAACATTATTGAGCTACGATGGGGTGCTCAGGAATAGCGAATCAGGAAACGTTTCCCTCCAACAGCATCACGTCGTGAATAAACCACTTGTTTGCAAGAGGATTGGCTTCATTCTCTCTGACTACTCTACAGTATTTTTATCGGTTTTTCCACGAAACATTGCAGCTGTGATGGCTCAAAAGGGGGCCCTATACCGTACTAGTAAATTGTTGTGTCCTAACCCATGTCATTTAGTTTCGTTGTCCACCCCTGTACGAGATTGGGAATATAAGATGAACGAGAAACCCAAACGGAGCGGTTCTTTATTCCCTGACAACGCAGTCGACCTGTATTTATCTCTGAATAAACTGTTTCCCCGATCGCTGGTGGCGCCAAACTGAGGCGCCATCTGTCTAGTATTTAAGGGGGAGATAGCGTGTTTCCGCAGACAGTTTAAGCAAGGAGGTCGAATGAAGGTTGCCTATTTAAATGAAGAGCGTGTGGTGGGTGTAAATGTGGGCGTAAATTTAAATTTGACGGTGGTAAACCAACTACTAGAGCCACCATTTCGGAATTGGCGAAGAAACCGGGAAGAACGGGAAGTTTCGTGGATCTTGACACGTGCGGTCGACCCAAGATAACGGAGGACACAATAGAGGATGTGAAGCAGCGGTTATTGGCATCCCCAAGAAAAGCTTTTCGGCGGGTATCTCAAGAGACTGGACGGTAGCAATCGATATATCAAAAAGCAACTAAACAGCAAAGATTAAGCCGTACCATATCAAGGCTGTTAACGAATTACAGATACCGGATTTTGCAAAGCGATTGGCATGATTTCAGTGGTTTATGAAATTTTCTCCCGAAAACCCTCTGCCCTGGTTTTTTGGCGACAAATAACATGGTTCACTTACGAAGCATGGTTCATTATCTGGCTATCAGTGAACCATAACGTGGCTCACTGACGATGCATGGTTCCATCTATCTGGCAATATAATCTCACAAAATACACGGACGTGGGCCAGTAATAATCCGACAAATAACATGGTTCAGTGACGAAGCATGGTTCATTATCTGGCTATCAGTGAACCATAACATGGCTCACTGACGATGCATGGTTCCACCTATCTGGCAATATAATCTCGCAAAATACACGGGCGTGGGCCAGTAATAATCCGACAAATAACATGGTTCACTGACGACGCATGGTTCATTATCTGGCTATCAGTGAACCATAACGTGGCTCACTGACTATGCATGGTTTCATCTATCTGGCAATATAATCTCGCAAAATACACGGACGTGGGCCAGTAATAATCCGACAAATAACGTGGTTCAGTGACGAAGCATGGTTCATTATCTGGCTATCAGTGAACCACCACATGGCTCAGTGACGACGCATGGTTCCATTTATTTGACAATTTAATCTCGCAAAATGCACGTGTGTGGGCCAGTAATAATACCCATGTAATCCATGAAGGGCCATTACATCCAGAGAAAATCAGTGTTAGGTGTGACTTGTCCCGACGCCATATCATTGGGCCAAAATGTTTAGAGTTTCAATGAATGTTTTACATTGATAAATTTATGTTTTACATTAATTTCATTTAAATGTGCAGCCGTGAGTTAATTAAAAGAATAAGTGTTCGGTCCCGAGTGGATCACTCTGTAATTGTTTCTAACTTTATTTCTAATATTAGGTGTACAAGTAAGTTTTAAAAAAATCTAAGACAAAACAACATGCAACTTGAGAGAAAACAACAATACCTTTGCGAATCAAAATATGCGCCGTCATTATCTATCACCTTCTGCCATCGGTCGGGCAGGTGACCGATTCCAGCCTTGAAGAATATTTCGTCGTGTGACGAGATGAAGTCGTCAACTCATTTTTGAACTTCGTCATATGTCCGGAACCGTACATCAGACAAACCATGTTGCAACGATCTGAACAAATGATAGTCTGAAGAGGCTTTGTCGGGACTAAACGCCATGTGCTCCAAAGCTTCCCAGCCAAGAGTCAATAACGTTGCCTTGACCAATTTCGCGACGTGTGACACAGAGCTGTTTTGCAGAAATTTCACGGGACTCAATCCTTTTCTTGGGAATGGATGTTTCCGATAGATTTTCTCGTTCAATCGCAGAAATTGTTACTTGTAGCAATCAGCAGTAACAGCTTGACCCTATTCCAGTAGTTCATAATAGAGCGCACCCTTCATATCACACCAGATGCACAAAAGAGCTTTCTTGGAGTGAATATTGCGTCTCGGTGTTGAAGTCGTTGCTTCACCGGAGTAACCAGTGTTTTTTGTGTTTAGGATTGCCATACCATATCCACTTTTTATCATCCATACCATTTTAAACAGGATACACTTTCCTTGTTGTTTATTCAACAGATTCAAACCCTTCATGACGAGCTCATTCTTGTTCCTCTGGCTGAGGTCATGTGGCTACCCATTTCCTTCTACTTGATTCTTTTCCATTCCGCGTAAATGGTTGGAAATGGTTTGTTGAGTTACCCCCCCCCACACACACACACATTTTCAGCTAGTTTGTTTTGTGTTTGAGATGAATCTTCATCCAGAAATTTTCTCAGGTGCAACTTTCTGCGGGCGCCGCTACGTTTGCGATTGCAAACATCAAATCACCTGTTTTTAACCGTTTAAGCTCCCCGGTGGCGTAATGGTCTAAGCGATGGCTTCTGATCGTTTGTCCGAAAGGGGTACGGTTTCGAATCCCGGTGAGGCATGGATGCTCTGTTTATCTTACGGCACTGGCGCTCTGCGTTCCCTGGAACCAGTGACGCTAAATTAGGGACGGGCGACTGTTTACAGCCCATTGAGTTGCTCACGGTATTCGTTAAACCTCCCACCAAAAAGAAAGAAATAAACCGTTTAAATAAACACTCACACGGGCTTTTCGATACACTATTCTGCCTAATAACAGATCGATGCACATGCTTTTGCAGCACTTTTTTCTTGGTAAAATTCGTAATCAATGCAGTGTCAAATAAATGCCGTATCGCTCGCCACCTTTCCCCTACCGATGTGCAAGTGCGTTTGACTGTTGTGCAAACTTCTGTGTCACATTTTATACTGTGCACCAGTTACAATCACATGACAACACCGCGTGGGAATGTCGGATAGGCTAATTAGCGGTATAAGTCACACAAAAAATATTTTATAACTTATTTCTACACCTAATACATCTGATTCAACATTTCGTTATTGCTGACTCATAACGAGATTACGCGGTAATGTTGCAGTTTTATTTAATAAACTTCGGATTGTAAGCTGGTTTCAAGTCCAGTGTTAACACATACGTCATGTAATGAAAACTGAAAACTGCCTGCCTTGTAATATTTTGAAGAAATATTTTTCAAAAATAAAGTTAAACACTTGATTGCGGAGTGAAGCAAAAAGGCTCTCTTTCCACGAACATGATATTTTTCCATATAGATATGTTAGAAATCACTTTAAGAATTATTTTGATATATTCACTTTAAGAATTATTTTGATATATTGTGGAATAGTTGCCCTTTGTAAAATTGTGGTACTTTAAAAAAAAGTATTCGAAATAGATTTCATTAGTAGTTCGTAAATTTACACCCTTTCTGTAGCGGTTAATACCAACACAGTTACATGTGTAGAGTTTTATTGAAAACATCGCTAACGACTTTAATTCAGCACTGATATTAAATTTCCAACTTGAAATTCAAGCATTTGTACTGAACTGTATTGATATTAGTTTTTCATGCGTTCAATATATGCTGCCTTGGTAACACGAGATATGTTCCAGTGTCAGCTCAGTTCCTTTTAAATCCCGTCCACTGTTTTTTACCAACTTACAGCACATGGTCCGGATACCTCGTTTGAAAATAAACACCCCTGTTGAGCGTACGAGACACGTATACAATAACCCTAACATAGCAGGTTAAACAAAAATTCACGGGTTTTAAATTTTCTGCTGTTTCAGTTTATGATGTTGAAACACCACCTGTTAAATTTTAAGCAGTCGCTTGTGTTGAGGATGACTAGAAGAATGATGATCCGACATCATTTTGGAACACATATTAGGCTCCAATCTCAATGTCTAATTGTGAATGCGGTCGTTTCAAACATGTTCATATACAAAATTCGAGTAACGTTAAATTCCCCAAAGAAGAGCGGCTCAGGCTCTGTGCAAACACCAGGATATTTTAGTTAGTTGCTTATGTGTAACCATTTTATTAGGACCTTTTTTACGCCACATATGCAACAATTGTGATCTTTCACTTTTCCACTTACGTGGAAAGTAATCTAAAGAAAGGAAGACGATTCTGTCAAACATCTGGCCATCCGTCTTCATTTGCTGGAACATGTTATAACGTAAATGATATAATTTTAATTCATCGTTTTCGTTTAATCCTTGAAGAAATCTAATTCTGTGTTCTTAAGCTAAACGCAACCCAGTAGAGTTTTCCATATTGTCTACCGAGAAATCGACTCAAGCTACACGCACAATTCCGAGACCAGCGTAGAAAAGTTTGCTTCATTTTATTTAGCATTCTGTGCTGTTGAAACGTAATCCTTACACTAAAGACTCTGGAACTATTATCTCGGGGTCAGTTTCAGTTAACACTTGAATCACAAATTTTGATTCCTCCATGTGAATTTACCAGATGCTGGTAGTGATTCTTGGACACTCCGTTATTGGATTCGCTTCAGCTTTTAAGCGAATCAAATAACAAAGTGCCTAAGCTACCTGCGGCTCATAAATGCACACCGTGTTTACAATAGAGGAATTAGATCTAATGTTAACATTTTGTCAGAGTATTAAACTGAAGAAAATAAATTGTCCAATGACGTAATGTAACCTATCAAGGCAGTGCTGCTCTTGGGCTGTTTCCATGAAAAACATCGCCATTAAGTGTTCAATTGCATTGGGAAATACATTCAACACAAGCAATGTGTGTATATAAAAATCACTTTCGAATTTATAGAAAATAATGTGGTCACTACTACTAGCCAAAAATTGAGGAATAATGAGAATGATAGTAAGGATATGTGTCAACATTTTACTTGTTCATTTAGAAAAACTTGGGTAATAATGAAAATAATAAGTAGGGCTACGATTTATATGTAATAAAAATGTCAAAATATGTACATAAAATATTTATTAAAAAAGAAGAAACATGTAGGAAAAAATAAATAATCACCAAAATATGTGATATATTCCTTAACAACTTTCTATAATAGCTTTAATTATACAGCCATAAGGAATTGAAGATTACTTTACTTCAAAATTTTTAAATTACTTTTCTCAAAACCAGGGCTTTCAACTAGCTTACTGCTATTGCAACTAGCAACAACATATAACTTAATTTTTTGAAAAAAAAGCTCCACCTGTTTTCTCTCAAAATACCTTTAAATTGGCTGAATGATCTCTCGACGTCCTATGGGGTGATGGGCTAAAACTGAAACGCCGGTATGTCCAGTGGAGAAAACTCCCTATCTTTTAAAACAGTGCAACTGCCAGTTGGAGTTTCTCGGAGAACGTATTTTGTAGTTGTAATGGCTATTATAGGCCTGGATTGTTTACAACACTACTCATCTTGTGTTTTATAATTCCTCCAAGTGACCCGGTACACTTCCTGACATTTCGATCGTCTCTTCCAATTTATTCAAATTGTTTATCAAAAGAGCACTTGAAGTTTCAAGTTCGGTGACTGACTGATCCAATACATTGAAGTGTGTCTTTAGAAAACACAATTCCTCTAATAAAAAAACACTATCCATAAGAACTTCTACTTTTCCAATAGAAACAGGATCGTCCGGGTCAAATTGAGGGACTACTTCCTTGATATTGTTAAAGTTGCTTCCATAATAATGTGCAGATTGTAATCAAGTACCCCAACGTGCAAATGACAGGCTGAGATGGGAGCCTTTAGTCTGGTGACATTTCCTTCAACTTTTCGGTTCTGCTGGAAGCTTTAATAAAAATCTTTTTAACTATTGTGATCAATGAATCGGTTTGTGGAAAATTACAGCGGATTGTTTCAGCAATTCGGTAGAGCCCATTTGCAAGACCAGTCAAATAAATCATCGTGGGGAACAGCAGACAAAGTGCTGTAGCTGTTGTCATCATGTATGGTGCAGCATTAATTACAAATAAAAGTGTACAATATAGGTGTACTTTATGGTATTTTACTTCCTCTGGCCATAAAATCTGCAGTGATTAGTTGATCAATTTAACGATCGTGTAGTGGTTACATTTTGTTAATTCTTCACAAGTAATTCAGTATGGAATCGACAGTGCTGATTCATTCAGATGTCCAACAATAATGCTTCCTATGCATTTCCATAGGCATCTGTTGATTTCCAATTGAAATCCAAATAGGAAAAACTCCGATGTTCTCCCTGAATTTTAAAACAGTTTCGTTCTACATCCTCTGCGGGTATTTTATGCTTAAAGCAAGTTCTTCTAAAATTGTTTTATCGCAGTATTTTCCAAAAGAAAATTCGAAACACTGAATTTTTCATTATGCATAGAGGAGCAAGTAGTAAGTACTAAGCGAACTACTCCAATACTGATGATTCCAGTTTAAGGGAAAACCGAATTCAAGAAATTCTGCTTAAATGGAAATAAACCTAACACCCAGCAAAAATTCCATTGAGGCAATACATTTTAATTTCAAAATAACGGAACCATTTAATACGATATTTACTTTACACCGAAAAATATGATCACATTTTGAAAAAAATATTATGATTTAAAACAATAATTACTATCGTTCTATTGAAAATATGGGATTCCGATTCCATCGCCTTTTTGTTAAAAACAACGAACAACCTTCCCATGCAAGTCATTTTCCCGTCTCCCGTTGTGTCAAACGCTGCTCGAGACAGTTAGGTGATAAAAGAAATGCAGTATAGACATTGCAACCAGACATACAGCTTAGTCCCTTTACATCTCTGTCTTCTGTGCATACGTTTTGAAACGTGTTTTTTGAAAAGAACGAAATTTTCTTTTAAGAAAATTAAAACGTTGGCATCCATAAATTATTTTCTGGTGTGAAAAAAGAGTGATGTTGCTAACAAATATAATATCACTCCATGAAAAATATAGACTGTTTCTTAAAGATCGAGAAACGATTCAAAACCAATATCATTGGAAGGGTATATTATTGGACCAATATTATTGTTCATTTTCACTTGGGAGAAAATGAACAGAATGTGACTAGAGCAGTTCAAGATGTACATTCAGGGTGGGTCAGATGGTTTAAAAACGTCCGTTTCCTGAGTGCTCCAATTAGATGACCGTAAATACATCAAGAAGCTCTGCGTGTTTTTGCCACTGGTCTTTAGTACGAAGCATTTTAGGACAGCGAAGGATATCTAAATCGTTTTAAGAAAAACATGAAGCCGCGAAATGATTCGTGGTGAGGCAGGTACTTTTCCTCCGGAAGGCATCGATGGATGAAGAAGGCGAGAAATATTAGTTCTTTTTAGCTAACCCCAAACATATGGTGCGTTTAATTTTGATGAAGAGACGCTTTATTTTTCAAATTCTGCCCAAAGAATACATTGACGCTCAAGGAAGAAAGAAGCATTGTACGAAAAACTCAAGCAACGTGTAACTATGCTGTATTTAGTTAGAAAAGGGAAAATAGAAAATAATTGATTGGTCGAAAATCTGCCCATCACCACTGCTTGAAACCCATACATTCAGTACCACGGGTGTATACACTGAGTGGCCACTTTATTATGACCACCTGACAGTTCTAAGCAAATTAACTATGGCGGCACGCTGTTGCCGCTAGAGGGCAAGGCTAGTGTAAAAAGAGAAAGCTTAGTGCTTCCGACACCGGTAGAAGGGATTTTTGGGTGACGAGATTGGTAAAAAATGTGATTTGACTGACTTTAAACGTGGGATGATTGTAGGAGCTCGGAGCCATGGAGCGAGTATCACCGAAACCGCCGCATTCGTGAAATGTTCCAGAGCAGCTGTTGTTAAAGTGTTTAAAGACTGGACTGTCAGCCAAAAAACTGGGTCTCTACGTGCAACGTGTGGTCGTCATCAACTAGTGAGTGCTCGGGTGGAACGGAAAGTGTCCAGACTTGTAACAGATAACAGAAGGGCAACAGTGCAGCAAATTACAGACCATCTTAATCAAGGATCTCCTCAAATGATCTCTGCACGCACTGTTCACCATAAACTGCATCGGATAGGATATGGCAGCCAAAGACCTGTTCGAACACCTTTGCTGTCTGCAGTTAACAAGAGAAAGCGTCTCCAGTTCGCACAGGAGCACAAGGATTTGACAGTCGACACTTGGAAACAAATTATATGGTCCGATGAATGACGTTTTCAGTTGCACCATGCCGATGGCCGAGTGAGAATTTGGCGGAAACAGCACGAAAGCATGAACCCCAAATGCATTGCTACATCTCTTCAAGCTGGTGGAGGCAACGTTATGGTTTGGAAAATGTTTTCCTGGCATGCTTTGGGCCCTGTAATTCGTGTTTGTCAACGTCTGACTGGCACATCATATCTAAACATCGTTGCCGACCAAGTGCATCCTGTCATGTGGATGGTTTATCCCAATGGCGATGGCTGCTTTCCACAAGATAATGCGTCCTGCCATAGTGCTCGTATTGTACAGGATTGGTTTCAGGGACATGCCAGGGAGTTTACTTTGCTTAGGTAGCCCCACAATCTCCAGATCTGAACCCCATTGAGACTTTGTGGAATGAAGTTGAACGAGCTATTAGACAGCTGGATCCACAACCCTGCAATCTCACACTCCTGGAAAGTGCTATTCATCAAGCATGGTATCAGATTCTACAAACCACCTATCAACATCCCGTGGGGTCCATGCCACGAAGAATCGACGCAGTATTAAAGGCAAAAGGTGGCCCAATGAAGTACTGAGGGATTCGTCATAATAAAGTGGCCACTCAGTGTATATCAAGCAGAAAGTATGAGTGGTTACATAAATTGTTAATGATTAGACAGTTAAACTGAACGCAAAACGAAATTGAATGTAAGAGGAATTCCTTTCATTGGTTATTCTACTACTAGTTACACGTTTCTTCCAACTACACAGCTTTTTAAAGGAATTTTCCCAAAACTGCGCAGCTGTTCTGCAGCTTCGCGATCAAGGGAACATATATATGCCGTGAAAGTCATCAGAGAAGCCTCCCAATGGAAGAAATTATCCACTGTGTTAAAATGATAGGACAAGATAATGAAAAAAGTTACACATGCCATGAATGTTATTCCTGGTTAAAAGAGCTGTACAAGCCAAAGCACTTTGCTGATTAAAGGAAAAGTCTTGAACTGTCCGAAACCGGCAGATGGATTTGAAGAAAACTATAAACAGAAAAAATTCCCTGAGCTGGAATCATTAAGGAAATTACTACTTTATTCCACTTCCGTCGTAAAAGCCTGCAACAAGAATAATTCTTTTTTGCAAATGGCTGTGTTTATAAATCTCATTAAATGTTCCACGTGCGTACCTTCCAGTCCAGGCGTTCACGCTTTTGAGAGTATGTTTTCATATTAGCGATAATGTACCAAAAATATTCCTGGATTGCCGATGGTAACTTTCGGCAGTAGATTATCATTTATTATGTATACATTCTTCACTTAGAAACTACGGAAAACATTATAAACGAACAAAGCCTGTGCCAAGATATGTACACGACGTCAGCGACGATTTCAAGCCAGAGTGAAAGGTTTTCTGTAAATTCTTCTTACTAATCTCGTCGGCCCAAACACTGTTATGGGAAAACAGCAGGTCTCTCTTCCTCCTCGTCCGAAAACAAAGATGATCGATGTGATACCATGGTTCTTGAAGCCTTCTCTCTTCGCTGTTTTACAAATATATCTACGAATCACTCCCAAAGATAATTCTGTCGAGCTTGTTCTGAAAGGCACCAATGAATAGTTTTTTTCTCATTCTCTAGCAAGAAGTCCTCATTTGAACACTTTCCTCCGAAAATGCATTAATGTGCAACTTTTCCGCTTCCTCATTTTTTACTAAACTTACCTAAATATTTCGACATTCAAAACTGAAAACATTCCTTATCAACATTTTGCTTCGTTCGGTGTTAATGATAATTATTAAATATTTATTTACTTATTATGTATGTGATTGAGCAATGGAGGAATAGCAGAGCATGCCACTTGTCGGCCATACATTTTTCACATACCACCTTGGAAAGACGTGCCACAAGTTAGCAAATATAAAAAAAATAAATTTGGAGGAAATGCCACAAAACACAAGAAATGTGTTACACCCACTTTATCGAATATTAGAGCTGCTGAAGCACTTTCGTACATTTTTTAAATTCTCCATTTTCTCTATATGTAAATTAAGATTCGGAACGATTTAACTTATCAAATGCATTCTTTGCCGAATTAGTTTACAATATATACCTAATATTTGCCTTGTAAAAGATTCATATATTTAATACAAAAAAAAGAGAAATGTAAAAAATGTGAGACGTAAAAAATTTATTTCAAAATTTTATTGCCTGTTCCTATCATCTTTATTGTATAATAAACAAAATTTGTTTAAATATAATTTTTGAACATAAATGGTCAAGACAAATGCACACATATATTTAATTGTTTGGTAAAATGAAAAAAAAAGTGTTTATGAAATTTCTTTATAACTAAATGTTTCAGCGGTCCCTTGAAGTTCGTTCTAACGGGTGTCGAATGTACTACTTTCATTCTCTTGGTGGCCTCCCCCGCACGGGGATAACTGGTTTTCCAGTTATTTGGGAGCGGCGCCCCCACGGCCCGAGCTGACCTTGTGACTGGACAACATCTGATGTCATGCCACCGCTTTGCTGTTGGTGTTTGCAGGGACGGCTGTTCATCCAGCTGTTGGGGAGTCGCGGCCCCACGATCCCGAGCTGGTCTTGTGTCTCGCTTTTTTTGTTTTTATTTATTTTCTCCACTGGCTAGTTGCCCGTGTTGTATTCTACCTAATCGCTACCACGTTATGTACTAACACCCCGGTCTTGTGGTTTTGTTACCCTCCACCACTAACTGTTTTATATTAACCGCTCAGTTCGTAGGTTGCTGAGATTCTGTTTAGGTTCCCTTCCAGGATTTGTCTTCTTTGGATTTCTTTTTTCCTTTTAACTGGTTTGGGTGCTAGACCTACCTGCATGTTTGCCGCATGCGGAGACCCGTGAGGCGGAAATGGGATGTCTGGCGGCTGAGGTCGCAGGAGACCGGATAAGTGCCTCCTGTGTACCAACACTCCTCTTCGACCCCGGCTTCGCTGTAAACGGGAGGCTAGAGACTAACCCACCTCTAGTCAGAAGTCTTGTACCGAGTTATGTGCAGGCCTTTAGCGGCTTTTTTGTCGTATGGCACGGCAGGGTGAGCCCGGGGGCTGTGGGATCATGCCAAAGGCGTTGGCATGACGGTACCAGGAGGCCGAAGTGTCCGCCGAGTGCGTGTGATCACAGCCAACGGACTATATCTGCAACGTATAAGCTCCAGAACTGTGTCTAGCGTCATTTTCTTGGCTTGCGGACCTCCAGTTCTCCCTTGTAGGGCTCGGTGGTGGGTGGAGTAGTCTGCAGACGAATCCTTCTCCTTTTTTCCATGGGTAAACCCAAAAACAAACGCTCCAAATTCAAGTCACCTGAGCAAATGATCGTTGACAACGACTCTCCTTCGTCTTCTCAACCTACCAAGTCTCATACCCTTAAACGATCTTTAGACCATGACCTGGACCAAGAATGTGGAACCTCTTCTTCGGCAGCTGTACCAGTCGCTCCGAAGCGTCGTCTCCCCTCGATTGCTGTGAATACGCATGCTACACACTTAGTTGTAGAATCCATCGATCCGAATGAGAGACTGTCCACCAGATCTCCATTTTTCATTTCTAAAGCTTTGGACGTTGCGGTTGGCCCCTTGAAGTCTGTGAGGAAGCTTCGCTCTGGGGACCTGCTTGTCCAAACTTGCAGTGTTTCTCAGAGTAACACTTTTCTGCAACTCACTAGTCTTCAAGGCATTCCTGTAAAAGTGACACCTCACCCGTTTCTTAACACCTCTCGGGGTGTTATTTCGAAGTTTGATCTCTTGCCATGCAGTGAGGAAGAATTGGTGACTGAACTTGCAGATCAAGGTGTTATTGCTGCACGTCGTATGATGTTCCGGCGCGATGGTTCTTTGATTAAGTCAAAAAATGTCATCTTGACTTTTAACTCCCCGAAAGTTCTGACAGAAATCAAGGCTGGCTACTTGGTCTGTGGAGTTCGCCCGTACATTCCGAGTCCTCTGCGCTGTTTCAGGTGCCAGAGGTACGGGCATTCCCAACGTTTCTGTAAGAGTTCCGCTCGTTGTGCAAATTGTGGCTCCAGTGAACATGACGGGGATGGTTGCACTTCTGCGGCCTGCTGTGTTAACTGCGGTGAGGCCCATGCAGCTTACTCCCGCAACTGTATGAAATGGAAGGACGAGATGGCGATCCAGCGCCTCAAGACCCTGGAAGGCCTCTCGTACCCTGCTGCCAAGGCCAAGTTGGGTATACCCACCACCCGACAGCGTACTTTTGCCGCAGTCGTTCAGTCTCTGCCACAACCCGTGCAGCCCTTTGTTCCGCGCCCTGTAGCTCTCGCCGCCCTTGCCAAGCGATCTACAGCTGACCAAGCGACACAGGTGTTTTTCCCCGAGCTCGAGATTTTTCGAATACCTGATTCTGGGCCTTCTCTTTTGCAGCCGACCGTCTCTTCCAGTTTCCAGCCGAAAGCCTGCACGTGCGGAAGACCCGGCCCTCAATCCGCAAAGGTGTGCAGTGTCCATCCAACTGTCTCGGCCTCAGCGAGGTCCCCACCCTCAACCAACATTATAGAGGAACATAGGGGGGAGGAGAGTGACAGTTCGTCCCCAGCCTCAAACAACATTGCAGAGGAACATGGGGGGAGGAGAGTGACTCATCCTTTGTGTAGTTGTGTTTAAAAAAAAATTATAATTATAATAGTAAATTAATAAATTTTTATATAAACCTAATTAACTACCTTGTCTTCACAGCTTTCATCATACTCTTTTTCAACTTTTACCAAGCCTGTCTGCTCTTAATCATTTTCCACGCTTTTAAAAATCTGTGGCTGATAGTTCTTTGTCTGGCGCTCTTTGGCCAAACCTGGCCCTTGCGCCACTAAAATCCACTAACCAACCAACCAACCAACCAACCAACCAACTTGGTGGCCTCTGCAATGAAACTTGTCTATACACTACATCACTCTCACCCTTCTATACCATTGTTTAGTTACTACTTTTTAAAAAAATTCTAAAAATATGAAATTCTAAGACATATAGTGGAGCAACATACTCACAGGCACCTTTCGTTTAATGCGAAATGTATCTGGTCACTGAAGTGGGATTTTTAAAATTAGTTTAACTCAACTGATGGCTTAATGAATATGATGTTTCAAACATTTTACCCTGCCAACTATTAGCATTTACGCATTGCAGCAATAGATTCAGGTAATTTATCATCTGTTACTGTTTTCCTTCAAAAATGTACTTAACTAACGAAAAATATATGCATATTATGAAATCTTTAATGAATCCAAAATATATACTATATAAGTTACGCTTTCCTGAAGTCGAAATTGCCCACAAGAATATTTGTTTTTGTTATATTGCACTGTATCGTCCCCATCGTTATGAACAATGTGTGCAACTTTAATGTGATCCTTATGAAAGCACAAGTGGTGATTATGTGTAACAGTTTAATATTTGCTGCAAGCGAATATTTGGTTTTAAGGTTGCTTCGAAAACTGAAATTATTTCAAAGAGTGTTCTGCGATGTCCCTGTGGAAATTCTGGATTTGATTGCGTTCTTAAAAATATTCTGAATTAATTTATTAAATTTGAAATCTTAGGTAGTAAACAGATGTCTTCAGTATATTCTTGTCTTGAGGAAAAAATATAAAACACCACAATGTCGAAAAATCATATGCCATCACACACGATGTGGTCCCTATAAAATATCCAGAGAACTATAAAAAATCAAATTAAAATTAGTAGATAAAATGAATCACGTAGAACGCTTAATTATTCTAAACATTTATATCTATACACAGAAAAACATCATGCATGCTTTTCAACTCTAAAATTAATAAAATATCCAACATAAGCTACCTAATCATCTAATTATTAGACTTACTCAAATTTAGGTTTCTAACTTTAAATGTTGATATCAGTTTGAAAGCAAACACAACGTAAAATGTTTCACAGCACAATCACAATCACCCCAATAACAATCTATAACAAGAAAAGAAATGCACTCGTTGAAAAGCAGCGCGCCAAAACGACTTAATTTCAAAATAAATAGTCCTTCTCAAAGAGATACCAAGCTACCAACAAGTCTTAGTATGTGTTCCCAGAAGTGTGAATTAGTTATCGAGGAGAGGCGCAAAAATTTAAATTATTAGAGGATATCAAGCAGGCTTCCTAATTCATTTTCCAACACAGAACAAAACTGGTCTTCTCAAATGGCTGAAACACATAAAGAGACAGCGAGAACTGAATGTTAATAATGTTTAATGCCACATATGATCAGATAATTTGTTAAACGGAGACTTACAAAACATTTCCCCAAGCAGGACACAAGTAGAATGATCAGTTAATGCAGTCGTCTCACTCGTCGCCGTTTACGAAGCCTCTTTCTTTAAGACTTCTAGAATCGTGGCATTGGTAATCAGCAAACTTTTGTAGAAAAGAGTGATTTGTACTACACTGAGCACTTTTCTTTTATATTCCTGCCTTGTTACAGGCCCTGGCGGAGATATTTCATTTATATCAGTAAGAAAAGATGTTCAGATTGAAAATGATTAAAAACAAATTACTGAATGGGATATACAATATCTTTCTGCATACAATCTTTCTCTCATCGAGTTACTTTTAACAAGGCATTCAAAGGGTAAAACCGCGAATTTTCAAATTCTGTATAAAGTAGTTTGCTCTATGTTAAAACATGTAATAGTTCTGAATGACTTTAAAGTTGCATTAACTATGACTCGTTTACTTTTCTTTAGTTTGCTCACATTTTCAATAAAAGCAGAAGATTAAAAACGGAACTTCGTATAAATAAAGAACAAACTATAGAAGCCAATGGTGGAGTTGCAGTCATAGCGCTAAACATTGAAACAAATGTAAATTCTTTTAAAATATAGCACAAAATGAATATTAAATAATTATCACATTTTAAGTATATCATACATAATGCATTATTTAAAAGAATGTGTATTATTTAAAAATTATTTAAAAAAAAATGTGTTAAAAAAAAAAACTTTTCAAAATGTATTTTAGATTCTTTAAGCAGGTTATTCTAATTTAATCCGCAACTGCCTCACGTTAATTGTTGGAAATTTTTATTCGACTTTTAGATATTAAAAGAAATAAAAGACCATTAGCCTTCCATAATGAATAGTTTAATGGAGTAAATACTAAAATTATCTAAAACATCTCATCTTTTGACACCGGTTAAATTTTCTTCTTTTAACGATAAATATCATGTGACAATGTTAGATAAATAGTTATATTCCACTTCCCACAGATATGAGTTTGGTAAAAATAAAATTACAAATAATGGGGGTTTACTAAAAAAATCATCCTTCTGTGTAGTATCAAAAGTATATTGCAGAGCCTAGAATAAAGTAGGATGTGACTAAATTTAGACGAATTACCAATGATTTTACAACTGGCAAGTGGAAAAAATGTTTAGCAGTCGATAATTTTTCTGTATAAAGTTATTCATATAAAAAATATATCATGGTGTTGTGGTTTGCATTGAAGAAATGTGGAAGAAAGCTGTCCGCCACTTGTCTTGGTGGAAGGTGTAAATTACTAATCGAGTAAGGTTGTGCGTTGCCACAACGAATGCTTTGCAATTGGTATAGAGGATACTGTTTAAATGCGTGTGTTTTATTATCAGTAATTCATATTGCCATAGTAAAAGTGGGGCAAATGTGCATCATATGAAAGAATGTAACATACAGAAGTACTTAATTACGTGCAGCTGAACAATTTGACCTCAGGTCTGTACGTTCATAAAACATTGCATATACAGCACCGTGTATTTGAAACGTACAGGTTATTCTCTCCCAATCATATTAAACTGCCACCCGTAAACCGCAAATGTTTTCCGGAAGTTCTGTGTTGACCAGAATCCATCAGTCAACTTCGTCTCACTATGAAAATTAGAATTCAAATGCTTAGAAAAGACAGACTATTGGAGGGTGCTGAGCCTTATCCTTGGAAAAACTGATTCTACAAGATTGGTCGTCTTTATGATGAAGCTTGGGCCGCGTGTGGCCTAGTGGGCAACGTTCGTGCTTGACACGGAAAGGACCCCAGGTTCGATCCCAGGCAGGTACGAACGCTCGATCCCCTAAATATCCTCCGTGCGTCGGATGGGCACGTTAAGCCTTCGGACCCCGGGTACTGGGCTCTCTGGTAATAAATAAGGGCAGATTCCTTCCACTTTTTACTTCGCTTCCGTGTCACTTTCCTATCGGGCACTCTAGCCCAAATCTCCTAGCTTCCTATTTCTAAGGATTGTTTAAGACCTGGGGTTGGACACTCCCTTCCTAAAATCCTCTACATATGATCATTTATGATGAAGCCATTCTGCTCACCTAAATAATGAGGAACGAATGAGCGTACATTGTTGGCACGTAAATCAACATAGCTTTGTTTAGGAGTGCGTGTGTCAACAGCTACAAGGGGCACTAAGATTACCCACGTAAACAAAACAGATCACAAGTTCTTCCTCCGATTTATAGCTTATAGCATCTTACTTAACTGTTGGAGTCCATGGCTTCGTGAGATATTTGCAATCACGCAGAGTCCCTTCAGCTTGTGTTATTTGAAACTTCGTTCCGTCGATCTGCATACTTGGATTCAGTCATCCAGAACTCAAATGCGATTTTCTTTCATCCAACTCGTCCTCATAGTTCGGTAACGTGCCCTAAACAAGGGTGCTAAAATTCGAAATCAGTTGCTATAGCAGAGTCATTCCACAGTGCGCAAAATTTTATTTGCACGTAGCATCATTGGTGCCCTTAAAGAGCCGATTTTGTTTTCCACAACGCGGCAACTAGGAGCTAGCCAGTTTTCAGCGAATTTTCATGACGAATAGAAACACTAAATCAGTAGTTCATTCTGAAATAAAAATTTACCTGTAAAATTCGCAAACTTGGAAATGGATAAATTTTTATGAAAGTATTTTGAGGAACAATGTTACAATAAATGTATCGACGAAAACACTGAAGGATTTTGCTTAAAATTTCATGTAAAACCTTTTCCAGAAAATCCAAGCATCATTATTTTGCGTATTGTAGCCGACTGAGTCATTTGCACCTGCTCGTTCTTACGAAAATTCGTTTGATGAATAGAACGTATCTCTCATATGTACCAAGCGTAAGGAAAATCGCAGTTTGGAATTTAGGGAAACATATTTCATTTGTTATGGAACCATCTGTGCTGCACATAAGATCCGTATGACAGAATCACGGACAAACAATGTTGTAAATAGCAATTCCTCGTTTTCGCATTTGATAAAAATCTGAATGTCGGATTTGATTTCTTATATCAGAAAATAATTCTATTTAATTCAAATAACATGTACAAACAACGACGCTCAGTCATTTATAAGCACTGACGAACTTTTGTTTCATTAACCTCCAAATTAACACCCGAGTCACCGAATTCAACAAGGATCTCGTGCATTCCAAACTAGTAACCATCGACTTGATCCATACATTAGTTTTTCCAATCTCTAGTTGTTTAAAATTTTACTTCTTGGTTTTCATAGTAACTAATCATTACATATCAATTTGGTACACTTCTTATACACTTACATATGATTCAGTTAATGGCAATAATTTCGTACAAGAATATTTTTTACAAAAACGAAGACCAATGAAGTTAAAACAAATATTTCGCAAATCACTAACTCGTCGCCATTATTGTGCGGGTGTGGCTCCTAAAAATATTTTTACTCACTAAAAAGAAGAAAAACGCAGAACCACAGTGAAATTAAAAAACATAGCTGTTGAGGCACGATTTTTTGCATAACATAGTTAAAAATCTGGCCAATTAAATTGATTTTTCCTCTTCTATCCCAGTCATAATGCTTCACTATCTTTCTAGCCGAATCCAGCCTGACCACTTGATACACCTGCAATACGTTTTAGATATTTACATCAATTTAATAAGTTGCAAAACATTATGTATAAATGCTTTGCTTTCGCCATTATTCAAGAGTAATGTTTGTGCTACTAAAAAAAACTATCTATAAGATATAAACTTTTTGGGACGGTCCGAACCCTCTGTACCCTCCTCCCGGATATGTGCCAGGCAGGAAATTATGACGTCTACCACCTACCTAAACTTCATTGCCGGCCTGTTATATCCTTTCATAATAACGGTACTCCGTGCAGAAGTGCTTTCTTTCAGCACTATAATGCACCATCTACACTGCCCAGATTGTCCCAGAATGGGTCACGGAACATGGTCAAAACTCCAAGGTATGGCCAATAAATAGCCTGATCCGATCGAACATCTGTTTATATTCGAACAGTTAACTTAAAAAAGTAAAAGTGTAACTTACAAAGTAAAAGTATCCGATGGTAACGTGTTAGTATCAGATATAACAAGCCATCTTGAGAGGTCTCGTTTCGTCTATGACTCCCAGGGCAAAAGGATTTTGGAGGGCAAGGGGAGGACATTAAGCTGGTGCACATAAAGTTTTGGCTCAGTAGTGTTTCGGATAAATTTAGGGCAAATATATTCAATTAGAATTGTGATAAGCAAGGTGGGAAATGTATATTTAATCTTTAGCGTGTATTCACTGATAATTTACACTCTAAAAATTGTTTAAACTCATGTCCTTAAAACACTTTTCTCTTTATTCATTCGAAACGCTTCGGATCCATATGTTCTGAAAAGAGACTAAAAAAGACTTTTTGGGTTCCATAGAAAGTACTCTGTATTGGCGGACGTACGATGTGCGTTTAGTGCTATCAAAACACTGGAGGCAAATGTTTTCCTTTTCTTTTCTTTAGTAATATATTTCTTTTCATTCCGAACAAATCATGAAAATCTACTATTTCTTTTTTTGCAGAGCATTATATAAAGAGACCTCAAGACTGAGCGTTACTATAATCTTAGCTGCATGATTTGGAATTACCAACGTAATACATTGACACCGCTGGTATGGATTTTCGTCCTTAAAAAATCGGCTAAAAACTGTATGCTTGTATGTGTTTAATTTTCTAATATTAGCAATTGAAAAAAATTGCTTTGTGGTTATTGAGCTTGTGGCTAAACAAAATAAAGTCATCATCCAGGAATCTTTCGGAACTGCACTGTTTTTCTTCAACAAGATAATAATAAAGTTAACTCCTGGGTTCATACACCATTTTCAAGACTTTCCCACGACACGAGAGTTACATAATAAAATTGGGAATTGTGTTCAGCCCCCATATCATCGAACATTTGTTTAAAATACTTGGACTTAATTAGCCGAGATTTAACGAAGTTAACCACTTCAATCACTGATAAATCAATTGCTTCCCTGAGAAGAATGCAATGTGTCCAAACAGCCTCATGGGCTTTTTTTACGGAACAGAGCTTGCTGTCCACCATAACGACCATTCATAGAACCACCTTCATCTGTACACACAAGTACACATTTTTCCCAGTTAATACAATTTACTTCTATAAAAGGATATAATTCAAAGAGGTCTGCTGGTTTTGTTCTAGATTTTATAATTTTGCAAAAAAGAAGATATTTGTAAACATTGTTATTTTCATCTACGAAACGTATTTAACAAATTAAATGCGCATCATTGTCGCAGAGCTGTCACTAGCTTCATCCAACTGAATATGAAAGTTATCTTCATGTTTTTCAATTAACTGTTTAATGATTTTGTCAGCGATATAAAGTACTCGACGAGTTAGTGTTATCTAACAAAGACACATTTTGTAGTTACTTGAAAGAAAACACGACTATGATATAGACATAATGTCCATAGCAAACAGTAAAATAAGATCTTCCGTAAAAGTGTGAGTTTTCTTGCTAGTTGCTACACGGTAATCCACTTTGTAATACGACAGAATATACTTTGTAGGAATCGTAGCTTGTTTATCGAAAGTTGTTTTCTGCTCAGTCACTTCTTTTAAATTGGGAGAAAAATACGCATGTAGTTTATTTACCGAACTACCAAGAACTGACTCCAAATGCCGTTTTAATTAATTGGAATGATCTCAATGGCCAGTTCCTTAAAAATGAAACACTGCGAAAGTTCTTTATTTCCTACATTAGTAGAAAATAAAGAAATTCCTGCAGCATTAATAAACCCGAAGTCCAACTAACGGTAGTCATACTTCCTGTATTTTGGTCTCCTTCCCTCTTTAGAACTGCATGATAGATCTGAAACTTCACGTTTTATATTCATATTTAAAAATGTATCCAATATGACAGAAAAATAGAAAGATCACAAAGTACAAAGAATAATTCAAACGAATTGCGTTCGACGAAATTAACATCGGAAGTCATTTTAATTATGGAAATACGACATCTAGTTGTGACTCAACGTGCCGCTCATCACCGTGATCTAAACTATGACTGCCAAATCCCCGAACGGCCCCCGCGGAATGCCACAATGTCCATGGGAGCCGCGACGCATAGTTTGAAAACCACGGTCATATGTGTTATATAAGCAGAGGGCATGTGCGCCCAAATTCTTCAAAGAAAGAGTACCATAGTGAACTAAATTTTGCTTGTAAAGGAAAATAATTAATAAGCAATTTAACGTCTATTAGAAGAAATTTGGTGAAAACGAGAAATGTCTGCAATTCAACATATTCTGTCGTTCGATACAGGAATATTGTCCAAATTCGTATCTCTGAAAGTTTTTGAAATAGATTAAAAAGGTAAAACAGATATTAATTTTTGTTCAAAAATAGTAAAAATCTAAAGTGCTGTAAATCTTAAAGAAACTTTGTTTAACATCCGATGCTGAAAGAAAGTGCTTGGATTTATGATTCTGTATTGTTATGAAAGCTTTGTAGGGTGTGTGCTACTTTGCATTTACTTTTCCAGTTATGTCTTCTTAAAATAAATGATATGTATGTAATGTTGAAAGTGTACTTAACTGTTGTTTTACTTTCATGCAATGGTAAACGCCTGCTGTCAGCTTAAGTTGCAGGAAGCATAGTTTCCAGAGTATTCGTCTTGATGTTCCCTAGATAAATGGAAGAAAGGTTTGTTTATTAAGGTGGTTCCGCCTAAAATCTCTGCCTTATGTTTCCAACGGTAAAACTTCTGTACATATTTTCTTCGCAATTAGTGTATTCCCAAGGTTGAAAATTTGCACATCGATAAAACTAACTTTAATTTATAGCATGGAAAACTTAATGTTTGCTAGAACATAACCATAACTAAGCAATTCAACTTTTGTTTGTCTGTTGACGTCATGAAAGTACAGGTCGCGCAATCTATTAACAGGTCTGATCATTACTGAAACAAAAATGATTGACTTTTAATATAATTATGGTTATGTTTTAGCAAGTATTAAGTATCCCATGCTATAACTTAAAGTCAGTTTTATCGATGTGCAAATGTTCATCCTTGGGAATACATTAATTGCTAAGAAAATATGTAAAGAAATTTTGCGATTGGACACAACGCAGAGATTTTAGGTGGAACCACCTGAAAGTGTTTCGTTATTCATCAACTCGTACGCATATTTATGGAATTTTACAGAATGTTTGTAAAGTGGAATGAGCCCAAGTCATCTGTTGGTAGAAAACTGTCACACGTGATCTGAGGGGAGGTATAAATTTTCGCCATTGTTTTCTCCACTGAACAAACTAATCCTCCAAGACGATGTTTTAGACTAGTGTCATAGAAATATTTATTTTCGAGAACACTTTTGGTTTGTCACGCGGATGCACGTGTATGAATCTTTTGCAGGAAGATTGGTCACTAACAGTAAGCGAAAGTACAATTCACTACGCCTGTTACAGATGTTTTGTTCCAGGTGTGACTTTGCTGGACGTCATCAGACATACTTCTTCTATGATTAAGGAAAATCACTGATGTGAATGTGGAACTATAACAACTTTTCATCGATTTACTAAAACGTGATCATGAATTGTGGATCTTTTTTAACTTTTCTCGAAATCATGGGGATGTAGAAACCAATATATAAAAAAGTTGGTTAACGTTAACCGTTATTTGAGTGACGGATTCCTACTTAAGCTACTGTTGTTACGTTCATGCGTGACCCGATTGGTTTATGCAGACGCACAATTTCGCCAGTTTAAAAAACAAATTCACAAGTCGTGATGGTATTTTTAATTAAATCATTGACCGGCGTTCAGAATTAATAACAGTGGTTTCCATTAGTCATAGAAGTATCAACGTCTGGTGAGGTCATATGACGTTACACGTGGAACTAAGCAGTTATAATAAGCCTAGAAAATAGGATTACTCCATAATCGGAGCTTTCTATATTCCTGGTACAAGTGCATGCCAACTGCACCCATATAATGAATTAAACGTGTACTCGAAAATAAGCAACACTTCGGACATTCTGCTATAGCCTCACCCTACCAGATTAATTTGGTTGGTGACGATGGCAGTAGAGCAGAGTTGGCTCTTTATTGCAGATCACTGCGTCCAAGCATTCTCACTTTTAGAGAGTTTTGCATTAATGAAAACATCTTATGTTCAGTGAGGAGCCATTGTTTTATAATGCCACGTCTCTCGAAATGATTTGCGGAATCATTTAATTTGGATTAATCACTTCGTCATTTCATTCGGAAAAGTTCAAAATCCTCCACTGGCCTAGTCTACCGTTAGGCTGAATATATGGTATCAGCACTACTACACAGGATTTGAAATTTGTAGAACGGTAAGATGCATAAAATCAGATACTGCATTTTACATGAAAGAAATTATTATGTATCAAATCGTGGTGGACCTTTATGTAACTTTTTGCCTGTCCCGTAGAATAGGTTTATCCAATGGTTGTCATAGCACAATCATTAAGAGCAAGACTTCGAGAATGTTCCTTTGATAAGAATTCCCTTTCCCTTTTGCTTTTTATCATTCCACATTTTTTAGCTCACATTTGGTTTCGTAATTTAACTAGCTTGCTTTTAAAGCGATGGACATCTTCCAGGTGTTGTTTGTCTTTGGAACCGTTGTTGCAAGCCGCTGTGCAAGTTTAATATGATCAGACAATTTTGGTGCCTTTGTATGTTACAAAGAGACTTTCAATTTGAGAAATAAGAATTATCTCCTTTCATCGAGAAATAGTTGTTGTATACGTTTTAGAGCAACGTTCAGGATCAATTTTGGGACTCATCTCCTTATATATGCAGAACAAGAAAGTTTAGCTCAGAAAGGTTTTCATGGATGCACATTAGACGGTGCCACTTGAGCCGTCAACAAAATAAAGTGATACAGAAAAATATGCATGGCACGGATGTATAACTCCGTTACATATCTCTGGTGTTGTAACTTATTTTCCGCCTTTAAGTTAAAAATATTGTTTCAGTATTACAAGATGTTCCCTTTATCTTTTCATCACAAGATCAGAAACCGTATTTATATTTATTTATAAAGAGTGGAAACCTTGTATCTTTCCTTATATACATCGAAACAGGAAATATTGGAGATCACAAGCTGATTTCACCAAATTTCCACTTTTGTAAACTATGTTATCAAACATTTTGAGTAAACTAGAAACTTTGTAAATTAAAAGAACGTGTAAGTTTTTTGCCTGTCATAGAGGTGCTTAATTTTTTTAAATAAATTATTCAAATTTCTTTAAGTCATTTGTGTAATGCTAAATATTATTTTTTCTGTAAGAGCGTTCAATGATAAGGTCATAAATGACAAGTAAAAACATTTCTCAATAATTTACATCAAATAAAACAAACGAAAAATCATTGCTTGTTGATGATCTGTAATTTTCGCGTTCTGAGATTCTGTTTAAGAGAAACTGATTTCCCAATCATTTCGTTTCCGGCTTTCAGAAATATAAGACTTTACATTATGAGCGCGTGTCAAGCCTTCTGAGTAATGGAATGTAGGTATATACAATTCGTTCGAAATTTATTTGTTAATATGCGTTAAAAATTTGAATCGGACCTCATAATATAATGCTGTAGAGATGGCTGTGTTTAAATTAACATCTGTCCTAAAAGGTAGAAAACACACAGACCAAATACACAAATAAATTCAATCCTAAGTTACAGAAATTAGTATGACCCCTACCCATTTTACTCTACAATAGAAAAATTTGTTCTTTGGGGAATAATTACATCACATCTTCGATACCTAATCACCTCACTTCAGGAACGCTTCAAAATGTGTTTTCTAATTCAAATTAGGACATTTTCATTTAAGGGTCACTGAGTGTGATTCCCAGGGAATCAACTGATTTTTTAAAGTCTTTTTTCGACTTATAGTATACGTTGTATGCATTAACTGACTCCGTAAAATGTGGGTCGCACTTTTCAAGAATACATATTTGATTAACGAGCTACCGGGAATAAACGCATTCGAGATATATGGTATAAATATATGAATATCTGAGAATCATTATTCCATGTGTAAAGTTTAAAACATGCCGCCCGGTGGCGCAATGGTCTAAGCAATGGCTTCTGACCATTCCTCCGAATAGGGTCCGGTTTCGAATTCCGGTGATGCATGGATATCGTGTTTGTCTTACGGGACTGGCTCTCTCCCTTCCCCGGAACCAGTGATCCTAAATTAGTGACGGTTACTGCTTATATCCCATTGAGATGCTCACGGTTGTCGTTAAACTTTCAACTGGAAAAAAAGTTTAGCACTCAAGTACATTACAAATCAATCCGTTCAGCTTCACTCGAGTATTACTATCAACAGGAATTAATGTATTTCTATGAAATAAAATTGGGAAGATATCAAGGTAAAAATTATTTCATTAAAATCAAAGTGATTAATTTTTTTAAGATCTTTTGAAAGAACACCGAAGAACACGCTTTAAGAATTAGTGCAACTATATCTTAAGCTGTGAATTTATTAGTTAAGCAATGTCCCGGATACTAAACTAAAAGTTTTAAAAAGAAGTTACGCTCCAAAATCGGACGATCTCAAAATATAATTACAATTATATACTAAAAAGTTTGTATGTATATAATTATACCAAAATAATGCAGTGGCAAAAGAAAATATGTCTTGACGTAACGAAAGGGTGTTCACACCTGTTGTTGAAAATGACTTTTAGGTTTTTATTTTAAACTCAACTTCAGTGGGTTCGTTAAATTTGAGCTCAAACGAAATACACTTGCATGGCTCATTATAAATGCGTACTACTGAAATGTAATTGGAAAGAAAAAACAAGTGGATATTTTTTAAAATTCCATTGGGCAAAATCAATGTCAATTCAGTAATCGTTTGATCAGTGGAAGAGGCGTGCCTCTCTGGTATCTCTCCTGTTGAAGAAGGTTCAAAGTGACGTCTATAGGTAAGCTAATAACGCACGTTTAAGAATATTTACAGTTTTAGTAAACCGACTGTATTCTGAAAAAATATATCCGCGTTTTGGAAATGTCTTTTCTTTTTGAGTAACCGGAGAGTGTAGTGCAGTAAACAAAACTGGTAACGTCTTTATTACTTTGCGAAAACTACAGTAGAGTGGCTTGGCATCGATTGCAATAAGCAGTGTCCACATGTCACATCAACTGCAGTTTCCTTAATGAGGTCTCAATAGAATGCTCAAGTACCTAATATCACGTGTAATTAGACACACATAAAGGTTTGTAATACGGTCTTTTATCTGTATGGTTAGTTTTCTTTTTATAACCCTGTATAGCTCCTCGTAACATTTTATTAGATAAGAAATACACAGTTGACGTGGATTAGAAACATTAAATAGAAATAATCGCGCTTTACACGTTTTATAAGTAAGTCACGGAAAAATTATCATTAGCCCCCACCGGTAATCGAACCCAGTCTTTCCAGTTGCGCGCCGGACACACTTCCACTGTGCCACAGCTGCCTCGAAATTCTCCAGACTCACATAAGACAAACACCTGGCTGGTTGCTTCTTTGGAGCCCCGTACAATGCTGGGGTTTCACCGAAGATGAACAGCAGCAACTGGACGAAAAATAAGGCGAATGAATAATAAATACACAGTTGACGTGGATTAGAAACATTGAATATAAATCATCGCTCTTTCCACGTTTTATAAGTCAGTCACGGAAAATTTATCATCGTCCGCCACCGGACATTGAAACAATGTCTTCCAGTGGAACCATGTGCGGCGCGTAACTGGAAGATCCTGGGTTCGATTCCCGGTGGCGACCGATGAAAAAAACATTTGAGGAACCTAAAAAACCATGGAAGTCTATTTGAAACTGAACGTCTGCTTTATTGTCAATTCTAAATTTTTTGCAGAAGAATAAACACATGGGGAATATACAGACTATTTCTGTGATGCTGGTTTCTGATTGCTGAAGTATATTTTCTCACGCTGCATAAGGAACAGATACTCCTGTTCCTGACGATGAGAAACATGCATAATTAGGGCTAGTGCTACACAAAAGAAATATTCATCTGGCTGTTTGCAGAGACAGTGTATCACAACTGCCATATAGATACTTAATAAAATATGAAAGAACAGTCTGAAATGAGATGTGCGTTTTTTTTCAGGACATTGAGAAGCACCTGGAAAATACACGCTGTGGACGGAGCGTTTACTGGCACTCTGCTTGGAAGACTTCAGACGATGCGTGACCATCCCCCATTGCTGCGCAAATGTCATGGATGGTTTTGTGCGCGAAGTCATTGCGATACGGTGCAAGTGCCTGTCTGCCCACCCGGTCTTGCGATTTCGAACTCCAGGCCCTGCATGACGATGCGTAGAACCTTCTGCTGTACATTGACGCCATGTACGCATGACGCATTCAGAAATATCACGGCATGATAAATCACCTTTTCTGAGTCAAACGATTCTACATCTTTCAACTTCCGTGAAGTGTTCGTATGTTTGTCTCGTTCTGCTACGCGGCAGATTTACGTCTCACAACCGTACGGTCGCGTTTAGTGAGAACAAGTTTAAACACCTGGTCTCTGTACGCTTTCTTTTATATCTCATGATGCAAGGTTTCCGATGGCGTTCGAGTGCCTCATATTTTCATGTGCGCTGCAAGTGTAATACCTGGCATCTCCCATGGTACCCTAAATTACGTGCCTTATATGGTGCCCTAAATTCCGTGCACAAATTACGCGCAAATCTGAATATTCTTTCACGTTGTTGCAATTTCTATTAGCAGCAGTGTATTAAGATAATACAACCTTTGTCACAAATATTTTATTTCTTTAGTCGACCAAAGTTTCCCTGGGTTCTGACTTAGCTTCATTAGGACGAAGAGGCCAGACTCAAGCGAAACCTTAGTCGACCAAAACAATTAAAATATTTGTGACAAACGATGTACCTCTTAACATGCAGAGGACATTTGAGTAAGACAGGTACACAACATATTATTTTAATTTTTTGATAAAACGGAAGACACTATTTAAGCAAACATGATACCAGGTCTTCAAGTTGAAAAAAATATTGCCCTTGGTAGACGGGTTACGAACTTGGACTCAAAACTGATAGACTTTCCTGTCAGAGAAAAGTGCAATCATTGTATATTTTATAAATCCTTCCTACAGGAACATCCCTGTAAGAAAATGGTTGCCATTTTTTAAGAAATAGTACATATTTGTACTTTTCCAGAGATATTCCTCGTTCCTCTGTTCACTATATTTTTCGAATCAAAAACATTATGTAGATCTGAAAGTTTCATCCACAAGAAATGCAGTCAAGTAAGACCGATGATTTCTATTCAATTTTCTGATAAAGTTTTAATCACCAGGAATTAATGTTATAAGTGGGAGTAACCGCATAACTCCAGATTGTTTCGCTAGGGTTAAAATGAAATACTGAAACAATTGAAATTATTGTGTGAAATCGAACACATATTTGATGAAAGACAGATTTCTTCAGAAAAAAAGAGGAATATAAATACTTAGTAAAGACAACGGAATGTTTAAGTTGTAGAACAATGGCCGCACATTCAGCATGTGGTGTCATTTCCTTGGTTAAATCTTATCCTAGTAGCCCTTAGTTGCCATTGACAGACATTGCACGCGGTTTAAAAAGTTTGGGTTGTTTCTTTCACGTAACAAAACCTAATAAATTTGCCTTCCTTGCTTCATGGGGAAAACGTTTATCCAGATAAGAGTTCAAGATCACGATATTAAACAAACCTTCCCACTATTTTGCTGGCAGGAAGTGTTTTACATATCATTTTCATATATTGCAATTAACAGCTAACTGAAGTTTCATAATTAAAATAAATTTTGAATAAAATGAAAATAATTAAAATAAATTTTGAATAAAATAAAATGAAAATAATTTTCATAAGAATAAAATAAAATTAATATACATAGCTGTTTTTATTTTAACCAAGTCTCATACAGTAGCGAACAAAAGTATTTGGCGAAGTACTTTTTTGACCATAATATTCTTTCTGCTGGACCAAATCGGGTCATTTTGGGATATGATATGTGTTATTCAGTTGTAAACATGACTCATGTGCAGATGGATCGGAAACCTTAACACAGATCAGGTACTGAGATTAATCGCAAAGATCACACAAACTGACCAACAAAATAGGTGTGTATCACATTGATTTAATACAACGATCACAAAAAATAAGTACGAGAAAACGACAAAACAATAACTAATACTTAGTGCGATAACCACGAGACTAAATAACAGCTGCACAACGGGCCTACATCGAGTCCACTAGCTTCTCGACGGTGACCTGCGGAATTCGCGCACATTCTGCAGACAGCTGATCGAAATTCAAGGCCCTATTCCGGCAGGTTTTCTTCGCTCATCGTCTCTCCAGGTTCTCCCACATGTGTTCGATGGGTTTGAGGTCTGGAGATTGGCTTGGCCAGTCTAGAAGTGTGACCTATTGCTGCTGGAAGGCTGCCTTCGTTACTCTGGAGGTGTGCTTCGGGTCGTTGTCTTGCTGCATGTTCCATCCGGGTGGCATATTCTGGTTTGTCCATGGGAAGACATCGTTGATGAGCATGTTCGTGTAGCACTGGCCGGTCATTATTCCGTCAATCGGCCCATTCCACTGCTACAAAAAGGCACCGTAAACCATGAGCGATCCTCCTCCGTGCTTGACAGTCGGCTGAATGAACTGGAGGTTGAATCCATGGCCACACAGACGTCGTATGTATCGGATGCAATCACTTCCGAACAAGTTGAACTTGCTCTCTTTGGTGAAAAGCACCTTACTCCGGTCCGCTGAGGTCCATTGTCAATGACGGCATGCGAAAGAGATTCTAGCTCGTCGATTATTGACTCCGATGAGTGATTTCTTGGCGGGGCGTCTTCCATTCAATCCACCAGCAATGAGACGACGGGAGATGGTCATTTGGCTGACATTCAGGTCGTCGCTGTCGCGGAATTCGGTGGCTATGTCCACAGCAGTCAAGGTGGGATCAGCACGAGATCGACGGAGGATGCGTCTATCCTGACGCAACGTCGTGGAACGAGGCCTACCACATCGGTGACTGTTATCGACGGTCCCAGTCTTCTTATAACGTTGCAGTATAGCTGAAATGGACTGGTGTCGGATCTTCAGGTCCCTCGCAATGTCGGTGACGCAGCATTACGGATTCCATCATGTTCACGGCCGCCTGGCGAGCTCCAACAGGGATCTCCACCTTTTTACCCATTTCTGAAAACCTAAGATTGACTTATTATCACACTACACATCACAAAACACACAAAAATCACAAGAAAAACATTAATACATGCAGCAAACAAATGGGTAATAATTGTCGACTCTTGAATATGGCCCATTTCGAAAGGCAAATTTGCCCTGAGCGAAATACAAACTACGCGGCATTGTAGCCCACGAATCAACACATATCATATCCCAAATTGACTCGATTTGGTCCAACAGAAAAAAATATGGTCGAAAAAGTGTTTCGCCAAATACTTTTGTTGGCTACTGTACATGCCTTACATGAGATAAGTCACAGATTCTTTTGACGTAAATAAATATCTAAAATATCTTATTCAACTAAACAATTTCGAAATTCCATCCTAGCAATTACGAATTTTGACGACAGCAACATTCTTGTAAATTGTGGAACTGTTAACATTTAATTTTCAATTAGTTTTCTTGCTTCTGTTTAAAGAATAGCATGTAATTTTGCTCATTTAGAATGCTGATTAATTACGAAACAGTGTACCATACCCTTAGGAATTAATGATATATATGCGTATTCGAGTAGTTGTTTGTCTTTAGGCCAGTATATATCTTTTTGTTTTCTTTCTAAGTGCCTGAAAATCACTGCCCAAAAGAGTTAAGGGAACAACTTACATAGTAAGAAACCAAACATGTGCGAGTGACGTTGTTGGACGTAAAACATTATTTTTTTTGAAAAATACAGTAGAATATTCCGTAATATGGGTGTAAAAGAGCACATTAGCGACTTTTTACTCAGTGTTATCATTCAATGCACATGATCCAATATGCTGTAACACACTATGCATACATGTACGTAGGTCTCTAAAATAAGTAAGAAACTGACGTCATAGCACAAAAATTATCCACGCAGAAAAAATGCAGCCGTATGTGCCAGAACGCCTGAAAGGTCAGTCAAGTGAATAGGCGTCGTTTGAGCGCTCCGCTTGTCCATTCTTGTATTAGGCGGCGCAGGTTTCAGCCGTGGTTCTGCTAAATAGTGCTGATTTAAAACTGGAGCAAAGAGCTGCTACAAAATTTTGAGTGCCTTTGAATAAAACCGAAATAGTAACGCACGAAATGGTTAAAACTGCGTATCAGGATGATGCTTTGTACTGTGCAAGACATTTTGAGTGACACAAGAAATTTATGAATGGTGAAGAATGTCTAGAAGATGGGCAACGCTGCGGTAGGCCTTCGACATCGACTGTGGAGGTTAATGTCAATATCATAGAGACACTGCTGCGCGAAGACCGCCGAAAAACCATTGAGGAGGTTGCTAATGTGACACAGATGTCCGTTGGTTCCCGAAACGCTCAGAATATGCACGAACTGGTTGGAGATTGCATCAAGATAATACCCAGGCACATCGTGCTTTGCCCTCCAGCAGGTATTCCAAGAACTAGGCATCAAAAGTATGGTGAACCGACCATGTTCACCAGACCTGACGCCGTATGACTTCAGCCTTTTCTCTGAGTTGTAAAACCAACTTCGTGGGCAGCGTTTTGCGCCAAATACTGAACTCAGCAATGCTCTGATGGGTACCCTTAATCACATGTCAAGGTAGGGATAAGACAACACCTTCCGGAAGTGGATAGGACCGCGGGACTTGTACATTCAGATAGCGGGAGAATACTTCGAAAGTATGTACGAGTAAGTATGCTTTTTGCATTGCGCTTCTTCCCCATGTAAAATCCGTCTCGTTAATTTTTGAACATTACTTGTACCACAAGAAAAATATTTAAAGTTCTGATTCACCTGTAGTAACTTGTGTGGTGCCCCCGAACTGCACAGACCGGTAGATAACAGTGTGGCATGTAATTAATGAGGTTATCGAGAAAGATTTGGCGGTCTATTCGCCCTTGTTAATGTAAGGAGTCTCAACTTGGCTAACAGACAACGGAGGTGCTGGTCACTCCGCAGTGTGTCTGCTAACAGCGCACCAGACATTCTCAGTAGGGTTTATTTCAGGAGAGCATAATGACCACTCTATACGCTTGATGCCTTCGTCTTGAAGCATGGCCTCTACTTGTCTTGCTCTATGATATTTAGCATTATCATCCAAGAAAATAAAAAAATCACCGACGGTTGGAGCACAAGAAACGGTTACATTTCTGATAATCTCCTCCCTATATCTGTCTACCTTCGTACCGTTTCGTATGACGTGCATGTTCGTACAGCCACCGATACTTATGCCTGTCCTAAACATCAATCAATGTCCATTGTAATGTGATGTGTTCTGCACAATGGATGAGTTATTTCGCGAAACGTGTTCCCTCCATGTACGAACTCGTAGAGTTTGAGACTACAGACTGATTCTCGACTCGCCACAGAAGGAAACTTGACCACACTTGTCATGTCCGAAATCTTGATGTTCCTCAGCCCACTTTCAAATGGATGTATACCGTCACGCAGTTAAAAAAACACAGCGTTTGTCTACTGTAAATAAAGGCTACTTTCGTGAAGGTGAATGCGGGTAGTTTGTGTTGACTACCTATATACTGTTGACACGAATAGCTCTCGATGAAGCTGTGTAACACTTTTGCGCCTGTTCGGATTGGCTCTTAACAAAGATAATGGTCATTTCTGGCTGTAGTTGGTCGTACATGGCCTTTACCTTGGCTTTTCCACACACTTACCTTATCCCGTAATCATGTGGACCGGTTGCTTTCGTACAACTTCGACTCTAGCACGACGGGGTGCAAAATCGCGGACCTAGTAGTGGAGAGGGGGAAACCTTAGGGTGATATTCTATCATTTGGGACCCATTAAAAGGTATAACTGACCCTAGGCGTAAACTGTAATTTTTATCACCTTCGCACCTTGGACAGCAGCAAAATATTAATCCACAGGACCGAGTTTTTTGACGTGTTATAAATTTCACATGACACAGTGTTCCTTATTATTTCGATTACCTCAAATGCTCATACTTATTTTGGGTACTGTTTCACTGCTCATAATGGGTGTGCAGATTTTACGTCGGTTTGAGATGGTGTTGCTTTCATAGACTTAGAAATTTATATATGCTTTCATAGACTTAGAAATTTATTTGCTGCCGTACATTATTTTATTCCTTACTTTTTTTTCGCGTGCCTAGACCTGTTACAAATATGATAAGAAACATGACCCCGAAGTTTCGAATGTAATAAGTACGTCTTTTGAATCCGTTCGGACGCAAATTAAATTTATCAAAGCTATTCAAAGTCAATGGAACCGGTATGGAAAACAATAGTATCTGACGGAAGAAAGAAGTTTTTCAATCGGGTCTTTAATCCCTCAGATATTGCTGTAAACTGAATCGTGAGCTTACGAACTCGTAGAAACAGAGTTATCGACAAAAATAAGATGTGACTTTACATACCCTGGGGGAAAACCATGCATTATTTTAGGAAGAAAGTTATCTCAAAAGGGTTATCCATATGAGCGATATCGGTCCAAGAAAAAAATTTCCATCAGGTTTTGTATGCAATACAGGAAGAATTTTTGAAATCGGAGTTTTAGGAGCAGAAAACGCAATTTACCATTTTTCTCCCTAGCGGGAAGTCAATGGTTTACTTGAAAAATTTGAATTTATAGGAAAACCATTTCACATCGGGAACACTATCCAACGAAGAAGGAATTTTTCAAATCGGACTTTTAGAAGTAGAGATATTGACAAATATAAGATATACATCAATGCCCCCTATCGTAGAAACCATGCATTATTTCAAGAAGAAAATATTCCTAAAAGTTTTGTCGACATGAGTAGTATCAATCAACAAACGACTTTTTTTCAGTCGAAATTTTTGAATCTCACATTTTGCTGCAAATAAATCAGAAGCGGGAATTAGGTCTTACGCCACCTGGTGGCCAAACCATTTTTTACAAAAATTAGAAATTATGTGCAAACGATTTCCCATCTGGAGCTGTATCCGGTGCAGAAAGAATTCTTCAAGTCGGAGATTTAGAAGCAGAGATATAGGGGGAAACGCAATTTACCTTTACGCCCCCTAGGGAAAAGTCTATGAATTACTTGAAAATTTTGAATTTATAGGAAAAACATGTCACACGAGAAACACTATCCGACAAAGAAGGAATTTTTTTAAGTCGGACTCCTAGAAACCGAGATATTGACAAAAATAAAATATACATCTACGCCCCCTGGCTGAGAAACTGTGGAATATTTTAGGAAGAAAATATTTCGAAAATGTTTACCGATGTGAGTGGCATCGGTCCACGAAAGAGTTTTTTCAATCGATGTTTTAGAAGCTTAGATTTTATGCCAAATACATCAGAAGCAAAAATTGACACTTACGCCGCCTGGTGGCCAAAGTATTCTTTACCAAAAATTTGAAATATTATGCAAAATATTTTTCATCAGGAGATGAATCCGCTGAAATTTTTTTTATTTCAAATCGGTGTTTTAAAAGAAGAGTTATCGGGGAAAATGTAATTTACTTTTACGCCCCCTAACGGGAAATCTGTGCCTAATTTGAAAGCGAAACGTTATCTAAAATACTCCTCGACATAAATGGAATCGAAAGATAAAATATTTTTTTCAAACGGATGTTTAGAAGCAAATATGTGCAATTAAACGTAATTTTGAATTCCACATCATCTGTCTTGACGCCCTTTAGCGACGAAATTGTGAATCGTAAAAAAAACGATGAAGGATCATCATTCGCATATTTCAAGCTTCCGAATGCGAAAAGAATTTTTCAAATCGGTCTAATAGTTGCAGAGATACCGTGGGTACAGACGAACGGACGGGCAAAGCGATAACGTAAGCACGATCTTTTTTACAAAAGACGTGCTGAAAATGGGGCGACAAGAAGAACTCAGATCTGAGACCATGATAAAATGCAGTAGGTTTTGCGATAGCTGATCACAGGTTAATTAATCAGGTATTACCAGAAATATTCTCTTTTTTTTTATCTTGTGTAAAAGAGAAAGGAAAATGTACATGGAACAGATGTTTTACTCCATATAATAGTTGCTCCCGGTAGTTACAACGTTCTCCCATCTATCGACAAGGTTTTGAATCCCGGACTTATAGAATTCCATGGGTTTCTGTGCAAAAAATGCAGAAAATATTCGCCGTACCTCCTCCACATTTCGAAGTTTAGTCCCAGCAAGATTGTTTTTCAGGCTGCGAAAGAGGTGGTGGTTGGATGGGGGTATAACAGGGGAATATGCTGGATGCGGAATTTTTTCCCATCCGAAATCCTGCAACGTGGTACTGATAATTTTCGCTGTGTGTGTGTGTGGTTTTGCGTTGTCTTGCTGCAGATTTACGAGTGCTGGACGTTTATCCTGCAAAGCAGGGCTTAGACGCTGAAGCTGCTAACAGTAGACTTCCCCTGTAATGGTTTTGTTGGGTGGCAGCAGCTCGTTATTGTTTATGCCTTGCATATCCCACCGTACAGACATCAAAACCTATTGTGGGAAACGTCCTGGCTTCGCCACTGATGCAGGCGCATTCCCTTTGGGAAGCCACTACCTTTTGCGCTTAATGTTGTGATATACAATCCATATATTACAATCCACTTTCTTTTTGGGAAGCCACTATCGTTTGCGCTTAATTTTGTGATATACAATCCATTTTTCATCGCCAGTGACAATTACGTGCAAAACCGGCTCTCTTTTTTCACGGGAGAGCAAAGAAATGCAATTGTCCACACGCTTTTGCAGCTGTTTTGGAGTGAGATCATGGGGTACCCACTTATCCAGTTTCGACACATAACCTATGTCCTGCAGATGCCGGTTAACAGTGAAATGGGTTGAATAAACAAGTGTGGCCAATTCCTTGAATGTTGACTGCGGATTGTCCTCAACAGCAGCTTTCAGCACGTCGTTATCCAGCTCAACAGGCCGTCCGGGTTGCTGCATATCCTTGAGGTTGGTGTTCCCCCGTCGGATTTCCTGGAACCACCGTTGACCTTTCCTGACCCCCAGGGTACGTGACCCATTCACGGCATTGATGTTTCGTGTTGCTACCGTCGCTGAATGTCGATGGTGGAACTCATACAGCAGAATGTGCCTAATGTAGTCTTCTGACGCACCCATTTCCTCTGAGGTTTAGGTACATAAAGACTTCACCTAGAACTACTGATTGCGGAATCAAGTGACTAGAAGGTCTGCTCGCGTGAGCCCTCTTATACTAACCGTGTTCGACGTCATAGTCTGGGCACCAGGGGAATCACTACTGTTGGGTTTGTGCAAAACGACATTACTTCTGGGATGACCTAATATTATTCGGACAGGTAAGTTTTATGTTCGGGCAGGATTTTTTCAAGTATTCTGACATGATGAAATTGCTGCCGGAATTTATTTCACTTATTTTTGCAAATATTCACTGCATCGTATTTAACTAATACGTGTTATTAATTCACATTTCTTGTCCAAACGAATGAAATGGTATAGCTGGAGGCAATATTATTCCACAATTTTTTTTATTGAGGGTATAACGACGACTGTGAGCGACTCGATGGGCAATGTAGTAGACTGTCACTAATTCTAGGTCACTTATTTCCGAAATGGGTGAGAACAATTCCGTAAGACTAAAACAAATAACATGGTTCACCGGGATATGAACTGGGATCCTTCATGGACGAATAGTCGTAAGCCATCGCTTAGACCACTGCGCTACTGGGTTAGCTGTCGTACTACACTGCTGGAATTACTATACAGTCGACAGACTGTCTGCATACCATGGCAGTGGATTTTCACTACTTTTGCTTGATTAATATTGCAGAGTTACGAAACAATTTAAGATAAATACTTAAATCACGTTGCTGCTCACCAAAATAGATTTACACACACTACTTCGTTCATAGCAAAATTATTTAACCGACAATAATTCCTAACTTTTCAGGAGATACACAAGAAGCTCTCCAGTTTTGAAATGTGCATTATTATAGAGTTACACTGAATTTCTGTCAGTTTCATCCTGGAAGTGCTGTAGTTCTTAGTATTCAAAATACTCATGTCTTCGAAGTGGCACCTAACAAGTAAGGACAGGGGGGGGGGGGTATGTACCCCTACAAATCACAAGCTGTGTAGGCAAGTATCTCAGGGGTTCCTCTGGGTACAAATTCTTAGCAAGCATAATGTTTCAATATTTCTTGTTTTGTATTTCCCATTTTTTTTTGCTGATGTTAAATGAAGTACCAACTTGCTTTAGGTATTCCTTTGAGGTTACAAAGCGTTTTTCCAAGTAAAAATACGCAGCTGTGAGGCTAAGTCATTCGTGATGGCGCTCCGTCACCACACAGTATCAATGTCTCACCTACTAGGCCCATAAATGTATAGTCCACTCCAACAAAATGACAGAACACAGATTTCCGCCGCGCAAGGTGTAGGTAAACCTTCTTCCTTACATAGCGTGGCTACATTCTTCGACATTACGTTGGGCCGAAAAGTATTGAAACGGCTTTATTTTTTCCTCCAGGAGGATAAAAAAATTGTGGTCATTTCTCGAGTGGTCGTCAATGCGTAAAAATCTGATGCTTTTGTATGTGATTTTCTTCTTGTGCGCCTTAAATACTTTAGTTAAGATTTCGTTAATGAAGAAATTTTCAAAAAAGAAAACAGGAAATAATCTCGTTTAATATATAATAAACTGAAGTTTTCCTGCATTATGTTACAAAGAAATCATCCTAGACACATAGGAAATATTAAACTAATGAAAATAAATTTTAAAAACTTAATCTAGAAACATAATTTTTGAAATTATATTACGTATTTGAAAATATCTCAATTTGGAAAATCGTCATGAAATTAATTCAGGAATGAATACAACCCTGATATCTGATATTTACGTGCTTGTATATGAATCCCTCATTTCAATGTAAAAACATAGGACATAACAAAGGTTTACCAATTTTTCAAAGTTTTTGGAGTGGATATCGTAGAAAGCACGATAACAGGAAATATATTTCAATAATTATGCAGCGGATACTTTGTTTACAGTAAAAATTTCCATTAAAAATTTATATTTAGGTAAAACATAAAACTTTGCTGATAATGTAATGTAGCCAGAGTTAATGGAGCTGAATTTTTTCATGAAGTTCAGTAGAAGGTAATTTGTGTTTGCTTGAAACGAAAGGTCATACGACTCGTATTTGGTTTAGCAAATGCGTTTGGTAACTTCTTCGTACTTTTCATAAAATATGTTTAATTTTGAAAGCAAAATTTACTTCACTTCACGAAGTTAGTCATGCAAGTCTAAATTTCAAGTTAAAAAAAAACAGGGTGTTCTGATAAATTCCTCTGGTATGTTAGAGAATTGCAGATAATGTAATAATTTGTTAGACCACTAATGATTTAGAAAAAAATTATACGAATTGAGTTCAATCAGCGAATTATGCAAATGAAATAGTATTTTCTTTTTCCAAATACACATACACCGGACACTGAATTACAAACTTTTATTCAATGCTGGTTTACACATTCTTTATCCCGAATTAAAGCACGTATAAGGCTTGGCATAAATTCCACAAGGTGTTGAAGTGCACCAATGTTTATATCGTAAAAGGCGTTCACGGAAGATAATTTTTTTCACAGATCTGTTTTTTAATATGTCCTATACATTCTCAGTGTGGTTCAGATACCGGCATTCTGATGGCCAGAAAAGTAGGTGGAAGTCGTTCTCGTGTTCGCAGAACCACTGCTGGACAGAAATTACTCGATGGGCAATAGCATCGTAGTCCAAAGAACAGCCTTAACCTGAAAGATAAAAATTCACATTGTTAGAGAGATTTGATCTGCGACAAAGTTCAGATAATCCCGGGAAGGTACTTGAACTTCCAGCAATATCTGATGTCCCCTTTACGTTCCATCAGACTAATCCCTCACGCCATAACACCAAGTCCAAAAACTTGTAGTGTGTTTTCAAGACAAGCTGTGGCCATTGATTCTAGGGGCTCCAGCCAAATTCTCTGTCTACCGTCCATACAGAATTATATGTATCGCAACTCGTCGAATCACATGACCTTCTTCCAGTCGTTCAGTGTCCAGTTACGGCGTTCCTGATATCACTTTGGACGAACTTTTCGGTCCTTCGCAGGAATAAATTGCTTCCGTATATTGAAATTACACTCTGCCAAAATCTTTCCTTTCAAATCCCTGCTCATAATTCGCAAAGATATGGGTAATGAACAGCCTTCATTGAATGATTCGGCCATCTGCTGCAAGCCGGAAGTCCTGCTTCTTCGTACAAGCCTTCTCAGATGAGTGCAATCTTGTTAATCAGAGATTGTCGTCACGACACAGTTACGCCATCACTTTTGTATAAACCCCGGCTGCTATATGACCATTTCTGCTTGCGACGTGAAGAAAAATGTGGGTGCTACATAGTTCCCGTACATCGGTCGCTGAAAATGTTTAAGAAACTACAACTGTAATGTAAATTATCAATCACTGATGGAATAAATTCAAAGCACTTTTGCTTTTGTCTTTATTTTTGTTTTACTCGATGTACATATGACTTAAATAGAGACCAAAAGGGTCGTTTTCGGTGCTTATGTATACGTTGAGTAGATATTAAGGCGCCCTATTCGAATATCTTTAATTGGGTATACAGCTTAGATTTTCCATCAGCTCAACTCACTAGAGGATATATAAGTACAACCAGAGTAGAACACATCTTTTAACATGCATTTAGAAATAAAGTGATTCTGCTAAAACGAAAAATAATGCGGATGTTACAGCAAATAATTAGAAGAAAATGAACGGACTTACTTTCGAGCATGATCGCGTGTAACTGAACGGCAAACGGGCCTACAACCAGCTAACACCCACCATGACGAAACAATAGGAATGGCACCCGTTTATGTTTATAGAAAAAAAAGTATTTCAACGCCGTAATAATATTTACATTTTTTTTTGAAAAATTCAAATTCTTTTAGGTGGATGAAATTCAAAATTACAACAAAACATCCCTTTTCCCACCGTCATACCATCTGCCTGTGATCAACCACTAGATTATACACTGACTGCCTACTTTTTTATGACCACCTGACAGTTTTAAGCAAATGAGTTGCACGCTGTTGCTGCCACAGGGCGAGGCTAGTATAAAAAGGGAAAGCTTAGTGCTTGCGACAGTAGTACAAGTGATTTTTGGGTGACGAGATGGGTAAAACATGCGATTTGATGGATTTTCATCATGGGATGACTGTAGGAGCTCGGAGCCATGGAGCAAGTATCACCGAAACCGCCGCATTCGTAAAATATTCCAGAACAGCTGTTGTTAAATGGTTTAAAGACTGAACTGTCAGCCAAAAAACTGGGTCTCTACGTGCAACGTGTGGTCGTCATCGACTAGCGACTGCTCGGACGGTACGGAGAGTGTCCAGACTGGTAACAGACAACAGAAGGGCAACAGTGCAGTAAATTACAGATCGTCGTAATCAAGGATCCCCTCAAATGATCTATTCAGGCACTGTTCTCCGTAAATTGCATTGGATGGGATATGACAGCCGAAGGCCTGTTCGAACACTTTTCTGTCTGCAGTTAACAAGGGAAAACATCTCCAGTTCACACAGGAGTACACGGATTCGACAATCGATAATTGGAAACAAACTATGTGGTCCGATGAATCACATTCTCAGTTGCTCCATGCCGATAGCCGAGTGTGTATTTAGCGGAAACAGCACAAAAGCATGGACCGCAAATGCAGTGCTACAACCCTTCAAGCTGGTGGAGGAAACGTTATGGTTTGGGGAATGTTTTCCTGGCGTGCTTTGGCCCCTTTAATTCGTGTTGATCAACGTCTGACTGGCACATCATATCTAAACATCGTTGCGGACCAAGTACATTCTGTCATGTGGATGGATTATCCCAATGGCGGCGGCTACTTTCAACAAGATAATGCGTCCTGCCATAGTGCTCGTATTGTACAGGATTGGTTTCTGGAACATGCCGGTGAGTTTACTTTACTTAGGTGGCCCCCACAATCTCCAGATCTGAACCCCATTGAGAATTTGTGGGATGAAGTTGAAAGAGCCGTCAGACAGCTGGATCCTCAACCCTGCAAGCTCACACTCCTGGAAAGTGATATTCATCAATCATGGTCTTAGATTCGACAAACAATCTATCAACATCTCGTGGAGTCCATGCCGCGAAGAAACGACGCAGTAGTAAAGGCAAAAGGTGGCCCAACGAAGTACTGAGGGGGTGGTCATAATAAAGTGGCCACTCAGTGTATATACTTTAAGTGGTACGTGGTTGTGACCTCGTGCCTATGCACACAAATCTAATTTTTCAAAAGGCAGGATGTTTGCATTAACAAATGTGCATATCTGATATATTATGATTCCAAAACGCAATTTACCGTCACTTTTAAGACAAGTATTAATCAACTAACCACCCTAGCCAGTTATTGTCCATAGCTATTCCCAAGTACGGGGGAACGCACATCTGAAAATATAACTGCTTCAGGTCACAAGCCTAAATTAATATCTTGCTTCGAAATCTGGAAAGTTCTTTTTTCCTAGACAGTAGAGGGTAGAGTAAAAATTACTCCAATTCGTAAGATTTCGTTTTGTCCTATGTTTGCATTGTTTTCATTTAGATGCAGAGCTAGTTACTTTTCCCCTCCATGTGGGTTTATTAAATCGTGGCGGCGAAATACACGCGAAGTACTTAACTAGTTATTGCATTATATTTGGAAAACCACCTAAAAAGAAAAGAAAGGATAAATGATTAGCTCTTTCCGTGGAAGTATATACAATACAGTGTTGTTTCAGGTAAAGACCATAAGGTTGTTTTATTTAGTATAAATAATGACCTACTGCACCCTAACATATTTCAGATTCGTATGCATGACAGCTCTTCGGCATAAACTTCTCGGTCTGTTCAATTATTATGCAATTTCATGGCACCAAAGTTTCAAAAATTATGCACCGTAGACCATAAAAGCTGCTTGATATTTGTAGTTACTATGCGTTTTTATGTTTACGTGTTTCTTTGTTTTGAAACTGTGAATGCGGTTTGTATCATACATTCATATATTTTAGATCGAATATTTGACACCCTCGGGACATATAAAAATTTAAAAAATATCATTTGATCTAGATAGACTACCATACGCCATTAGCTTACATGCACCGAAATCGAACATTCGGTAATCTGTTTCCGTAGTGGTAAAATAGCTTTACCTTCATGCAAACTGAAGGAAGCAAGATGCATACAGCATTTCTGCAGAACTGTGCGTCAAAGGATTTCTCTTCTAAGGTGACGTAGAAACCTACACCATAACTGGATGACACGCCGCTAAATATTTACCGCCCGCGAAAAAAAGGACTCTAAGGGATTTTCGAGCGTTCAAGAAGGTGAAACAATTTTATTTTCGAAGTGACTTGCATCACGTCAAGGCAGTTTGCCTCAACTAATCTTTGTAACTGCTTGCACTTTAAATACTATATACCTTTTCTTTTGGTTAATATACAGAACATATACTCTGAGAAAGAATATCATCGCTTTCAGTGCGTAAGCATAACTTTTATTTTAAGCAAATGTCCATTTCCTCACAAATCCTAATTATAGAAACCGCGACTTCACGTATACATCTTAGGGTAAACATTGGGGATCAGTATTTAGCCAGATTTTCCAATTTCAGTGATGCTTCCAATTTTACAGGAATGATACTGAATATTCCTTTAAATTTAGAACATATTAATTACAAATAAAAATATGAGTTAAGAACTAATTAACATAGGAACTATTGAGCACATGCGATGTGTTATCTGGACGATTATAGTTCATTTTACAGTACTCAATCTTAAAGCATCACTCAGCATCATTGTTTAACAGGCTGTTCAGAATCATACGAAACGGATTAAGACTCTACTTATGATAATCTAAGTATTCGAGAACACAATGGAATCGTTTCTTTTCTTTTTTCCGGGTATCAATGTATATCGAGGACCAGTAACACCTCGCAGCTCCGCAAACAGAGTCCTTTCTTTAACTTCGACCCACCGATTCTAGGGATGGGACAGACACAACCACATAACCAATACCTCAGACTGTTATCTAAAGCCGGTCCAACTTGCCTAAAGTATCAGAAATATATCACTATTTCCACTTCGGGTGTGGAATCCGAGTACCACTCATACAAATGTTCAACACACAGCTAATGACACAAATCCAAGAGGGGAACAAGGGCACAACTCGGGCGCATTGTCAGACGTACCTCAGTTCAGTGTGCGACTCAATACTGGGGCCAAACCTTTCAATGATTGCTATTCTCCGGTTCAATCCAGTTCGGGACCATACTAGGATGAACGATCAGAAGAATCACTAGCGCTAAATTAGTGATGGAAAACTGCTTGTAGCGCATCGAGTTGATCACTGTGGTGGTTAAACCCCTAAACAAACAAAGAAGGAAGAGCTCTGAAGTCGCGTTAATCACCCCATATGATAGCCGTTTTACAACTGGGTACGATGAATTTAGCTTAGCAATCTAACAATATGATATACATTTACCAAGACTATTTTAGTGCCTTGTAATTTCGTTTAATAACTTATTCATTTTCAAAATTTAAGAAAGATTCATCAAGAGATGCCATATTCTCATTACCATGAACTTCAAATGCCGACTTTGGATTTGTAGAAGGGAAACTTTTTTTTTTTATTGGAGCTTTAACGACCACCGTGAGCAACTCAATGGGCTATAAGCCCGTCCCTAATTTAGGGTCACTGGTTCCAGGGAAGGGAGAGAGCCAGTGCGGTAAGACAAACACAACATCCATGCCTGACCGGGATTCGAACCCGGACCCTTTACGGACGAATGATCAGAGGCCAACGCCTTAGACCACTGCGCCACCGGGGCGGCAAAGGGAAACTTGAGAACTTATATTGAAATTATGCCTAAGAATCGAAAAAAGCGAAAAGTGTTACGAATAAGAAAAGCAAGCATTTGACCTGTTGAAAATGTTTTATCTTTCATAGAACAAACGAAATATAATTACCACAGCAAAACAAAGCAGCCACTAATTTGAAATGTTGGTGTGAATAGTTTTACTTGCAATAATTATTTTAAAAATATATATACCAATAAAAATTATAAAGTAGTTACTTTCACGAATGTTTCTTGTTCACTAAATTAGAGCTTAATTATTTAAAAAGGGATTAAATGCTTGTTTTTAAATGGGACTAAGTTTCTCCTTTGCAATTCTTGTTCTCTTTTAGTAAACAGAATACTTAAATGCTACGTAATTTAAAATAGATTTAGATCGGTTATTTAAAAATACAGTATATAGTTTTAAAGCTAAAGGTGCAAAATCTTTGGGGAAAATTATTGATTGTTGTAACAGAGATAATCTAATTTCAGATGCGCAATCTAATTTTTTCTTGAAACTTTGGCACCTCAGAATTAACGGAATGACTGCACTCGGTGCCAAAAATTTCCATCACCTTTCATACCGTTTCCCAACATGGAATTATTTAAAATCCAGTGGTGGGCGGAAATTAATTTTCAAATTGAAGAACTAATTAAAATAAATAAGATGGATCCGCGCTACGTAGCTTACAGAGTTTTGGTTTGGTGCAGCGTTTCGCATTTGGTGGTTGAAGAATGTGTTCCGAGGGGTTAGGGATAAAAATTTGTAATGTCATTTCCATGAAATTACAAGAAATATGTTTTCTTAAACCGCACGAAAGTTGAAAATGCATTAACAGTTTACTTTTATTTTTGTAGATGTTTTGGACACGAGTGCTTACATAGTCACCAGCATTTTGATCGTTCTGTACTGTTTTTCAAAATCATTCGTGTGCGAGTGACACCCACAGCAAGGAAAGACTACTCAGTGACAATAAAAGGTCGCGGAATAGTTTGTTCCTGATTCTGACGTAGAAACAATACGATTTATTTCTAGCTGATGGGGTGACCTTGCAGAGTTTGTACGTGCTGCCGTAGTTCACCGGAACTCTCAGAACGTCGAAAGTCCGAGCATCGTTAAGGCAGCATTGGGGTTGTAGGAGTTGGCGAAAACTTACTTCAAGTGGAACATCTTGGCATTAGTACTTTCTTCTGTGAAATCATTTATTACTTGGTGAAGACTGGAGCCATGGTAAAACGTGTTAATGAGAAGCAAAAGAATGATATTATTTCTTCAAAGGAGCCTCAAGATGATCATCTGAAATCCGGTAAAACGCATTCAACTGACAAAATTTCTTAACATTGCTTAAAGATGTTCAAGTTATTGGCATTACATGTAGTACTAAAAAAAACGAGAGTGAAGACATTACGTTTGTCGTTTCATTTACTGGAGGTGATGACTTACCACGCCTATGAAGTGTCATTTGCAAGAAGTCCTCGGATACGCGGTAAAAACATAATGTTGAAACTGATTCACAAGTCAAAGAGTTTGGGAACCGATGGTGTACTGGATCAATGCTTCGAAACCTCTTGGAGTAGGAATCAGAAAGTTTTACGTTATCTGTAATAAAAATATCACAGTAAATACTTTGAACTTAGCAATAAGAAAAAATCTTTAAATTGGTTCTACAAGAAGTATTTTGCTTTCCAGAGACTCGAGTGTGGCTGCCAGATCGATATATCTGGCAGTATCTTTGGTAAGTTAAAGATCAACTTGAACTCCTTTAATTCAAAGCCTTATTCATTTGGTATTAAAACATTGCTATTTTTGTTCCACAAATTGAATACAATATCCATATTTTTTTTGGTTTGACACATTTCAGTGTTCTTTGTCAATATAGTAATTTTCATCACAAATCTTCAGCATTGTCATCAAACGTTCTTTTGTAACTGAAGTGGAGCATTTAAGCCATTGGTCACAAAAAATTAGGGATATTGCATGAAATGACGGATATATGTATCTAACACAAATAACACTTTTTATACGTAATAAATTGCGAGTGCCAATACCATTCTTTTCGGCACTCATACTTCAATGCAGAGAGTTAAAAAATTAGTATCCTGTTCTTGAGTGTCGGGAAAAGGAAGAACATCAAGATATCTGCACGGAAAATGATAGATAGGTTAGAATGGGGAACAGCATTTAGCGCAAAATAAATGGTTGGAAATTATCCAGCTAAGAAAAACAACGGTGCAGAAAACGCAAGAAAAGAGCAAACACGTGCGTGAATTCACTGATTACTAAGAGAACAAAGTTTACGGATAAAATGTACTACCATTTTTCGGTCAACATAACAGACGAGATGCTGCAAAACGACGAACAACAGGCGTCACGGATACCCGTAGCATGACGAGGTGGATGTTGGATATAGAATCCATCGATAAATTTTGCATTCGTTGCAGAATTTTCTACTCAACATTTGCACAAGAATACTGCAACGTTGAACTGAACACACGAAAATTTCCATGTTCGATATAATACTTGCATATGAAACATTTCCATGTTCGATATAATACTTGTATATGAAACATTTCCATGTTACACATATCATTTACATATGAAACTTTTTGAGACTTACGTTTTTATTCAGACTTTCGTCTTGTGACAGGTTTCAATTTGTGAAGAAGAAATCTCATACGCAAAGTCATTAACCGATAAGAGGAAATATTAGCTTTAGCAGAATTTGATAAACGTAATTTTTTATGCTCTTTTAAGGACAGAACTGGGAAGTAAATAAGTTTATGTTGAATCAGGAATAAATTATTTGAACAATAAATTTGGCAACACAGAAATTTTAAACTAAGTGAGGGCAGGAGTTGAACGGCAGTTTCAGAAAACGATGTAGTTCTCTGATTCACAGTGGATTCTTCAAACTCTTAGAAAATTATATATACATATTTAGGCTGTTCTCCGAGATTCAGAGGTAAGCTTCTCAGAGAACGTACATCTGTCAGATTAATGTTTGCCGATGGAACTAGATGTATGTTGATGTATCTAATTTTTCGGTAACAACATTTGGCCATCCGTAGGGGTATATATCAGATATGTTTCATTAAAATTATCTTCAAATGGATCTACAAAGTTCGAATTTCCGTACAATTTTGGCAAACATTTCGAACAATGATCCCTGTGTCCTGTAAACATAGGATATCATTATTCAGTTAGCAAAGCAGAAAAATGCAATATTTAAATAGTGTTCGTTGGTACTCGCTTTCGGTGATCCTTATCTCGGCCCTCAGAATTCTCGCTTTTCTGGACTTTTCTCCTTTAACCAAGTTTTTTAAAAAATTGTTTGTCACGTTAGTGAGTTTTCTTCATAGAGATGTAAGATACTGTTTTTTTTTCACAGATTTCACCACTTATGCTGCAAGTCAAATTACGTGCGTGATCAAGTTTTTTAACCCAGCCCGCCCACTGGCGCACGTAGGTTTCTCATATTTAAACCTTATTTGGGTTTACATAAAATTATAAGCAATCTATTGAGCTGAGAAGTTTTATCTAGTATTCCTGTCTGGGATAAAGTAACCCTTCAGCATAGAAACTTTGCGGTCATACTAAAACCTTTTAATCGATTGTTGCCTAGCAACGTACAAACCTAAAAATGGTACTTAAAAAGAGGAATATTTATAAAGTTTTTTTTAAATACGTACTTTGGATAAATTAATGCAAGAAACAGGAATACATAAAATTTTCCTTCGATGTATAAATACTTAAAGTGTTTTTAGGTTGAATCGGATACTAGTTAATCAAAGTACATTATTTGGCTGCCGAGCATTTGTCAAAGCACTGAAGTTCACTTATGAAATTTAGTTCACTTTGCTCACTCTGTTCACTTTCTTTCAGTTCATTTTATATTTAAATTCAAGCCGTGTTTACGACAATTTGCACCAAATTTTGCAATCTTCTTTTTTGTATGATGAAAACAGAAGAGACTAATCTTATGTGCAGTTTTTAATTAATAGTCCTGCCAAAAGTTCATTCAGTTGAGTCAGGTATATGAACTATTTTTGGTGGAGGGTGAATTGAAATTCACTTCGCAATTTGAGGATCACCAAACCAACAATAAATTTGTAATTTCATTATTTTGTAAAATACATTTTTCGAATGTTTTAATGCAAAATGTACCTAAATTCTATTTTGAGCTCGATTCGAATGTCACTAACATAGTTTAGCTCGCTTTACGGCAACCTGATGAGCCTCTTCTAATAGAAAAAAAATTAGGATAGGTAAAAGCGCCTGTTAAGACAGTTTAAATATGCACTAAATAGAGTTAGAATAATACACAGCTTTCCGTTAAGAATAATGTATAAACTCCCAAACACAAATGACCACAAAATTGGAGGTACATCGTCCTTCAATACCTGGGATCACCCCTTCTATGCCCGGCAGAAGAAAGGACGCAAAAGATGAAAGTGCAGAACTTAAAACTAAAACAGAAAACACCGAATAATAATACAAAAAAAAACATTACTCCACCCCTTTGTGAATTTATGCCGCATGTATAAAATCATCCTCCTCAATAACCATTTTTAACCCACTACTTAGTGAAGGTCAGCCCAGAACTCTTCAAGAAATGTCTTTTTGAGCCAGAACCACGAATGTGAGTCAGTCATGCTCTTTGTGTTCAGCCACTCATCTCCCATATGGGTTTCTTTTCGGTCATTTGATCTCCCTTGTAGTTAATTCTTTAAGCAATAGGACCAGCCCATTGTCATTTTAAAGATTTTCCCTGATTCATTATGTCATCATCTCCTCTGACTTTTGCGATTCCTGAATTACTTTCCTATCCTGCGTGTTTATAAAAAGCATCCCCTATATATGCGTTTTTCTGTAGTTTGTTTTCTCTGAATGCATGTTTTAGTTAATATATATGTTGTTGATCCATCAATAAGAAGTGGAAATATGTAAAGATACAGGGGTTTACCAAAATAATGGAAACACCGACTGTGACAGGAGTACACGCAATGTGTCCTATTCAAATCACAGGAACGAAGTTACCCTCATATGAGATGCAAGTGGGGTGTAGTAAGATGATCGCTACACATTTGCAGTATCCTAGTCACAAGTAAAACAGCTGATGTATAGTAATTGCGAAAAATGTCAGACTTCCGTGACATGCAAAAAAGGCATGATCGCGATGGTGTAACACGACGAACTGTATCGAAGATTATGACTACCTATCGAAAAGGACACGGAATCCAAACGTGAGTATACGTTTCGAGCGCAAGTGTACCTAATAAACTTGCATCTCAGTGTATATTACATTGAACTCTATCCACCAGATAAATATGTCAGAACTTTTCACCAGATAAGTATGTCTTTGATCGTTTTGACCTCAATATATATATTTTTGATCTTTGATGGCACCATGTAACATGTATTTTTATATTTCTATCGAACACAAAAAAACTTTTTCTGAAAAAATCAGTCTTGAATTTTAAGTTTATTTTTTAAAAACCACGTTACTTTACTACTCAACTTGATTTTTCATCACCTTGAATGTATCAACAAAACTTCTAAAAAAAAAGAACCCTAACCTTTTGTTTTCTGTAAAAAATAAGCACTTTTGGGGCCTTACTGACAAAACAAATTCGATACTATGGCCGAAAAAAGAAATTGGCTCCGAATGAGCATACCAAATAATATATTCCTCTTTCCGTGATAGGAAATGACACCTACAAATGAAATAAAATGAAAGATTTAGATTAGAAAAGAAATTTTCTTTCTTCGAGAAGGAAAAAAATGTTGAAGGATTATGGTTTTATCTATTTTTTCTTATTTTTCACTTTTTTTTTCTTTTCCCAAATGAAATTTTTGGGGTAAAATAAATGATAAAACTTCGCATATTTCTCTCGGCCATCATTCGGAAAAGGAATAGCGGGGTGCTGGAGCTGGGGATTTTTTTCTTTTTTTTATTCGCTCTGCAAAATTCAGGTAAGGTGATCAGTTTTCCTCAAATTCTACAAAAAAAAAAAAAAAAAAAAGAGAGAGAAAGAGAGAAAGAAAAAAGGAAATCCACCGACAGAACACAACTGACGATTTTATTTTCAAAGCCATTACTGACATTGCATTTGAACGGAGAGCGGCACAATGTGGCACGACCACACAGGGGAACTAGCAATCGTTCTTCAAGGAAGAAGAAGTGAATATGTATTTACCAAGGCTTAATGGTTACATAAATCACTGAAACAGCTGACCGAACAGGTCCATTACCTTCTAATTCACTACAGAATAGAGACATGATTCATTGTGTCACCATTCAGATATGCTAAAGCATGGAGGGAGCACGGTTCCGCTCATAGCACACAACTGAAATCTAGGAAAACAATTATGAGTTTTTAGTTGCTTTCCCTATTTTATAATTAAACAATTTAGCACAATTTTTATGGGAAAAAGTTCTTAAAAAGCAGAGCAATTCCAGGGCGGGTCGTCTCCGCCAGTTTATGTGCGTGTGTGTGTGGCTGACCATTCCGGAAAATGTATTTATCAACCCTTTTTTCTAGACCAGTGCAATTGACTTTCCGCAGCTTTTCAGTTCCGGCTTTTAGTGACGTAAACAGAAGCTACCTATTGTTTTCGAAAACTGCTTTGTATAACACCAAACCGGACACCGACGTCCGTGTAACATGACAGTGACGTCACCAAAGAAATTAACTTCTCTAATGACAATGCCTTAAACTTTCAGAACGGCTTTGTTCTGTACCTGCAGGAAGGGATAATGGAAGAAGATGATTGCTATATCTTTATAAGATTTGGAATAATGTCACGCCTTAGGACATCAAGTACAACATCTCGAAATCGCGACCCACAGGCTAAGCATCAAATGAAACTGATTCTTTAGATACAAATCAGTACTATTAATATATGGACTATAATTGCGCAGAAGATTTTTGTGATGTTCTTTCAACTTTTCCGTGGTTTTAATGGTCTGTCAGGTATTTCGACTTCAACAGAAAATAAATAGCACATTTAGCATTACAAGATTAACCGATGGATTCGTTACTGAAATTAACTTTAAGATATAAAAAATGCTTTAGTTAGAACAACGAGAATTAAAAGTATAGTATTTGAATAATGTATAATATTTAAATAAATAAACAAAAGTCAAAGCATCTGAGTTTTGATTTATGTTTTAACTCTGTTCTACCACATTAAACATAGGACATGCTAAAGCTTCCATTACTATTTGGGAAGCTTCTACTCGAAATGTTCTATTCGTTGCACAATTTCGCATTTTTTCTGAGGTCATGTGTTTAGATATGAAACTACGTTTAGTGTATGTCACGTGTTGCGAAACACGTGTTTATAAAAGCAGCTTGTGCAAAAGCGCAGGATCAGTCCCTTTAAGTAATGCAACCGCTAAAGCATATTAACACAGATACTCTAAATTTTGTTAAACGTTCTCCCATTCTAGTGGTCCGGCAGGAATTTCTAGTTTCACTGAAATATTCGCCAGTATGTATTATTACTTGGAAAGGACAAAAATATACTGAAATATACTCTTAGGATGAAACAAAACATATTTAATTTATTTTAGTTGGCATAGCGAAAAATTAACTGTGAAATACTCGCGACCTTCAAATAATCTGATGTCGAAATCACGGTGTCAGTGGCGCACTTAAAGGTGTTACCTAGGGCATGGACACTCTAGTGATGTATCATTTGGTCTTTTTCATTCATTGGAACTGGCTTTTTATTTCTAAATACAATTGTATATGTTTTCAAAGATATATTTTACGAATCCTTGGAATCGCACCTTTATATGAAGGAGGTATTTATTTTTGCTTCCCAATATTTTGGAAAACTCTTTGTCCGGTGAATCTATTTATTTGCATCTAAAATATTTTTGGCCATTCCCATCGAAAAACCGTGGAGTTGCCCCTGAAGGACCGTTTTAGAACCTTCGTAGACACTTCACACTTTCATTTCTAGAGACGCCTATCGGAAGTTTTTTAAAATTTCTAATACAGTGAGACGTGGTAAAACTAGAAATTGTTTGTACTGATATGGTGCTGTAATAATTTAGATAAAATAATTATATATATTGTTCAACCAAAAATGTAAATTGTCCTTTTCAGACCAACAGCAAAATTAGTGCCAGGGCATGGTTTACTGGATGTTCAGCAGATCATACGTTGCTTTAACGAATAGCAGATTTAGCAGGTAACTTTTCGAATATGAATGAACCTATCACAATACGACTATTTTCATCGAGTGGAAATTATACGAATAATGTTAAAATTCTGGAAAGAAGGGACTGAAAACTTTATCCAGTGTTTTAGTGCCATACCCACCTTTTTGACATAAAATGAACTCGCTTTAGATCACTATGCTACGAACAACATCTAGTGTCTCTGGAATTGTTTAATGGTGAATTGTAAGGAGCATACATGGCGGCACGTTAGCTATGAGATGGTTTGAGCTCAGCACGTTCGCACACTTAGTAGCTGTTAGTTCCACTGTGTTTCTTGAACGTGTGTTTTGTAACGGGAGCCAGAAAGATATTTTTGGGTTTGATCGAGTTTTAAAGTACTCTGAGATATGGAATTCGAAGATATTTTTTGTATTTTTTATAAATAGGTTTAGAACTGGCAACGTTATGCCGTGGTGAAATTGCCAAAGATTGCTTCCCACTACAAGATCTTCAGCGATTTGCCAATGATTTTCTGAGTGAATATGTCTCATCGTTTTGGACAATTCAAGTGTCTGAAAAAGAATCACATGAAGCAAAACGAAACCAACAGATATTAAGATAAAATTTACTGGAGGTCCATGGATGTGCCAGAGAAAACAGTAAGTGTACACTACCGCTGTAAAGCACACGTGTAAAAACGTCGTCCAATCAACTTACGGCACCCCGCAAGAAAACACACTAACTATAAAACGTCCGGTACTAAGAGTTACGACCGCTAATTTTATGAAACACGACCAATAAAAAGGTCACGTATTTTTACCTTTCACAATTGTCGACAGATTGCTGGACATCAGCACAAACTATCGTACAGTGCGTGCCCGGTATGGACAGGCCTCAGTACAGAATATATATATATCTCTATGAAAGAACTAATCCTTTTCTATTAAGATAATCCAAGGTTAGAAAATCCTCCTTCGAGGATTTCTTCCATTACACGAAATCATTTCGAGGGCATCTCAAATGTCGCACAGCCTCGAGTAGTTTCCGAAAACAAATGAGCGATTATTTAGAACAAAATTTTAAACATGATTAGTTGATAGTTCTTAACATATCAATGCAGTCCTTGGAGCGAGACAGCTTAAGAACAACGGAAGTCTTCTCGACAAGTTTCTTTCGTTAATTTCATTGTTTCGTGTTCAATGTTTCAAGATATTTCCATAATTAATGAATGAATTATTTCTACTTGATTATGCCTGTCACTTGTTCAAAAGTCGTTCTTTGAAAACTGTGTCTCTACATTTACAAAATTTTTTACAGTATTTGTGGCAGAAAGCTTTAATGTATAAATGAGCACATCGTACAGCAAGTGTTAGGTAAAAGTTCTCCTGCAGATCTAGAAACGCTTGGAAAGCGGCTCATGCGGTGAAGTGTACGTTTATGCTGCAGCCTGGCTGCTGGCACATAGATGCTCTCTCAGGCACCTCGCTGCTTTCATGTAGCTGCGATGCTCGCCATTGAGCATTTACCATGTAGCTGCGATGCTCGCCATTGAGCATTTACCATGCAGCTGTTCACATCGCTTTTATTATTATAGGAATCACGACTGTATCTCTTATTGTCAAACAGACTTTATCAGTGTTATGGCAAGTTTTACAACCACTGCATATGAAGCCACGAACTGCAGAAGAATTCAAAGAAATCGCTGATATGCGTTTCAATAAATGGGGATTCCCTAACTCTCTAGGTTGGATCGATGGAAAGCACATCCGAATACTTCGTCCTCAATGGTCAGGCTAAATGTTGTTTAATTATTAAAGCTACTTTTCAATAATTTTTCCGGCCGTCAGTGATGTACACTGTAAATTTATTTACATTGAGATCGGAGCCTATGGAAAACAAAGTGATTGGGGCACTTTTAGAAAATCTGCCTTGTATGACAGAATGAAAACGGGTGTGCTTAACATTCCTGAAGATAACTTCCTACCAAGTACTGACATCCAAGCCCCCTTTTTGTGTTCATAGGTGATGAAGTCTATCCCTTACTGTGATCGTGATGAAGCCTTATGCTGTGAAAACTGTTCATGAATCTAAGGAGAAGTTCAAAAAAAAAGTTTAAATCACAGGAAAGCTCCACAAATAAAACTTGCTTCTATAAAAACACAACACGGTTTTTAAAGATTCGAGAGAGATGACAGCGTTGTTTTCATACTTGTTTGGGAAAGAGGGTTAATGGACGAGAGGAGTGGCCTTCAAGGAACCAATCACAGCGTAAGTTTGAGGATGTATGGCGATAGTCGTGGCTCAAAAAGAAACCAGTTTGATATCATTGTTGTGGCGATGATCGCAGATAGCATCGCTGATCACGATAAATGAGCCTGTAAATATTTATGGTTTTATTTCAGCATCGCCAGGCGCCCATGTGCACAGCTCGGCGATGCAGCAGTTTAAACGTACCCTAAGAACGCGTTTCGTACTTTTCGTTGGCATCAGGTTTGGTTTCCTGATAAATTTCTTCAGAAGTAATGTACTTTCACCAGTAGAAATTGTATCATTCCTTTAGATCAGAGGTTGCAAACTATATATGACTCGCGAATCCTTTTAAACATTACGCTGTTTTGGGGAACCACAGCATCTGTTTCTGTTAATCTAATAAATAACAGTTTTGCATGTGTATTCTCGGATGTCTCTAAAACTTACAGTTTCTTACACGGAAGTTATATTATTTATAGAAATTCATGTAGCTTCAAAAAAATTATTTCAGGAACATAAATTTTGTAAAACTGAAAACCTTTAAAATGAAGAAGTAAACATATTGTATTAGACAATATAAATTAATTGTTAAATAACAGAAATAAGAAGAAAATATTTCTCAAGCAAATGTTAAACGATTTATAATGGTAACAAATAAATCTTGCAAAATAATTAGAATGATATTAGTGCTTACGAATCAAAGTAAGTCACAAACTTGATAGAATTTCATAGCTTGTTTAGTACAACAAAGTTCATTAGTATCCAGTTCGACAGAACACCTTGGTAGTCTCAGATCTCGTTCATCAAATTTGTTTCGATGTTTTGACTCAGCGAGATATAGGTAGAGAAAGCTTTTTCGTGCACATGAGCAGTTGAAAATAGAAAATCTATTTTAACAGATCGTTACTAAGAGAAAGATGCTCCTATTTTAACGCAAGCCAAACATTTGTAAAGCGTTCACTCTTAAACAACATTTGAAGTACAAGATATGTCCAAATATAAATAAGATTGTCTATCAAAGAGATATCAGTAGCCAACGACATGAAAAGAACTTCAAATGGATTACGAATACATATTTATTTCTGTGAAACAGGTAAAAACTGATCCTTAAAATACACCATTAGGCATTTTCAGAGACATTTGATGTTGTTCGTAGCATTGTGATCTAAAGTCAGTTAATTTTATGTCAAAGAGGTGCTTATGGTGCTAAACATTTAATACAGCTTTTAATAACATCTTTCCAGAATTTTAACATTATTAGGATACTTTCCACTTCATCTTGAACAATGAATGTAGTCCTATTTTAACCTTGTGATAGGTTCATTTATTTTCGACAAGGTATCTGCTAAATATGCTATTCGTTTAAGCAATGTGTGATCTGCGGAACACCCAGTAAAACGAAAAGGGTTTTCCCCAAAGTAGTTAATTCTTGTCTTAATTCAACAAACGTGTAAGCACATTGCCACGTCAGAGCCAACCAATATCAGTGTGTGTCAAAACAGTAACATGCTCGCAGACCATATCTTTGCATATAGAAGTAAATTGTATGGTATTATTTGGTCTCGATTTTAAATTGACATATCTAAAAGCTTCGTCGAGCACACATTTTATTTCGTTCAGTATTTGTCTCGATGGCAAGTTTTGTCTATAATACAGGAATGCGTCCAAGAAATATTCGCACATATATATTATGATGCTCGTAACTTAGCCCAGAAAATTTCCGGTAATCAATTTTGCACGACCTGCACAAATTCCTGAGAAAGAAGACCATTCAATTTGCTTTTGTTCAAAATACCAGTCGGTTAAACTGAAAATGTCCTGAGCAGTTGCACGTATTTTTAATGGGCGGCAAAAAGGGGTATTTTCCTCCTTTTCACCATTATTCATGTATCGTGAAAGTACAACTGACATTGCAAGATTACCAATCTCTGTATATCATCTTAACCCTTTAAAGACCATAACGTCCAAAACGCCGGTACGTACAAACGGCCATAGCCGCCCTAAACGGCTGTCTACAGTGACTCCGATTTCCTACTCTTACTTGTTTCTCAAATTCTCTCGACCTATGAGGGATCAGCAGGAGTCACCCTCGGTTATTATTGTTGTTGTTAAACGAAGAAGTGAAACTACAGATAGTTTCGAACGTCATGGTATTTAGATTGATACAAGATTTTGGGGTCATGGTCGTTAAAGAGTTAAAGCAGAACGGGTGAATAACTTTTCCGTACCAGCTTTATAATAACAGATTCAACATCCGCTGACATATCGTGGATTTGAAGAGACACGGTGTTGTCATGTCCAATTCTTTGAGAAATAATCACCAAACATGCACTTGATAACTGCTTTCGCACACCCTAATGTCAGATTTTCCGCAATAGTAAGGGCGCCCATAGCATTTCCCATTTGGTAGCTTAGCAAACATTGGGTTAATACATAAGTTCATGTCGTAGTTTTCACCACACTACAGGAATGCATTACATCAGAAGAGAAAACAAAATCAATTACCTATGTATCCCACTCACCCCCATCTTTTGCGATGGTATCTAAACGTGTGGAAACGTCTGCAATGACATTCTTGACGAAAAGGTGCAGGTTTTCCTGCGAAGAACTAATCAAGAAAATTCCGGCGATCAACATCATTGTTGAACGCTCTGCCACAGAGTGCGTTCCACAGAAATCGGAACAGGTTATAATTTGAAGGAGCGATATCTGGGGAATAGGCCTGCTGTGGAAGGATCACCATTTAATGTCTTGAGTGGCCATTTTTAGTCATGATGTCAAATGTTTTCTTTTTGCGTTGATGGTCCTATTTCTCGGCAGTATTTACCAGCGAATAATGCCTTCCATGTCGCACTAAACACACAACGTGAACTTTGCAGAATGAAGATCATGTTTTGGACGTGGCGCGGGCGCATTTTTGGAGTTTAATCATTCCCACCGAGGCCTGATATTCACGTACAGATACCATTTTTCATCTCCAGTAGCAATACGTGACAGGAAGGGTTTGTGTTACACTCACAACATTTGCGATAACGGGCAAGCAAGGAACCCCTTATGGCAACACTCAGATTATTTTTGCACTCGGTGAGAGTGCGAAGCACCCAAGCATCGAATTTTTGAAAACGTTCGTAGGTGTCTCACCACTGTGGTCTGATCAGAGACCATCTCAGTGGCCAATTCGCTTGTGGTTTGAAGCGAATCGAAGGGGATGGTGTGGTTTAAACAAACCTCATCTAAAGGAGATAGACAACCGGAGCGTGGGGATTCGTTAAGGGCAAAATTGCCACCACGGAACAGCTCAAACCATTTGCGGTCTGTCCTCGGAACAATAGCATACTCCCCATACACAGCACAAATTTGTCGAGTAGACTTGGTGGATGTGGTTCCCTTGATAATCTCACGCAGGAGCAGATCACGGAAATGTTTATTCCTCTCTACTTCACATTCCCTACTTCCGGATCTGAAAACCAAAAAACCATTAGCCACAATCACACAACGCAATATGATGTGTATACACGATACTAATAGCTACAATTTGATATACAACTGGCCAACTGCCCCGTCACTACTGACGTGGAAAACACACGTGAAGTAAAACGGCTGAACTTATGCATCAACCAAATATGATACTTCAATTGTTTTTTAAAAGACTTGATTGCGAAATAAGATACACAAAATAATATTATACCTTGAGTTCTTTGGATTTTCGTTTTTAAAAATCAACTGGTTTATTTGCATGACTTTGGAGCATAATTACTAAATTACGAGACAACAATGAAGGTTCTAACCTGCTGTCCGCGAAGACGTCTCCGCAAATGACACATTGTGGGCGTTGATAATCTCACTTCCTGCAAATGAAAAGACAATTTATTATAATCCCACTGTATTAACTTTTTAGCACGTCTTTTTCAAAAAAGATGGAGCTTATGTTATCGGTTAGTCCGTCTGTTCTTCTATAGAAACGATATATCTGCCACTATTAGTCCGATTAAAATTTTTTCTTTTGCATTGAGGAGCTTGACATATGCGAATGATGATCCTTTATTTCGTTCATTTAACAATGTACAGTTTCACCGCTAGAGGGCGTTAAAGCAGATGATGCCGAATTCAAAAATACGTTTTATTCTACATATTTCCTTCTGAACATCCGATTGAAAAAAATATTTTATCTTTCGATTCCATTTATGCCGAAGAGTATTTTAGATGCAGTTGCTTTTCCAAATTACGCATATATCTTCCGCTAGGTGGCGTAAAAGTAAATTACCTTTTCCCCTATAACTCTTCTTCTAAAACTTCGATTTGAAAAACAATTTTTTCAGCGGATAGAACTCCTGAAGAAAAATCTTTTGCATATTATTTCTAATTTTTGGTAAAGAATTCATTAGACACCATGGGGCGTAAGGATTAATTTTTGCTTCTGATGTATTTAAAACAAAATCTAAGCTTCTTATATCTGCACTGAAAAAATTCTTTCGTGGACCGATGCCGCTCACGTTGATAAAAATTTTCGTAATATATTCTTCTTAAAATATTCCATGGTTTCTCCGCCTGGGGGCGTAGATGTATATCTTATTTTTGTCAATATCACTACTTCTAGCAGTCCGATTTGAAAAATTCCTTCTTTGTTGGATAATGTTTTCCGTGTGACATGTTTTTCATATAGTTTCAAAATTTTCAAGTTATTCATAGACTTTCTGCTAGGGGTCGTAAAGCTAAATTTCGTTTCCCTCTATATCTCTGCTTTTAAATCTCCGATTTGAAGAATTCTTTTTGCGCCGCATACAGGTCCTGATGGGAAATCGTTTTCACATAATTTCTAATTATTGTTAAAAATGATTTGGCGACCTGGGACGAAGTCTTAATTTTAGCTTCTGGTGTATTTTCAGTAAAATATGAGCTTCTAAATTATCGATTGAAAGAACGTCGTTTATAGACCGATACTACTCATGTCGACAAACCTTGAAGGAACAATTTCTTCTTAAAATAATGCCAGGAGCCGTAGATCTATATCTTATTTTTGTTAATATCTATACTTCTAGGGGTCCGATTTAAAAAAATCCTTCTTTGTTGGATAGTGTTTCCGATGCGAAATGTTTTTCATATAAGGTCAAAATTTTCAAGTAAATTATAGACTTTCCGCTAGGGGGCACAAAGGTAAATTGCGCTTTCTGCGTTATTTCTGCTTCTAAAACTCCGATGTGAAAAACTATTCCTGTATCGCATACAACACTAGATGTTAAATATTTTTCATATATATTCTAATGTTTGGTAAAAAATTGTTTGGCTATCAGGGAGCATGAGTATTAATTTCTTCTTTTGATGTATTTGAAACAAAATCTGGAATAATGAAAATCGACTAAAAAGTTTTTTCCTTGGACCGATACCGCTCATATTGAAAACCCATTTGAGAACAGTTTCTTTCCAAAATAATGCATGGTTTTTACACCAGGGGGCGTAAAGTCACATATAATTTTTGCCTATATCTCTGTTTCTAAGAGACCGATTTTAAAAAAATTGTTCTGTATTTTCTTTCTGCCTTTCCGGTGCGATATGATTCTCATATAAATTCATATTTTTCTGAACGCACAAGTCTGAAACCAGAGGGCGTAAGATCACGATTCCGTTTACAGCAATATCTGACACATTAAAAACCCGATTAAAAACTTCTTTTTTCGTCAGATACTATTGTTTTCCATGCCGGTTGCATTACCATTGAATACCTTTGTTAAATTTAATGTGCGTCAGAACGGATTCAAAAGTCGTGCTTATTACACCCGAAAATTTGGTGTCATCTTTCTTGTTTTTAGTACTACATGTAATGTCAGTGTTTTGAATATCTTCAAACCCTTTTTTGAAATTTTATAAGTTAAATACATTTCACTGGATTTCAGAAAAGCATCTTGTAGCACCTTTGAAGAAAGAATTTAATTTTTTGCTCCTCATTACCATGTTTTGCATGGTTCTATTTTTCAAAGAGTGATCCATGATTTCACAGTAAACAATTTCTAATCACAGGTTTTTCCGTCTTCAAGTTCAAAGTTTGCACAAGTTCTTACATAGCCAGTGCAATATTAACGATGCACGGGCTGTCAATGCTCTGAGAGTTCCAGTGAACTAGAGCAGCACGTTCGTACACTGAAAGCTCATCGCACAAGCTTGAAACTACAACCGATTTCTTCCTACGTTAGAGTAAGGTAGAGCAATCTGGCCGCAGGGTCCGTCTCACAGAGATTTTTGTAAATCTTGAAACAATACTGATTACCCTCTCATGCATTCTGTCTAAATCAAAACGAGTGCCCAATAATTCTACAAAAAATAAATAAACGCTTCATGCATTTCAACTTGCTTTTGCTTTGAAAGATACATTTATTGTAATTTTTATGGAGGCGCTGTTACAGAATTTGAGCGCAGACCCGTTGGAAAGCTTCCGGTAAACGCTGGCTTAATGGTAAGGTAACAGTATATTATTCGGAAAAAGCTTTTTATAAATTTAATCACAAATTCCTTCTAATCTACTTGAGCTTGTAATTGATTTGATTTGTCGCCTTTGACCAGGCATTTTTAAATAAGGATGTTCCCTTTCAAGTGGTTTCTTGACTGAATATGTGTTTTGAAACTTCCCAAACGTTTTTCACAAATTAAATGTACATAAAAAATGTATGGTACTGAGATATTATTACTTTGATTCCTGTTCGCCCGAGATTGTCTGTACTTTTGATTGGCGCCGGATTATCTTGCCTGTGGATATCATTTCGTATTTCCACAAATTATTACATGGGCTGCTACCACTTGAAGTGAGTGTCTCATCCTACAACGCAATGACAATTTGTTGCAGTCCGCATGCATTTAATCGTATTTATGTAGGCGGGAAGCTTTGCTGGTATATCCGAGGATACATTTAAACAAGATCCTTTATCGGAATCGCTAACGCCAAACATGGAACTTGCCAATCAAATAATATGGAAATAAATAAATAAATATTTTTGAAATGTTTGCCGATATTTAATTTTTAGCCCGTCTTTTGTAAAAAAGGATCATGCTTATGCTATCGTTTTATCCTTCAGTCTGACAGCCTGTTGGCATGATATCTCTGCAGCTAATTGTCTTATTTGAAATGTTCTTTTTGCGTTAAAAAGCTTGAAATGTGGGAATGATGAACCTTTGTTTTGTTTCTTTTTTACAATGAACAATTTAGCCGAGTGAGTGCGTAAAAGCAGATGAAATCAAATGAAGAACAATTTCACCGCTAGCTTGTGTAAACGCAGATGACATTGAATTCAAAGTACATTTTATTCCATAGAGCTGCTTAGTTCTAAAAAGCATCCAATTCGAAAAAAATATTTTGCCTTTCAATTCCACTCATGGCCAAGATAATTTTAGGTATTGTCACTTTTTTAAGTTACGCTTAGATTATCCGCTAGGTGGCGTAAAAGTAAATTGCATTTTTTTATATCTCTACTTCTAAAACTCCGATTTGAAGGATTATTTCTGCAGCGGATGCAGCTCCTGGGGGAAATAATTCGCATATAACTTCCAATTTTTGCTATGAAACGGTTTGGCCACCTGGGGGTGTAAGAGTTATTTTCCCTTTCGATATATTTGTAGCAAAATATGAGCTTCTAAAAACTCGGTTGAAAAAAATTATTTTCAGGACAGTTACTACTCACGTCGACAAACCTTTTCGGAATATTTTCTGCTTAAAATAATGCATGATTTCTCCTTCAGGGGGCATAGATATACGTCGTATTTTTGTCAATATCTCTCCTTCTAAGAGTCGCATTTGAAAAATATCTTTTATTTGTTGGATAAAGTTTCCGGTGAGACATGTGTTTCGTATAATTTCGAAATTTTCAAGTAATTCATTGACTTTCCACTAGGGCAAGAAAAGATAAATTGCGATTTTCCCGATATTGCTGCTACTATAACTCCGATATGAACTCTTCCTGCACCGGATAGAGCTCCTGGTGGGAAATATTTTGATTGTAATTTCTAATTTTTCATAAAATATGGTTTGGCCAACAAGGGGCTTAAACCTTAATTTCTCCTTCATAGATTTCTCAAGCAAATTCTGAGCTTCTAAAAGTTCGATTAAAAAATATTTCGTGGACCGATACCGCTAATTTCGATAAGTATTTAAGAATATTTCCTTTCTTAAAATAGCGCATGGGTCTGCCAGGAGACATAGGCGTATAAATTTTTCCCCTCATCATCTCTGCTACTAACGGCCGGATTGCAAAATTCCTTCTTTGTTAGATACCTTTTCTGGTGTAAAGTACTCTCACATAATTTAAAAATTATCAGGCCATACCTATACTTTCCGCTACGGAGCGTTATGGTAAATTGAGTTTTCACCGATATATCTGCTTCTAAAATTCCGATTAGAAAACTCTATCTTCAGCGGATACAGCTGCTGATAGGAAGAATTTCTACTGTTTGATAAAGAATGGTTTGACCATTTGGGGGCGTAAAAGTTAATTTCTTCGTCTCATGTCTTTTTAAAAAATTTGAGGTCCTGAAAACTCGATTGAAAAAATAATTTCGTTGACCTATACCGCTCAAATCGAAAAACCTTTTGAAAATATTTTTTTCTGAAAACAATGCATGGCTTTTGGCATATATTTTTGTTGATATCTCTGCTTCTAAGATTCCGATTTGAAAAAGTATTTCTTTGTTGGAGAACGTTTTCGTGGGGAAATATTTCTCATATAATTTCAAACTCTTCTTAGCGCTCAAATCTGCCACCAGCGGGCGTAAGTTCCCGTTTCGCTTTACATCAGTATCTGCGGGACTAATATCCGATTGAACAATTTTTTTAATCGGTCAGATATTATTAACTATGCAAACTATGTGTTTAATTTCTTTCCAAGGTCGTACAAAAATTCGCCGCTAAGGGCACACATTCTTATTCTGTTTTTCTTAATATCACTTGTTTTATATGTAGGATAAGAACAATTCTTTTAACGCCGGATGCCATTTACCTTGTAGAACGCTTAAGTCTAATGTATGAAGAATTTTGTAGTTCACAGTTCTGTCGTTAGACTGTGTTTTCGTACTTCAGTTTCCAGCTGTGTTGCCGCTCTTAAAAACGTTATTGAGAAATGTCTTCTTCACTGTATTCCATTAGATACAACAGAGATGTGAAACAGTATGCTTTTTAAGTAACGCAAAGGTTTTTCACTAGCTGGGTAAAGGTCGAACGCTTTTTTCATGAAGAATAATTTTCACTTATTTTCAGCTTTTCCGTCAATCAAATTTTTTCCGCTAGCAGATGTAGACTTGACTTGTATCACGTTTCATTTTATATTTCTCCTTTTAACTGTTTGATATGAAAATCTCTTTGGCTCTGGTACCTTTTTTGTAGTATGAGAAATTTTTTGTTTGAAATTTTATTAATTTTCGTACTATGCTTTTTAGCATCTGGTGAACTAAGTTGATGTTTTTATTTCTGGATGTTTTATCGATTGTTGGAAATAGTTGAAAGTTTTCCAAACAGGATCCATTAACTTTGCATAGTTTTGATAAATTTAATTTGCGTCAGAACGAATTCAAAAGACGGGCTTATTACATCGGAAAATTCGGTGCCATCTTTCTTGTTTATTTCATAGTTTCATATACCACAAAATCACAAAATCTATTGGGTTTAAAATCACGCTCGGTTAGCATATGTTCCTTAAAACAATTAATTTAAGTAATACTTTTTCAATTGCCTAACATAGTGGTGTCGTGCATGAGTTCTAAGAAATCCTTACAGCAAGGAGTGCAAGAAAGTGAAAATAAAATGGACATTAATATATATCACCTCTTTCAGACAAAGAGTAATAAAAGATTTCTGGCTTATTTTTCTGCTTCAAACCTTGAAGATATTGCAATAGCTACGCTTAGTTTTTCTAAAGATCGAGTTTTTTTCCAGTTATCAAGTATTCACTCATCGTTCTGTGCTTTCCATGATTATGTAAGTCTTTATAGCTTTGGTAATAATCAATATAAAACAGAGAAAAACTGAAAAATTAAGTTAAATGCTTATTCGATGAACCTTTAAATATTATCAGTGGATAAATTTTAAAATTTCGCGTTTATGACTTTTATTTTAAACTCCGCATGAGCAAAATATTGATTAAAATCTGATGGATCATTTTAGGAAAATAACTGGGCTGCCTGTTTTTCCAAATCGAAGCAGCAACGTTTGTGGTAATATTTTTCAGTAGTGAGAAACCAATAATAATGAGCATACATTATATCATTTTTCTAATATTCTGTTACATGCGAATCCCCAATATACTCAAACAATGTCTTTTATTTCCCACATTGTCTTGTAACAAGAAAAAAGCCCTTTGCCTTTAACTTGACTTCCAGACTAAGAGTACGAGTAAGTAACAAGATTACATGCTACTGATTAAGTAGTTATGCGATGTCTCCGTCGTAATACAATGAGAAACATAGGGTGAAAGATAATATTAATTCAAAGGTTTTAGATATGTTATTTTCAGTTCTCGTTGTCAAATTCCAAAAATTATTAAAGTAAAGGATTTTTCAAATGAGGCAATCATGTACTTAGATACTCATCTTATGGCCAGACCGATGGTCATAGTCTAAAGATAACTAGGACGTTTATTTTAAAATGTCCTTGTAAACAGAAAACGATGAGTAAAATACTGATACCCTGAAATTTCCTAAAGGAACATGGACCCTTTGTAGGGAAGGGAAGGGGTCACAGACTTTAAAGGTTGTGTAAATGAAGGTGATCCAACAGTAAACAGAATGTGGGCCTATCACAAAAATTAGCCTTTTCCAGTTCTTGTTGCCTTGAGCTTCCTTCATGCTTTTCTTTTCTCATTTGTCTGTCAGCGCAGTTCAGATATGTTTAGTTTCTGTATGGGCTGCCTGATAACATTTTGTTCGCACATTTAAATTATTTGTGGTACAATAACTTGTCTAAATTATATCAGAAGACGAGTTTACTGGGAGTACACACGAATTGTTTTTTAAATTAATTATTCGAAGATTTTAATCCGAATGTTATTCAATTATATTTCTCTGTCCCTTCACTATTACATATTTTCTATTTTTTAACATATTGCTGCACTATAAAGGCATTTATTCTTCCGTGAGTTGTCAGCTTTTTGATCATCATTACTCTGTATTTGCCATGATTTGCAGATTTTCGGACCAAGACCTTAAAGATATTAGAAAACACGAAAAGGGAGATCACATATTAACCACGCCTCCTAGGTTTTTAAATGAATAACAGAAATGCAACAGTTCGAAATGCGCTTTAAATAATTTTGTGCATTAGGGTAACTGGAATAAATAAGTTGAGATATGAACGAACTTTAAATGTAAAGCTTCCACTATTTGGGATACTTAAAGAGTTTGCCCTCCCTTTTATTGAGAGACTCTTCAGGACATCATACATGGTATGTCTCACACGTTAATCGAACACTTGCGTTCAGGTATTTCTGAAAAAGATATGTCCGAATTAGCCATATGAGTTTTGTATTGATGTTAGAAAGACCCTAACTCGTACCATTCCTAGAAAAGTTAAATATACAGGGAGAAAATTTCAGAATACCTTCCTAAGAATTAAAAAAAATTCTGTTTCATTTGCTTTTCCGAATAATTAACAACTACCGTGTTTCCCCGAAAATAAGACCGAATCTTATATAAGGTTTTGCTCCAAAAGACACATTAGGTCTTATTTTCAGGGATGTCTTAGTTTTTCATGTACTACCAACTTTTTTCTTTCATCTACATTTATTGCAATATCAGGAGTCTGGAGATAGTCAGTCATTCTTGCGGGAATCATTATTTGATCTATTCTTCTCTCTGCAAGGATATCTTTCATGTCTTTAGCGCGGTGAGTGTTGGCTGAATGCGAGACTGGCAGACATCTTTGGCCACCTCGCGAAACAATTGGCAGCATTAAATCATCCCATTTCCTTATAACTGCTTGTGTGCACCAGGGTTTTTCGGTTTAAAGGACATAAATGCCTGAAACACGTTCAATCTTATCTTTCTTGCCCTTAGTGATGATTAGAGGTGGGGTTTTCTTTTCATCCAGACGAATTGCCAAAACACAGGTAACTCGTGCACTTTCGTAACCAGTGGAGGAAATTTAGATTGACGAGGTACCTTTCTGATCAATTTTCGTTTGAGATCTTAGCCCATAAACACTGCAGTTTCATCCATAGCAATCATGTTGGAGAGTTGGTATTTAGAAATTTTGATGCCATCAACAAAGGACTTGAATGCAAGTGCACGTTTCATAACTTCAGTATCTTCCAGCATGAACAGTGTTGTCGATCTCCTTACAGACAATTCATATCGCTGAAGGAACCCATCTAGGAAGTGCTGTGATGCTTTGAATTCTTCTGGGGATATTTCTAACTGTGGTGCCATTGCAAGGGCAAATGCTTGAATATCAGCCGTGCGCACAACCAATGCCTTTGCTCTCCTGTCAGCAATCCATTCACAGATGGTGACTTCCATCTCAGGAAATAATGGTTGCCGACCTGATGCACACTTGCGCTTCTTAGCATTTCCCTCGTCCTCCTGCTGACTGAGGTTTTCTTGTTCTGCTCGCCATTTTCGGACCATTCGGAGATCCAACTTCTTCTCTTTGCAGAAAGCCGTAAGATTCTTGCCCCGCGAGTCCTCCACGATTCCTTACCTGTACTCGACGTAATAGCTTTTTCTTTTTGCACTCATTTTGTCTGGGGGTCAAAATATTATTCCCTTTAAATCTACCATTAAATCAAATGTTAATTGAAGACTCTGTTAATTGCTAATCGACACAGGAGTGGCAACATAAATGATGACAGTTAAGGATGTACGTTCGGCCCTAAAATATTAACTATCTGATTTTTAAAGGATTTTTTCAGTCACCGTTGCCAACACAATAACTTGGACAGGGTTGAACCCCTTTCGTAATCCATTGAAGGCGGTTAGAACACTTCTTACTTTTTCTTTGAGTTCGCATGTGTCCTTCCCCTCAATTCAAAAACACACACCGCCTGTTGATGAATAACTATTCCGCTAAAGATGGCGTTCATCGGTAAGGTTTCCCACGTCAGATTCCCTTTTCGGAACTGGATGTTACACCTGCCGAACAAAAGACGCCTTCTTTTCTTCCCCGCTAGCGCTCTGAACAGAACTAAAAGCATGCGCCATGATTAGAAAAACCATGTAATCTTCTGAGTTCGAAGTCAATCGGTGTCTTTCTTACTCTGGATATTCAAGGCAAATTAAACTCATGAACAGGGTATCCTCTATTGATTTTGGCACGCGCTACTGTTTTTTTAACAATGATAGGCCGGCTGACTACGGTACTACGTATTATAACTAGAGCTTATTTTCGGGGTAGAGTTTATTTACAAGCATCCGGAAAAACATGCTAGGGCTTATTTTCCGGTTAGATCTTATTTTCGAGGAAATACGGTACGCAAACTTGGGATCATAACCATTGCACTTAGTATGAACTTTTCTGTTTCGTCCTTATGAAAACAACAAGCTACTCTGGAGTAAAAAATTTTCTTCAGATAAAATTTTAATTATTTTTTGTGATAAAATACTGAGTAATAAGAAACAAATTACAAAGACTGAGTTATTCATGAATTTATTATTCTAAATCATTACGAAAATCACCAACTAAACACAGTTTTTTCAGTATCACCCACAACAAATGACAAGGTGTATATTGGATCGATATCCCATTCCCTAGAAACTAGAATTAGGGAACATCGATGTAACGTCAGAAATTGTTCTGAAGCAACAGCCTTTTCACGATGATCGCATGGAAGGTGAGTATATCTCCAACTGGCGACACATCGGTTGCTGAGCCCATCAACATTGATTTGTGTAGTCAGATGCTGACTGACAAACCACGCATAGCGCTTTGAATTGTTAGCACTGTAGTGTAAAACGAACACATTCAGCTAGTTATCGAGAGTTTTCGGGTTCGATCCCAGCGGTGTTGGATTAACAATTTTTCAGTTGCTGTGCGCTGGTTATAATAACGTGGACAGAGCGATGTCATTGTCTTTTCCTATTCGCAAAATCTTTGCTATTTACCGAAAGCCTCTTCATACATAGCTTAGGACACTTACGCTGCAATGGCTCTACACATCTATATATCCCAAAAGCTTGAAAAGGCCCACCAGATGAAACTGAAAGCGAAGGAAAAAATAATTTGCCATAAAATGTGTAATAATCGGCGAATGAATATTGTCAACGGCAAGTGCACAGAATATCGTTTCATAACGCTTTGCGTTTCTCTACATATAATGTTCAAACTCTGGCTCTTATATTCATGAAATTTTAATCAAATTCCACATTGTACTTATATCTGATCATGGACCGACAGTGGGTATGAAAGTGCTCATGTATTTTAAAGTGTTTTTAACCTGTATACATATTAAATATTTGTAATTCGTAATTAAACCTTAATTTGTGTTTGTCGTGCATAGACGGCTGAATGTTCCTATATGTGACTCATGGCAAGAAATATCTTGTATTGTATGCACCCTTTCCTCAAAAATGATAAAATGATTTGCGCAAAAGTTTATGTTTTATAAGGGAGAAGATACCCCTAATCATTAAATGAGTATCTCACCTAACGCGGTTTTTCAGTTACATTGAATGATAGCATACCAGGCAGCGTCATAATATCGTCCCATTAGGTGTCTCGGATTCTGAATTTATTTCTTTGGCAACATGTAATAATGTACAGCGAATAGGTCCAGAACACAATGTTATAGTCCTCTAAACACCATTTGGTCGTTAATACCTCTTAAATTCCAGAAAAGCAACGATTTTATTTAACATTTTTGAAGAGTTTGAAATGAAAGCACTTTGATATCATCTCACCATTTCTTTCGTTGTTAGCATTCAGCTTCCCAAAAGTAGGACACTCTGTCCTCAGGTACCTCCCAGTTTAAGCTGTTGCAGTTCCACTGATAAATATTTTATTCATGTTGTGGAAAAAGAGATGATTGCAGTATAGACAACAGCACTTAACAATATCATCCTACATAATTTTGACATGTATAAGGGAAGTTCCGATGCTCTTCGGATAACATACACTGTGTACAAAAGTAGAGGCGACAGTCCATGTGTCCACAAGTGGAATAACTGAATTTAACGTTATTTTTACTATTCAATATCAGTACTATCAGACTCACTTATCAAAAATGAAACAATGCAGAATTCGGTTAATTTATTGAATATATATATTTCTAGTTGAGTATTCATTTGTGCAGAAAAATTACTATTTTGTTGGGTTAAAACTGCTTCTCTGCCAAATTATTTAGAACACTAAACTACACATTTGCCGATTCTCTGCCATATCTAAAGTCATATCTGCTTATCTTTCTCACTTCCCTTTCACTGCCCACCTTTTATTCCGCGATTTCTTCCCTATAAACCAATGATTCACATGCATGGCAATACCGAGATCTTGGGATGCAATGAGTCGCTAAACTTAACGGTAACTTTAAACTTTTTCTATCAAAGAAAAAAGATTGAAAACAGGAGTACTGCAAATAAATATTGCTGCGGATAGCATATTACACAATTGTTTTAAATTCTAAAAAGAAGATAAATCCTCTGCGAATAAACATTTCATTTGAGTGAAATTATTTCGTAAGATATCCTATATTACACCCATGTTCGAAAAGCAGAATGACTTTATGATCGGTTTGCCTTTGCTTTCCACAAGAAAAAAATTCTGTGCGAATTTGTCTTTAGTTAAACTATATTCTTTCAGTTAAAGTACCAGTATTTATTAATCAATCGCATAAAAATTTTTAGAGTTGACAGACCATGACGTTTGGCTTGTAATTATTGAGAAAATTGAAAGACAAATTAAATTCTAGGATTTGCTTCCCAACTATTAATAAATTATTTGAAAAACGGAAATTTCTAAAATAACACCCATAATCGAAGTGGTATGGAGGCCTCTCACAAATTCCTTCTTGAAAGGAACTTTAAAGTTCCACTTCTGATTCTGTATACTGCAATATGAGGCTCCTGGTTAGTTTAAAATTCTAATCTATTTAAGTTCAATTTCAAATTTGTTCTCGAAAATTAATTGAGAATATTGTTTGAGAGTATCCTTCAAACGTTGGAAGAATACAAGTTGTTAATAAAAAGGGACAGTCTCTCTCCAGCCAATGGGAAAACATCTTGTCCCTGATTGCTCCCGAGACACGAGGCAAATAGCCGACTCCTAGCTGAACACTAAGAAAACGACAATTTTGATTTTATGGGGTGCCTTTCATTTCATTATTGAAAATATTATCAATAATTTCGTTTTGTGAGAGAACTGGTTGTTTATCTGTGGGAATTTTTTTTGTGTGTTTGCTGTCAGTTTCTTTTCAGGAACCGCTTTCCTCTGTCCTTGCTTTGTTTTATGCGACTGGATGTGTTTTGCTTGTGATGTTGCTCGGTGTGGCTTGCTGATGCAGGTAAGTAGGTAGTGCAGCTTATAACTTAATTTCTTAAAGGGAAACCATATACTTCTTGAACTCTAATTCTTCCGTACTTTTCTTTCTTGCTTTCCGATCAGTTCACTACTCTTCTTATTTTCATTTTTCACCTGCCAAAAGGCGCAGCGCGCTGTGGGTTCAGATCTCTAAACCTAGGATAGGACTTCATTGTTGTTGTTGCTGTTGTTCTGGAAAGTCTGGAAAAAACGAGATCTTTCGCTGCGAATACATTAGCAGAATTCGTCAGGATGTAACATAAATATACATTATCTTTACACTATGTACTGCAATTATCTGTTATTATCCAACATTTGTAAACATTTTTGTTTCGAACAAAATTTACTAAATATGCTATTGTTATAATTATTTCTCTTTGTGGGCATTCCAAAAAAAGTACTGCGTTGAGAAACTGTGTCGAAATAGTAATTTGTTCTGCATCTCCGTGTTTATTTGTTCTACATCACCATCTTCCGAAATTATTATTTATTCCGTAACACGGCCTGACAGACACGATTTTTATTAAATGTCACAACCATAGTTTTTTAGAAATTCTATGTTTTAAACATAAACATTTGTTTGAAATTTTTGCTACAGATAATTTATTTCACTGATACTGGGATCTTGTATTTCTAGCAGTATAAATTAGAAAATACCAAATATGTGAAGAACGATTTTTTGAGCCACAGTACGCCCCATTAGAGTTGATAAGTGGTTGTGGTTTTCAAAGATGCCTTTCTCTAGGGTCTATCTTTGGATTGAATTAAACGGATTTTTCAGCACAGTGCGTTCACATTTATTCCCATTGTTTAACGCCAATACGGACAGTGCGTTCACATTTATTCCCATTGTTTAACGCCAATACGGACACTGAAGTAAAAAAAAACCCAATTTCCAGAGGTGGACATATCAGGAAAAGAGGAAACTGAAATTTGGGGTATTCGAAGCCAGGGCTTATTTTCGTGATGACATTTCTTTACTTATACAAAATAAAATATAACTTTTTGAGATAGATATTCAAATCAGATTAAAAACTGGAACATATCAGAGCAATTTCTATAAAACAAAATATTTTTAATAAATTATTTGGGTAATAATTTTTTGAGAGCCATATGTTCAGCTCAAGAGTAAAGATGTAATAATTAAATTGCAATTCCATTAAGGAATTATCAAGATGTTGTGCCTCTGTGTAAACTAAATGAAAATTTAAAGTGCACCTTAATATTAACGATGCATTCACCAAAAAGCCAGTCCTGTTGGAAGGAAGCTGCTGCCTGATCCACCAAGATGGCAAAATACATTTGACTATTGCGCCTTGTATAGTTTGCTTATGGCAGCTTTAATGGCCCAGTGGCCTAAGCAATGGCTTCTGATCATATGTCTTAGATAGGTCCGAGTTCTAATCCCAGTGAGCCACGGATGTTGCGTTTGTCTTACAGCTCTGGCTCTCTCCCTTCCATGGAAACAGTGGCTTAAATGAAGGGCGGACTACTGCTTACAATCCACTATGTTGTTCAAGGGGTGGCTAAACCTCAAATAAAAAAAACGTTTTCTTATGACCGTGATAAAAGAACAAAATAACTAAACTGAGATAGGTTTTGTGCAAACATTCATTTCGAGGAAGATAGAGTGCTCCTGCTCAGCCACTGCGGAATATTTGGTCGTCCCACGTGTGAACCAGAACAAAGTAAAACTGAAAGATACCTCGAAAATACGTTCATAACAGGAACAATGGATTTCGAGAAATTTTTCAATAGAAATGATTCGGATTTTTTTACAGGACATAACATGCTATACGTCAAATGAACCGCGGACTGGTGGAGCTTGGTATTCTTGCCATGTTAAAAATAACGAAGATCGTAAGATACGGCGATATTGATTAACTGTGTCAACATTTCGCACTGAAATTGAGCAGAACGTAATTAGTAAATTTCCTCTGGCTCCTCAGCAGATCATTTATCTTTGTATCGTTCCTAAATAAACATAACTAATTCGAAAGCACTTTAGGAATCGAGCTGTCATAAGTACACATTTTTCCATGAATGTACGTGGCTCACGCATGCTGCCACGTTCTCCAAAATGTAACACACAAGACGGTATTCTGCTAGTAATGTCATCAAACTACTCAATTGCTTCCCGCAGTATGATGAGATAAAGTGACACAGAGCCTAGGTCGCATAGATGGTAGAAAGCCTCTGAATATTATATATGATACCAGGCATTATATGGAAGCAATGACAAAAAAGACGTGCCTCAGATCTCTTTACTTTTGATGTTCGAAAGTTGTACGGTGCTGTGGCTTGTATAAGTGAAACTCAGAGTCTGTCTTTCTAATAAAAGTACACTGCGGACGTTTTGCTTGTTGTTACTGACACTTGTTATTAACCTCTTTGCTGTCCGGTTCCAGTACAGCATGTTTGGTCTTCCCCATGTAGCACCAGAGAAAAAACCGTGGTACTACAGCTGCCAAAACAAAAGCCGTATATTTTATGCCAATCAAACGAAAAGTCAAACCTTTTGTATATCTTAATTAGTATATCCTCATCTTTCTTGAGAAGTAAGAAATCGAATGGAATTCAAGAAAAGAAATACTGTAGTAGCAATGCCTAACAAGTCGAATGCCATCCTCACCGAATCCTTAACATAATTTATTCCCCTTGTGAGAAATTGTGAGGAACTTCAGTCGCATATGTTTAAAAGCTTCTAGTTTTTTAACGCGAATTCACGAACAGAAACATTACTTTACTTTTCATCTGCCTCTGGCACAATACTCCTTTCGTCTCGATATTTGCGGGAATAACAGGGACTCTAAATAATTCTTTATGAAAGTCGCTGAAAAGCGCATCTACACATCAGCAATTTGCAAACAGTTTCTCTGAATGCAGCCGGGTTTTCGTTGAAGGTTTAACTATGATTTCGAAAGGTAATAGCGTTGAAAAAGTTGGAACCACTACCCGGGAAAACATGCCAAGATTTCAATTAATATGTTTGTTTAATTACGCCCAAGCATTCACACATAGGTCTCTGAAATTCGTTTTAATTACAACGAAGTATACTTTTACGGTTTGAAAATACTTATATCCGTTGCTGTTGTTGGATCTAATTTAATATCCTACACTTCGTTAATTACACATGACAACAATGAAATTACTTCTGACGGGAAAGTGTACAATTCTGTATGAAATTAACCCACTGAACACGAATAGCGCCATGAAAAACTTTCATTGGCTCTTGTTTCGGAAGTACAGCTAATGGAACGTCTAAAATTTGTGATTTTTAGTAAAAAAAGTAGGTATAATGAGTAATATTTTTTATGTTACATACTAATAAATTTATGATAAATATAATAAATGTTAGTAAATGTATATTAAAATGGTACTGAAATAAAAATATAGTAAGAACATCAGGTTCGTACGGCGTTTTCCGTACTTTTAGGCACCGTCTGACCAGGAAGTATTGCATTTTTGGGTGAGAAGTCCGGAGTTCCCGCGACATCCGGTGTAGTATTATAAGATGTGATGCAATCCTTTCAGTTTTAACAGCCCAACGGTAACAAGCTCAGTCCATTTGCTTCTTTCCTTTCATTGGAGAGTGTACTCTCGTGATAGCAGCCTGTTAAAGTGATCCTTGTATAGTGACATCACGTAGCTATGCCTCGTGCATGTATGAATAAGGCGGATAACTTTGGCTATGTATGTGGTAAAGTGACATTTGCTGCACAGAAAATATCCATTGCTCCGGTTGTTAAAAAGGCTTATCATTTGTATTTCGGCTGCAGGATAGGCGACGAGGATAAGGACTGGACTCCACATGTATGTTGCTGCACGTGCGCAACGAATCTGTCACAGTGGCTTAATGGCAAAAGAAAAACGATGGGTTTTGCTGTTCCCATGATTTGGAGGGAGCCCACAAATCACATAAATTACTGTAAACTCTGTATGGTGTCACCAGTGGCTGAAGGTATCACAAAGAAAAAGAAATGGACTGTAGAATATCAAAATATAACTTCTGCTGTACGACCTGTACCTCATTCTGAAGAACTCCCCATTCCCAAGGCTCCGACAAATTTTGTTATCGATTTAGATGAGGTTCGGGAAGACGACTTGTGTAATCCGAAACCGTCAACGCACGGATTAATGAAAGCGATGACGAATATGCATCTTCTGAGTCTATGCCACATAAAATTACATCAGAGGAACTGAACGACCTTGTCCGCGATTTGAATTTAACCAAAGTTAAAGCAGAGGTACTAGCGTCGAGGCTTCGTCAATGGAATCTCCTAGAACAAAAGGTTCGAGTGAGTTCGTTTCGTATTCGTCACCGACAATTCGAGTAATTCTTCCAAAAAAGGGCAAACTTTGTGTTCTGTTGTAATATTGAGGACTAGGAATACAACGTATTACGCATGAATGGCCTCTATTTATAGACTCCTCCAAGTTGAGTCCTAAGATGGTTTTACTGCATAACAGGAATCAGCTACGGTCCACTCCAGTTGCACATGTGGTGCACATGAAAGAGACCTTCAACAACCTGAAACAGCTGTTGGACAGACTTAATTACAAAAATTATAATTCGCTTATCTGTGCTGACCTGAATGTAGTGTCTCTGTTGATGGGCCTTTAGCAGGGATACACAAAGCACTGCTGTTTTCTTTGTCACTGGGATAGCCGAGCTACATGTCTGCACTACATCGATAGAGACTGGCCTCCTAGGACGTCTTTGACACCTGGACAAACAAATGTTCAGAACCAACCACTGACAGATCCTCATAACATCATACTACCCCCTCTGCACATAAAACTCGGTCTTGTAAAGCAATTGGTTAAAGCCATGGATAAAACTAAAACAGCGTTCAAGTACTTGCATGACAAATTTCCTCGACTGAGCAAAGCAAAAATAAAAGAGGGAATTTTTGTGGGTCCGCAGATCAGACAGCTCGTTCAAGATTCGCAATTTGAGGACATGCTTCAGAGTGATTAAAGAAAAGTGTGGAATGCCTTTTGTTAAGTATCAACCAACTTCCTGGGGAATTCCAGGGCTGAAAATTACAAAGATCTCATTACCGACCTGCTTGCTCGGTATCAAAAATTTGGCTTTAATATGTCTTTAAAACTCCACTTCCTGGATTCTCACCTGCACTTCTTCCTGGATAGCTGTGACAACTTTAGCGATGCGCATAGTTAAAGGTTTCATCAAGATATGGCCGTAATGGTGCAACGATGCAAGGGAAAGTGTTACACTTTGATGCTCGCAGACTACGTTTGGACACTCTTCAGAGATGCCCCTACGGTGGAATACAACCTAAAAGCAAGGAGAAATAAAACGTCATGAACTGGTAACTGATTTCTATCTGTGCATGGAAAACTCATGTACATATCTCAAAATTACATTTAATACAAATGTAAAAAAGAAAGGAATTACACTATCTAATTTTATTTGTACTATAAAAAATTACACTGACTGTTTTGGATTGCATTTACTTCAAAAGAAGTGTAATGTAACGCATGCAATATATATATATATATTGTATATATATATATATGTACACTGCTGGACAATTGCAAAGGACGGATCATAAACGGCTATATAGCGCATAAAAAAGTAAGTGTGGTTGGATGCCAAGTGAAATAAAATAATGTCAGAATGCCAGGACATTACAAGAAAGACAATGTATTGTGCTCTGAAATCCAGAAGGCTTTGGAACGTGTTCAAGGGACAAACAGGCCATTTTGTGCAGAATACGTAAACGTGAAAAAAATGCAATTACCGCCCGCAGGCGTTCCAGCGTAAGATGTCAATACGGGATATGGCAACCATGGAGGGCGATGCAAGATTTCACACGTCGTGTCATGCTTTGCACAACATTATCAAGCAGCTGTTGGGGTAATTTATCCCATTCCTCTGTCAGTGCACGGATGAGGGTGTCCTTGCTTATTGGAGGGCATTGGCGAACAGAAAGACTCCTCCCCAAAGCATCCCACACATTTTCAATGGGATTCAGATCTGGAGAACATGCCGGTCATACGAGACGTTGAATATCCTCGCTCTGAAGACCCTCTTGGACAGCGACTGTTCGATGACAGGTTGCGTTGTCGTCCATAAAAATGAATCTATCACCGACAGCACCACGGAACATGCAAACATGAGGTAGCAGAGCATCATTAATGTATCGTTGGCCAGTCATCGTCCCTGTTGGAAGCACATAGAGGAACGTACGGCCATTGATCATGATGCCAGCACATACCATAACACTACAAGTCAGATATCGGTTTCTTTCCTGTATGTTTGCTGGTCAATATGCAGTACCATTATCACGCCAGATCAGTTGTCGTCGACAATCAGACGATAGACTGTATCTACTCTTATCTGAGAAGAGGACAACAGACCAGTCGTTATCAGTCCAATTGCGATGATGATGGCACCATTGCAAACTGGCGGTACGGTGTCGTCTGGACAATGGGAATCACACAACAGGACGGCGGGTTTATAGCCCTCCTTCATGCACACGTCTGGCGACAGTTTTTCGGGAGATCCGCTTGCCAGTAGCAGCCATAAACTGATTTTCTACCTCCCTAGCTGTGCTGCGCCGGTGTCTTTTTGTTGATAGTACTATGTACCGATCTTCTGCAGGTGTCGCACTGCGAACACGACCTCCCCCGTTGCGTTTGGTACACTCTCCATTTGTTTGAAATGATTTCCAAAGCCTTGAAACAAAACTGTGGTTGACGTCGAACTCCCTGGCAACATCTGTCATTTTTTGCCCTTCTTCAATCTTGCCAATAATACGGCCACGCGTAAAATGTTCTAGGTGATGTCGGAACACATACTGAAAATTGCAAGTTCGTCAATTGATTCTTTACCTTTCAACTTTGCGTTTGAACAACAACGTTCAATACGCGTCAAATCCTTTATATCTCTTATCAGCGCTATGACGTCACGAACAAGTTCGGCAATCCAAAATTTGCACACGCACAACATGTCTTACTGTATCCCGCACTTATGCTAATTTCCACATTTTTCTGCCTTCTATTTTATGGTTGCTATCGTAGGTATTGTCATCCGTCCTTAGCAATTGTCCGGCAGTGTATATATATATATATATATATATTGTATATATATATATGTATTTATATATATATATATATATATATATATATATATATATATATATATATATATATATATCAGTAGCGAACTAAAGTATTTGGCGAAACACTTTTTGGATCATAGTATTTTTTCTGCTGGACCAAATCGAGTCATTTTGGGATATAATATGTGTTATTCAGTTGTAAACATTACCCATATGCAGATGGATCGGAAACCTTAACACAGATCATGTACCGAGCTTAATCGCAAAGATCAGACAAGTTGACCAACAAATTAGGTGTATCACATTCGTTTAATGCAACGATAACAGAAAACAAGTACGAGAAAACGACAAAACAATAACTAATACTTAGTGGGATACCCATGAGACTTAATAACAGCTGCACAACGGGCCGGCATCGAGTCCACTAGCTTCTCGACGGTGACCTGTGGAATTTGCGCCTATTCTGGAGACAGGTGTTCGAACTTCTGGGCCCTATTCCGGCAGGTTTTCTTCGCACATCGTCTCTCGAGCTCCTTCTACATGTGATCGATGGGGTTGAGGTCTGGAGATTGACTGGGCCAGTATAGAAGTGTGACCTGTTGCGGCTGTAAGGCTGCCTTCGCTACTCCGGAGGTGTGCTTAGGGTCGTTCTCTTGCTGCATGATCAATTCGGGTGGCATGTTCTGGTTTGCCCATGGGAAGACATCGTTAATGAGCATGTTCGTGTAGCTTTGGCCGGGTATTATTCCATCAATCGTGATGATCGGGCCCATTCCATTGCGAGAGAAAGCGCCGTAAATCATGAGCGATATCCTCCGTGCTTGACAGTCTACTGAATGAACTGGGGTTTGAATCTCTGGCCACACGGACGTCGTACGTATCAGATGCCATCACTTACGAACAAGTTGAACTTGCTCTCGTCGGTGAAAAGCACCTAACTCCAGTCCGCCGCGGCCCAGTGTCGATGACGGCGCGCGAACGCGACTCTGGTTCTTCGATTCTTGACTCTGATAAGTGGTACCCTGGCGGGGGGGGGGTCTTCTATTCAATACACCAGCAATGAGACGACGGGATATGGTCATTCGGAGGACGTTCAGGTAGTCGCTGTCCCGGAATTCGGTGGCGATGTTCACAGCAGTCAAATTGGGATCAGCACGAGATCAACGAAGGATACGTCTATCCTGACGCAACGTAGTGGAACGAGGCCTACCACATCGCGGACTGTTCTCGACGGTCCCAGTCTTCTTAGAACGTTGCCGGATAGCTGAAATGGACTGGTATAGAATCTTCAGGGCCGTCGCAATGTCAGTGACGCGCATTCCGGATTCCCTCATGTTCTTGGTCGCCTGGCGAGCTCCAACAGGGATCTCCGCCTTTTTACCCATTTCTGAAAACCTAAGATTGACTTATTATCACACTACACATCATAAACCCCACAAAAATCACCAGAAAAACATTAATACATGTAGCAAAAAAGATGGGTAATAATTGGCGACTCTTGATTATAGCATTTTTTGAACGACAAGTTCGCTCTGAGCGAAATACAAATTACTCGGCATTGTAACCCACGAATCAACACATATCATATCCTAAAATGACCCCATTTGGTCCTGCAGAAAAAAACATTATGGTCGAAAAAGTGTTTCGCCAAATACTTTTGTTCGTTACTGTATATACAAAGACGTACATAAACACTGGTTGCAATTGCTAAGGAACACTTGCATGCTATTTCAATGAGAGAGATATGTTATAAAGTTTGGCAGACTGAAATAAAAATGTCTTAAAAACTGATTCAGAATAATAAATTTCCTCATATACACATGGAAAATTTGTTAGAAGCACATATTTTGATTATGATTTTTTATTTTGTTAAGTTGTTGAAGCTCTTTAATTAGCAGCATAAACAAATATTTATAAAGGAAGCGCATTGGTAGTTGTAGGCAAATTATATGCTTCTCTCCCATTGAAATAGAACGCACGTGTTCCTGATCAATGGTCAACCAGTGTACCTGCATGTTACAAACAAACCGTAACCAATTCAACTTCTTTATTGTCATATTCTGTTTCAGCACATCGATTTCATTAAGAAATGGCTATTTTTTCTGTCGAAAGCATGAACTTCAATAAAAGTTGTTGTCCAGTGTTACTGGATTCACTGAAATGGTATCCTTTTGATTTGCTGTATTCTTTAAATTTTAAAAGATAATTTACTGAGTAAAACTTCACATGATGGTCTTTAATCATATAAATATTATTAATTTTTGTAGCTTACATGGTGGGGCAGATATCCAACTTATGAAGCAAATATCCAACTTAACTCCATGTGAGTTCAGCTGCGTAACATCTGTGAAATCCAGATCATCAGTTTCTATGGATGAGTGCTAGGTTTAGTGTGTATGAAGCAAATATCCAACTTAACTCCATGTGAAGTCTTACATGCTGGTGGAATTTCTTTTTGCCAGACTTGGACCTCGAGGCTAAGACTTCGGTTCTGTGTTCCGCGATCATTGACATCCGTAGCTGTTCTTCGCACAGCCTTGCAGCTATGCAAAAGGGCATTGGTAGATTTATAACATTAGAGGAGAGCATCGCAGAACCTCTGCAGTTGCTCGGTATAACAACTGAGGTCTAGAGCCTTAATACCTGTTCTCGATTTCTTAGAACACAAGACATATTTTCCTCAAATGCCAAATTATTTTTTTCTCAGACGCCTTATTTAAGCCAGTGACTGATAGTCTCGTCCTGGTATCAGGGAAGATCATACACTTCTCATTACCTGAGATGATACTACTACAAATATCACCGTCCTGTGTAAATAACAGCAATCTTGTACAGATTGCAAAATGTTGTTCTACCTTCAGAGTTTCATTACATGGGAAAAACCTCCATGGCTCTTGGAAGATAAACCAAGCTGTTGCAGGTGACGACTGATAGTGGTTTGGTAAACACCACTTTAAATTATAGCTGTCGTGGAATGCTACCAGGATTATATACTACAGTTTCGACCAAGGTGTGGCAGCTTATGATCATTGTGATTCCCGATATCGGCTTGTATTCGAGATTGTTGCGCAGGTGTTTAAACGCTGGATTAACACTTTTGCAGTACTACTTTTCATTGTTACCTGGCTTTTAACTTCAGGCATTTCTAGTAGGGTTATTGTTGCATTTAACCCGTTTTAATAGCAAACGCAGCAATAAATATGTAGAAAGAGCTGAATACCCTTTTTTCAAACCTTTTCGCAATGAAACTCATGCGTTGCGCGTGTGGTGGCAAATTATATATTTGGGCGAATGTTTTGCTAGCGAAAGGATGCATAATGTTTTGTGTCGTTAACATCTGCAAATACTTTTGTTTCATTTTGCTCTCATTACTGTCTAGACGTATAGAAGAAAAGGGAGTGTTCCTCAACACGTAATTTGTATCGAAGGTGCTTTGAAGTATCCATGAAAAAAAACAGACACTATGTTCGTAATTCAATTTCTAACGAGGCCCAATATCAAGCCAGAGCTGGACATATTAAAATTTTCAGGCAGTGAATTTTGTCGTCAATGAGAGGTCTCTGATAACTGAAGGGTATCAGCATAACTGTGTCAGCCGAATTACAGTTATTCGTGGCATAAAATGACAAATGCAATCTGTCTTGGTGCTGCGCTATGGCCAGTCCCAACCCGCCTCCTAAAAGATTCGAAATTAAAAAATGCTCTCAGTCTTTGGTGACTGAAATATACTTTGACGTAGAAGAGGTCAGTGCGACAAGAATAAATCATTTGAGGCACAGACTCTGCAGACCGCCATCTGATACTGATTCTGGCGTAACACAACAGTCCTACGCTGTCTTCCAATTATATGCTACTTGAACTGCAAGAAATTTAGATTGTCAAGGCGTTAGTAGTAGGATTAGGTGAAATAATGTGAAAAATGAGAAGATATAAAACTACAAAGAGGTGCAGCTATCATCTAATATAACGGAAAAGTAACTGGAAGAACAGTGTTAGTAGATATACTTTTAAAGAAACACAGATGGACTACATTTTCGGGGACAAACATTCATCAGACAGACAGTCCAGTTTGTTTGGTCAAGCCTCCATTTACACCAGATTCAGTTCATTCGCGAAATTAGGCTTGGGCGACGGCTTGTAATTATATGAGTTGCTCATGGTCGTCATTAAAAAGAGAAAAGAAAGAAAAAAATGCAATATTCCATTTAAGAGTACATTTTCTGGTTGTTTCTCACACAGATAAAGTCGATAGTATTTTACAAATTCGAAGAACACGAAAACATCAGGAAAGTGAAGAAAGTTTGCTGTCATTGAACTATTAAACTCCTTATACGGTATATTTCTTATTTTTAACAAACAAAACCTTCGAAATCAATTTTTATTAATATAAATTTCTTAATGCCGTTTGCTCTGCATTTTCCAATGCTTTCCTTCACTTTTTAAAACCCTTAATGTTTGTACCGTTAAAGTTTCCAACAGGAATATTCTGTAGTTATTTTTTTTTATTGGATTTTTAACGACCACCGTGAGCAACTCAATGGGCTATAAGCAGTCGCCCGTCCCTAATTTAGGGTCACTGGTTCCAGGGAAGGGAGAGAGCCTGTGCCGTAAGACAAACACAACATCCATGCCTCACCGGAATTCGAACCCAGATCCCATTAGGACGAATGATCAGAGGCCATCGCTTAGACCACTGCGCCACCGGGGCGGCTATTCTCTAGTTAAACCTAGTAGCTCGCACGTTCCGTACCAGTCTATATTTCACCAAAGGTTCTCCAAGAAGAAACTTTGTTTGCAACGTTTTGCAAAAATGTTTTGTTGGTCGTCAGCCCAGAAAGTTGCGGCGTGAGCTCGTGATCAACGCCACGGAACATCACTGCTTATTCTTGTGGATTTCAAATTTGCCTATTTTAAGCCATTACCTAAATAATTTATGTTTATCATCAAAAACAATACATGTTACTTAAATTGTCGTGTTATTAATTATGTAACTGTTCCATGCATTCGTGAACATTACTTCTACCATAATTCAAATAGTTGCGAGTGTGATGGTTTAAACTTTTAGGAAACAAATTCACAACAATCAGTTAAACTCATAATTCTTTTAAATCATCAAAATATGTTTGAAGTTCTGAGACGAGTTAAAAAAAGTTTTATTTTTATAATTGAATCGTTATATGCGTTTATCTTGTGGTTACTGTGCAATGAATTTGTCGCTAAAAAAGTGATCAAAGATTAGCAAAGCAAGTTACTGAGCCACAGTAATTTACTTATCATACAAAGTAATGTACCAAATTGATAACTTTTTTTTGTATAATTTGTCACACACAATTAACTTTTATCCCAGAGAGAGATATTTCCTATCTGAGGTTGAGAGACCCGAACCCTCAGCGCTCTGCGCCTTTTGTCAGGTGAAAAAGAGGAATATTAGATATTTGGGAACAGATTTCCCTGATAGAATAGTACGAAAGAAAAGTATGGAAATATTAGAGGAGAGGGAGTAGACGGTTACCCGTTAAGAAGTGAAGTTGTAAGCTGCCCTACATACTTACCTGTAACAACAAGCCATTTCAAGTGATATTTCTCTCCGCAGAAAAATGCCCGGTACACCTGTGCTACAAAAGAGCACAGGGGGAAAGGAAGGAAAGGACACGGGAAAGGGGAACCTGGAAAAAAAACATCACACACAGAACATCTTTCCCAGAGAAAATCGTCTTTGAACACCGGGTAAGACAAAACTGGCTATTTGCTCAGTGTTGCTCGCCAGCCAATGAGAGAAAAGATTTTTCCCCATTGGTTTACAGAATTTTTTCACAGGTTTACTTTTGTTACTTCTTGACAGGCATGTCAGAGTAACCATAGCTGCGGTGGTGTGATCACAAAATTACACCGATCGAGGTTTAAGATACTCGTTTAGAGTATGCAACATTTTGCTAAGCCCTTAAAAGAGCCTTTTTTTTTTTTTGTTTGTTTTGTTTTGTTTTTTAATCAGGGAAAAACAACAACAAATTTTAACATAAAAGGCAAGACCAACAATACCTTGTTTTTTTAGGGGCAGAGATATTTAGTACAAAAAAGATAAATCTTTTATGCAACATTTTGCTCGGCCCTTAAAAGAGCCTTTTTTTTTTTTTTTCTCATGTTTAATTTAACTAGGTTTCTTCACATGGGTGAAGTATGTTTTCAAAACAGAGTACGGCTCTTAGAGGAGCCCACCCCTTCTTTGTTTTTTTTTTTTTTTATTTAACGAGATTAATTCACATGTGTGAAGTAAATTTGCAAATCAGAGTAAGGCCCTTAAAAGAGCCTTTTTTTTTTTTTCTCATTTTTTATTTAACAAGGTTTCTTCACATGGGTGAAGTATGTTTTCAAAACAGAGTACGGCTCTTAGAGGAGCCCCCCTTCTTTTTTTTTTTTTATTTAACGAGATTTATTCACATGTGTGAAGTATGTTTGCAAATCAGAGTACGGCCCTTAAAAGAGCCTTTTTTTTTTTTTATCAGAAATTCTTCATAGGTGAGAAATACCCTCTAAACCTAGTCCCAATTATTGTTATTTTTTTTGCTAGGGTAGCTGTGAATTGGGTTCATTTCTGGAACTTTATTCAAGATAGTTTTGGCCTTTTATAACTGTCAGTTTCATTGACAGTATAGTTAATGGCAGCTCTGACCAGAGGATTAGGATGAATCTTAGCTTTTTCATAATATCTATAAGCTAAGTCATACATCGTGTAATGGATGGAATTAATATTTAGCATGCTTCGGATAGCATGGTTTGAAGTTCTTCCATCAAGTCCAACCATATATCGTAGGGTTTTATTTTGAAATGATGTAATCTTATTTTTCTGCTGTTTGTTGCAGTTACCCCAGATAGGACAGGCATAAGTAATAACAGGGCTGATACAGGCTTTCCATATCAAAGTTTTGTTTTTCCTGCTAAACCTTTTATTTTTTATTATTGGCTTGAGACTTCCTCTGATCTTAAGAGATTTGGGCACAGTTTCTTTAATATGCTTGTTCCAGTTTAGGTTGTGGTCCATAAAAAGTACTAAATATTTAACATCATTTACCCAAGAAATTTTTTTTATACATTTCTATTTCAAAGTCTGGATTGTGATTGCATTTAATCCTAGAAAATAGAATTGCTTGAGTTTTTTCGGTATTGATTTTAATTTTCCAATCTAAGAAATATTTCTCAAGTTTTTCAACATAATGTTGCAACATGAAAGTTGCTTGATTTTTATTTTTGGAAGTATAAGCGAGTGCAGTGTCATCAGCATAGAGAGCTGTAGTCAGATTCCTGTTATTATAGTTGGGAAAGTCTGACGTAAAGATAGAATACAGCGTTGGTGCGAGTACACTGCCTTGAGGTACACCAGCTTCGATTTTTTTTTTAACGATTTTTTCCCATTGATTTTTACACAGAATGTTCTGTTAGTGAGGTATGATTTGATTATGTGTGTAATCCAGGGTGGGAAATCATGTGCTATTAGCTTGTAGATAATTGCCTCATGTGGGCATTTATCGAATGCTTTTGCCACATCCAGAAATATGGCTGCTGTGTGTTCCTTTTTTATAATTCCTTCAGCACATTTTTCAGTTATTCTAGAGAGTTGGTGCACCGTGGAGTGTTTATCTCTAAAACCTCCTTGAGTAAATGGAATTACTGGGAATTCCTCACAGAATTGTTGCATTCTAATAAGAATTATTTTTTCAAAGATTTTTCCCATGGTTGGGAGCAACGAAATCGGTCTGTGATTTTCAGGAATTGCCGGGTTTTTGCCTGCCTTGGGTAATAGTATTACCTCTGCTGTCTTCCAAATATCAGGGAAATAATTTATTTTAATGGCACAATTGTATATTTTAGTAAGGGTTTGCACATATTCTTCCGGTAATGTTTTCATAATTTTATTATTTATGCCATCATTGCCTGGTGCCTTTTTATTTTTAAGATTATTAATATGAAACCTAACTTCCCTTTCACTGATGGGTAGTGGTTTTTCAAAGTCAGGAGGAACAAAAATTTTTTTTTGGCCCTTAAAAGGCCTTTTTTTATTTCTTATCTTTTCAGTTTCTGGCGTTCCGGACCCGCGAGAGGTCGTAGCACATTTAACTTGTCTATCGGACGTAAAACAGGCCGTAGCATTTTCTACTTTTGGCTGCTGTTTGCTATGCCTTGTGCTTCTATTTTTTTAAAAGAGACTTTCTGTTTGCTTTTAATTGGGGATGTTAATACAGGTTTTTTTTTTACTAGTAAATTCTTCATAGAGTTGTGCACTTTGGGCGATGACTCTAGAATTTTCTACATCCTCCGCGTGTCTAAAATAAGTATTCAGGGCCTTTTTCATTTTAATGGCTACATCAGTGTCAGGGATGTCATTTATTTTAAACTGTTTTTCTAGTGAGTTTGCAAAAATTTCTGCTTTTTCTTCGTCAGTTCTAACTACCGTCCCATCTTCTTTTTGAAGGGGTGGGAGTAATTTGACATTTTTATTTTGCAAGCTCGACGTAAGATTCCATAGAGTCATTTTGTTTTTTTTATCCGAATTTTCAGAGTAGTCAATATGAGCTTCCTCTAATACTTGACCCCATGACCCATTCTCGAATTTTCTGATTTCTCTTTTAATTTGTCTATTTATGCAGCAATAAAGGTCATAGAACGTTTTATTTCTTGTTCTTTGCCACTTGCTTCGGTACCTATTTTTTTCTTTTATAAGTTCCAAAATTTCTTTGGGTAAATAGTACGGATTTTTTTCTCTTTAGCAGGAGTTTGACATTCTTCCATAATTTTTTTAATGGCGAGGTTAAAGAGTTTAATAGCTGTGTCAGTTTCTTCTTTGCTATTACAGTCTCCAATTACTGGGGGTGGCACTAGTTTAATTTTCCCTTCAAATTGCTTGAAGTTAGTGACCATTTTGGGTGCTACCTTCACAGTTTTGTCAGTATAAAGCTGGAGGTGAACTGGATTGTGGTCAGAGGAGAGCGCCGCCTCAGTATAAATTTCAAAGTAATATTTATTATTCTTCAGGAGTGCAAAATCTAGTATATTGCTAGTTCCTCTGAGCGCCGTTCGTGTGGGTTCAGATGGCGCCCCCAAGTCAATGTTTTGGTTTAAAAGATATCTGAAAATATTGTTCCCACTTTTGTTAGCTCTTGGGCAGTGCCAATAGCGGTGTTTACTATTAAAATCTCCCGCAATGACCGTAGGAATATTTTCCTCGAAAAGCTTATCTAGAGCTTCCCTGGTAATAGTGTGTTTGGGATGATTGTATAGTGCCGTAAATTTAATCGGGTTATTTTTTGTTTGAATAATAACCGAGTGCGCTTCCATGCCATCCTCTGTGTTGCATATCGCTTCACTTTGCTCTAGTTTATCTTTCACTGCAATCAAAATTCCCCCACTTTGGGAGGTTTTGTCTTTTCTGTAAACCTTGTAGTTGGGAATTTTGAATTTAATTCTGTCCATTAGCCAGGATTCATTAATTAGCGCAATATCAATTTTTTTGTATTTTAGGTAGGCTAAGAATTCTCTATGCTGCCTTTTGATGCCTTGCGCATTCCAAATTAATATGTTAAGTCCATTTGTTTCAGAGGAAAAAAATTCATCCTCGGTTTTTTTTTCATCATTTTTTACTGTTTCAATTTTATTTATATTGCTGTTAATTTCGATAACTTGGTCAGCATTACAATTGATTGCTTCCTTGCTTTTGACCAGTTTGGCAGCTAATTCTGCTATTTGATGGATGGTCCATTCACCATTTTTTTGTTTTTTATCGGTTTCTCCATTTATTTTTTTTTCCGTAAGTTTCTCACTCGTGGACATTCCTTTAACTTTTTTAATTAATAGGTCAATTTTGCTTTCTTCCTCAGAGAATGAGGGAAAGGTTCCACTAAGAGGGCGTTTTTCTTCCTCAGAGAAGGAGGAAAATGAAAATGAACGGCCCCTAAATATGCCGTTGTTTTTCCCCCCTTCCTCACTAGTAACAGCATTTAACCGAAGCATTTCTTCATCGTTGTTATTAGCATACTGCAATTGAGCCTCTTCATTACAGTTATTTTTTTCTGCCTCTTTAATTTCTTTGCTAAGCCTGCCAGCGAAATATTTTGGTTTTTCCACGGTTGGAGTAACCAGTTTTTTTTGCTTATGCGTAGCATTTTCATTTACATTTTTTTCAACATCAACAATCAATTTCTCTATAACTTTTGTGCTTTGGAATTTTTTTTTGCGATGTTTTTTAATTTTTTCTTTTAGCACAGAATTCTGTCCCATGCCCTTAAAAGGGCCTTTTTTTTTTTTTCTGTTTTTCCTTCTCGCCTAGATATTTGTCAACATCAGCAATCAATTTCTCTGTGATATTTGTGTTTTGGAAATTTTTGCGATGTTTTTCAATTCTTTCTTGTAGCACAGAATTCTGTACATTGCTTTTAGGGACAACTTTGTTTTTCTCTGTGTAATATATTAATATTACGCAGGTATTTATTTGTATCATTTTTCATTAATTCTGTGTCATTTACAGCATCCTTTATTTTTGAGCTTAACTTATGCTCGTAAGATGACTGAGGTTGTTCCTTTTTTCAACACTTTTTGTGTTTTGTATTTTCACAGTTATTTTTTTGGAAAATGTACTCGGCCCCAAAAAGGGCCTTTTTTTTTCATTGCAAAAGCCTGACGCCGAAGCCGTCTCAGGTCTGTTTTCTATAAAACCTTCCTCTTGGGTAAGGTTGTCCGGAATTTTCTCGGACTTTTCATAAATCATATCTGGTATTTTCTCAGATATTCCATCGCCCGGGCATCCCACCGGTGTTTTATTGATATCTGAAAATTTTACAAATATCCCATCGCCCGGGCATCTCTCCGGTGTTTTAATGATATCTGATATTTTATCAGATATCCCATCGCCCGAGCATCTCTTCGGTGTTTTAATGATATTTGTAATTTTTTCAGAAATCCCATCGCCCGGGCATCTCACCGGTGTTTTTTTCATATCTGATATTTTCTCAGATATTATGTCTGGAATTGGCACAGACATACAAGAGTCATCGACAACTTTTTTGTCAGATGACGTGCCTAGATTTTTCTGAGGCACAGAATAAGAAATTTTTTTACCTACCAATCTTCTTCTTGTTCTCTTTTGGATACTATTACAAAGTTCCGGCGGAAGGTTCTTAATTCTTCTAGATCTTCTTGGATCTGGCTTTTCAGTTGACTCCGGATTTCCCGTGAAAGTAGATGTGGAACGGGAAACGACATCGCTTTTCTTGGCGTCAGGCTTTTGCTCTACAACATCAGAACTTGAAATTCTCTTAATTTTTTCGAAGGGCTTGAAGCTGAAACGAAGAGAAGTGGCTTCGAGAAAATTTTAATTGAGCTTTGAAAAAAGCTTAACAACTAAAAGATCCCCTAACCGGACTGATTCGGATAGACTGGTAACCCAGAAACTATCTAATCGCAGAACAAGACGAACGGCCGACGACGACGAAAAGCTTGCACTGAAGTTCACTCGCAGGAGCTCACACGATGTGCGACCTTCCTGCACGGAATCCAAAGGGCAACTGATAATGATAACTTTTATCCCAAGTACTATAACAGGACAAAACTGTTCACTTAGGTTTTTTTTTTGGTAAGAACAAATTTTGAAAAAAACTTTACCATCGTTTGTTTAATAAAATTTATTTTATTTATAATTTACTGAAACGTATATGTTTTACTTTTTTATATTCCTCATACTGTAAATATAAAACTGATTTTTTCGGTTTGTACTAAGTAAACACAATTATGAAAAGAAGCATTTTTCAAACTAAAAATTATTAGTTATAAAATCCTAAAAATTAAGTGTGGGCAACACATTTGAAATACTTTTTTAAATATGATTTAAAACCGAATATTTAGTTATGTTATAATCAGAAATGAAAACTACTTTTGCGCTGTTAAAAAGAGTATTTTCACTTATCGGTAATAGAAGTATTCATTTATCGAGATCTCGAATGCCGAGTGATAGAGTTCAAACAAAAAAGCAGATTGTAATATCAATAACTCGCGAGATTAGAAAACTCACGAGATTAGAATCCCGGTGAGGCATTGGATGTTGCGTTTGTCTTAAGTCACTGGCTCTCTCCCTTCCCTGCGAGCAGTAGTCAGAAGTTATGAACGGATATTCCTTCTAGGCCATTGAACAGAAGAAAAGAAACCCAGAACAGAAAGAAATGAACTTACTTCTTAGGAATCCGGTTGGTTTAGAAACACAGATTTCGGTAGGAAAGTTGGAAGACTGAAGTAATAAAAACGGATCTTTCTTTCTTTCTTTCTTTTTGAAGGTTTAACGACCACCGTGAGCAACTCAATGGGCTATAAGCAGTCGCCCGTCCCTAATTTAGGGTCACTGGTTCCAGGGAAGGGAAAGAGCCAGTGCCGTAAGACAAACACGCCATCCATGCCTCACCGGGATTCGAACCCAGACCCCTTTCGGACGAATGATCAAACGCCATCGCTTAGACCACTGCGCCACCGGGGCGGCTAAAAACGGATCAATGTGTGCGTTTCACCAGATTGCATTCGGTAAATACCACCAATGAGTCTCCACTCAATCTTTTTTCTGTAAATTGACCTGATTTTAGAGGGACCAGAATATCCCCTGAGGAATATAAGAGCGAGATGCAATTAAAACCTGTAATAGGCAATGATCTACCGTCGATTAATCCTCACTGGCTGGTGCCATCTCACACGGTTACGCGTTATACATCTTAGAGACGAGCTAACCAATATCCGTGTAGTACTCTATGTACCCTTGCAACCACATTTTTAGACGAAGCTTATGTAAATTTCGTTGACAACAAAGTAAATGCCCAAGTCTGACTTTATTCCTGCTGTACCGATAAACCTTCTTATATTCTACTTTTATCTGAAAAGATACAATACCGGCAGGTACTCGGGTTTTCAGACTGATTATATTTTAACAGGAGCAACAAGATTTGATTTATGATCTTCATGCTGAAAGGCGTGTTTAAAGAAATTCGCTAAATAAAACAAAATGTTCTGCTTTGTAATCTAATAGCTTCCTTTACATTTAACCGCCAAAAAAATGATCATTTCAACATCTGAGAATTAACCTTAAGTAATAACATTCGTAAAGACCTTCACCATGATGCTTTAGTTCTATTTAGATACCTAAAACTACAAAAATCTGAACTTTATTGAAAATACTAGAGGAAAACGATCTCTGTAGTTTTACAGAAATGTTGATACCTCATTAAAAGAAATTTGAAAGCGCTAATTAATATACTACAAAACAAGCATAACTCAATATGCAATGTATAAAATTTAAAAGTACAAACATTTTTTGTACAGTTATTTCCTCGTTCATTATGTGCACTGTCCCACCACTAATATACATCCACCTGCAGGCCAAAAATAATTTTTATTTGCTGAACACCAACTGTTGCGCTTTGAAACTATAGCTCTCATGACGTCTACTGGTTTTGTGAATATTATCAACCAACTTTTGTAAATAACCTACTAAATTCCGCTATCAAGCTTTCAAATCATTTAACTGTTCACTTTTATTTGTTGCGCGATATTGGTTTTTCACGTATACAAAGTCTTATTTCGTCGCAGAGATTCGTTAGAAATTTAATTTCTTGATTCTGAACAGCAAGCACAACATTTTGGCTCCCACTTTTCCAAAATGTTCAGAAACAGCGCGAGCAGTACGATATGTTGCGCCCATCTACCGATACGGCTACAGACTTTTCTGGATGCAGTGATCGAATGTTCTTACTGCATGATCACCCATATCTTTTACATGGAGGAAACTTTTACGTTGTTCTCCAGCGCAACGGAGGTGTCCAAACCGAATGTAGAAAGGCGGCTTTATACCACCAGGCAGTTCTAACTTAACTTTATTGAACATCAGGTAGCCATATTATATCCATTTGAACATCAGGTATTATATTATTGAATATCAGGTTATTATTAGACATTATATTCTTCTAATTTCCTTAAAGTACAGAACACTTCTAGTAAGCTAAAACTGTGTTTCGAAACCACATAGTTTTAGCTTTCTAGAACTGTTGTATACTTTAAGGTAATTAGGAGATATTAAGTGACTTAGCATTATTAAGCGAAGTCACATAAAGTATTACGCTGTAGATTGTCTTACTTGAGAGCATTGAATACTGTGTACGTCAAGAAAACTAAATTTCTGTAAAAGTGTGTATGAACAACGAAAGATTCTCTGACTTTAATACCTCATGTTTTCGTACGCTCCAACGCTTATAGAGAAACTTTGAAATACCTGTATTTAATGAATACGGCAATTAGTGCCGAAAGAATTTACTTAGTATAAATTTTCTGTTATTCTTTTACAGATTTTATTTTCTTTTGTGATCATAAAGGCTTTTTTTATTTTTAACTTGTTTTGCAACTTATTCCCAGTGGTTTGAAAATGCATGTACATACAATTTATTAAAGCTACTTGAGGATCTCCAAGACAATTATCATAGGCAGTTTCGGACAGATTCCACGGCAGAGCAGTAGTTAGAGTTTCAACACCCGCTTTTTGAACAGAGCCCCAGTGGTCAGACATGAAGCTACGATAGCGTCTCTCAAGTGATACAGCACCAGTTGCTATATAAATAGCACCCCGGAGAGATCTGTGAACTCTCGTAAACAAAATGAAAAATGTAGATTATCACGTTTCCGGTTTCGATGCTTTAGTACCATGTCCGTCCACTGGCGAGCTGTTTTATTAAGATCGGGACCAAATTTCTACCATGGTCATTCGTACAAAATTTACTTCTGGCTCTCCTACTCCGTGGAGCCGTCACGCTTTGAAAAAGGTTGGTGTGGGAAAACTTACGCTACTTTTTCTAATGTGGCCAGATAAAGACCTTAACGAAATATATGATATGCAGTGATACCATTGAAAGAATCAAAATGTTAATAAGAATTAAAATATAATTTTAAAATTTTCAACGGTGTGTAGCATGCTTTCATTATGAGTCCAAACATAACATCAGGAATCGTACTTTGAAAACTTTTATTTAGAGAAATATTACCTGCAATAGTTATTTGAGAAACAGCAAAGAATTGGACTTGATGAAAATCTTCACGTGCACTTTTCGAAAATTTAACAGTTGCCTGATTTTTCTAAGATATTTTACAAACTTACTTCATGTGTTCTAGTGACTGTACGAAAGCATATTTGCGGAATTTGAATGAATGCTATAAAGCAGAACTATACAGCAACTGGAAAAATAAATTTTCCGCGAACAAATGTTTTAAATATTTTATAAGAGTAGACTGAGAAAGAATTTGTAAAAGCCTAATAGATGCAAGTGATGAAAAAATGGCTTACAAAATCTACGGAACTGCAAGTACTGTGTGTGACAAAAGTGAGGAACATACATTTCTTCATATATGGCAGTATATTTTTTCATCTAAGAAAAAAATGTATAACTATTTCCATTATATACCCGATGGATTCTACTAGTTTAAAACTGAAACATGAAAATATGTATCTCTTTAAATTTCCTGAAATCACTTGTTGACTTTTTCTGGAATGTGATTCATCACAGGGCTGAAATTACTGTATAAGCGAATACATTTGACGTACAAGTTTAAAATATAGGCAGCACTATGAAATGCGCCAATTTCGTCAATCTTCCGTATTTTCCATTGTGTTTCTGGAAGTTCATGAAAACTAGTTGCGATGTTTTGTTCGCCATCGCACGGAAGCGTCAAGTTCAGTAAATTAGTGACGTAAATGACAGATTATTACAGTTCTTTTCCCTGAAAAATTTCCATAGATTTACACACCATATTTACTTAATGTGACCTTTACCTAATATGAAGAAACCTAGTGAAAATTATTGAACAAACTGCGTAGAAAAGCACAGAGAGCATATAGATGAAAAAAGCAATCCTGGATGAAATCAAAATGTTCACCTAAACAACGAAAATGGACTCAAAATAAGAAAGAAATATAAAAAGCAACTTTTAATACTATTTCATTGAGCAATAATAATAGTGGATATTAGAATCTCTCATTCATGCATTCTTGCTGAATAATTTGGTAATTAACTTCATAGTACCTTTTTAGATTTTCCATGAAGGCTTCTTTTCTGATGAATCTTCTCCCAGCCTATGGTTTTACACAACAAACGCTCTTCCGTTTATAGGCAGCAATACGTAGTAATAAAAAAGAGGGTTCCTTCTGATTGCAAAAATTAGAAATCTTTTTACATTCCATGTCCTTTCTCCTCTCCATCAGTTGAGTAGGAAATTTATCTAATACAAATACTTATTCGATACAGCAAGTGCAGCAGCGCCATTTACTGTGTCTTTAACTCCCGACAAGAACATTACTGAGAACTTCGTATTTTTATTGAATCTCAGGTCCAGGTTACTTGAGATGTACCAAATACATCAGTGACTTCGTTTAACTACAAATCTTTTTTTATTTCATATAAATCATTGCAAGTAGCTTACTTTTAGTGTCAGTAGATATGTCAGTTGTTTTTCAATAGATTGTACGTTTTACAGCGGCACCTTCGAAATTAGTTCGTCGCCTTGTTGACGCAGTTGTTTAAGCGATAGCTTCTAACAATTCGTTCGTGATGGGTCTGGGTTCGTGTCCCATGAGGCATTGATGTTGTGTTTTTTCTTACGACACTGTCCCTCTCCCTTCCTTTTACCCAGTGATCCGAAATTAAGGACGGGCCACTATTTATGGTCCATTGAAGTGCTCACGGTGGTTCTTAAACCACCAACACAAATTGCTCGATAACTTGAGAACCAAGAATCAGATACACATTTTGTTACATGATGGGAAAATGAGATTCCTATCGGTACATAAAATTTATTTTTCGGGCAATATGAAGAAATTTTGAATTATGCTGAAAGGGCGTCTTCTGAGACATTTATGCCTTTGTCTTTTATTGCCAAGAATGTTTTTAGCGGAGAACAGTCTTTGGAGGTAACCTCTGAAATGTGTTGCATCATTTTACGGTTTTGTTCAAAATATTTCTTTAGATTTTTAGAAACTTTCCGTTGATTTGTTTGAAAAACAGCACATAATAAAAACAGCGGTTTCGAATCGTCTCCTAGCCCTGGGCATAAAATGAAAATCAAAGCCTCTACGATTTCTCACTTCAACCGAATGGCATTTTCAAAGAAATAACAGCAAATTGCTAACTGAATAATAGAACGGATCAACAATTTGGACGTGCTGAATTGACTAGCCAATAAACAAATAAATACAAATATAATTATTCATTCAAAGACACGAGACGTCATGCTGATTCGGCACGAGGAACATCAGAAGAAAAGGAAAATATATTATTTCAAGAACATGTTCGAAATTCGTGGCAACTCCAGCGATACGCTGTTATTTCAAACATTACTGTTGATAATGATCTCCAACGTTTTCCTAATTACAGTAGATTGAGCGATGGAGCAGAAAGCTAATTTCTTTATATCATTCCAAATAGAACCATTGGACTTCAATTTGGCTTCTCGGGATGGGGCAGTGATTACTGTTACTTTTTACAGTTAAAAAATCGTTTTTGAGTTTTCGCCAAAACAATCAGTGTCATTTTCACTGTTGCTTTCAGTATCTTTCAAACGAATTGTATCGTGATAAACAACTAATTTACAAGGTATAATACACACAAAATTACCAGGACAAGTCCAATGCTATCATTTTCCAGAGCATTTTGGTTCTGCGTTATGATTTTTAGATAGTTACTTCAAAGATTATATATATATAAAATCTTTCAAGTTCATCTTGGTTTTTTGCCAGGAATATTTAAAGTTCTTTAAAATAATATCGAAACGTACAGGGATGGAAATCCCATTTTCAAAGTGAAATTTTTCGTTTACTCAAGGCATGTAATGAAATCCCAGCACATCGCAGAATAAATTGGAATGACGAAAACTAGACGCATTTTGTGTTTCTTTTTTTGTTTTGCAGTACGAGAGTATCAACGAAACACATTCTAAGAAAACAACTAAGGTTTATTTTTTCTCACAACTGCTCTAAAGGATAGGAACAGTTTTCCCTTAGCAAAATTAATTTATAGATGGAGTTGTACTGATAATATTGACTTTTTATGAACTTTTGGTTACGTGCATTTCATTTATTTTGAAAACTGAAGAATAAGGTTTTATTTACCATTTCGGCAATAATACAGCGGAAAAGAATATTTTAAGAAAAAAAATTTACTGACGTTTGAATGAACATATCAGAAAATATTTCAGCCGATTTTTGTAATTTTAAATTATATTATTCGTTAAACCAGTATTATATCTGACCAAACTAGTATTATCTATGTGCGAGGTGCTTTCCCATTATCATAAAATTGATAGTATTTCCACGCTTACTTTTTCGTGTAGCCGTAGAATCATAAATTTAATAGGACACTGTAAGTAAAAAGAAAAACGGTATTGTATTAACATCAGCAGCGGGTATGTCTTGCACTTGCGGACATTACAGTAGAAACCCTTTAAAGTAAACTGCTCACACTTTCATAAGGCACGGTGAGTGTGGTGTTCCTCCATTCCGCCTTGATTGCATCAAACAACTCGGTCAGTGAAGACGAGTGTGTTTGTCTTGACCTCACACTCAGTTCAAGTTCATAACATAGATGTTCTATGGAAATGAGTTGAGTGGTCTGAACTGGCAAGTCCTTGTACGACATCTAATTTGACTCACACATTTCCATTAAAGCCTTGGAAACAAGAGACGTGGCATTAGCGTAATAGAGCAAAACAATAGTCGTGTCACTAGAACTGCCACAAAACTGGGAACATTGAATTATCCAGGATACTGAGTTCATACTGCCATGAAAAACAGCCAGCGCACCGACACCGTACCAGATGAAACAAACCAATACCATGATTCCATTGTCTCCGTACTTCGCAGGCAGCACTTTGCACTACGGACGCAAACGTTTTAGCATGCCAGACAAACACAAACACGTTCATCCGACTGAAAAAAGGTGAAGCGAGATTCGTCGCTCCCCAGCACCATCCGCCATTGTTCCGAAGTCCAATTTTTGGGCTATTGACGTCATCGTTGCAGCGTGGCTTTATTACTCTTTGTAATGTGAGGTTTATGGGTGGCTGCATGGCCGTGATACTCGAGTGCAGGGTGTTCTATTCGAAGTGTATTTGTGGAGACCATAATATCTGTGGCCATCTGGAACTCATGTTTTATAGCGGGCTTTTATCGTTACCTGGTTTTCGGGGTCTCTTTCACTGAAGCACACTCCGGTCACTGAGTTGTAGTTTAGTGGGTATTCCAGGGTGAGGTGAATTCCTGCAATGTACCGTCTTCCCCCACTTCTTGATGACAAAAGCAACAATGGATTTAGCGACCTATCTGGCATCCGCAATGCTTCTTTTTATCACTCCTCCAATTGAGCAGCCTATTATAACGCCGTTTTCAAACTGGAAGGGATCTTTTCTGCTAGCCATTTTATTAGATACTGATCTGAGCGAACTCCCGTTGCCGTTTGCATAGCTTCTCGACCATGTGTCTTCCGCGGAAACACACCATTGCTCCTAGTTGCGGGTATCCAATGACTTTTGCCTAGGTGCGACTTCTAGAATATTGTGGAAAGTTCACACCGTTTCCCTGTACACGTCGATATCCGACAATGATGTGTAAAATGTATCGATACAGTGTACTGCAACCAAAGTGAACTGAGAAATACTTTTGCTAGACATACGTGTGTTTTATTATAGTACTAGAACATATACATGACTTTGTGGAATCAAAAACCGAAAAATTTCAGCAGCTCCTAAGGATTAAATCAATTGTATTTTATGTTGGTTATAGATTATATAACAGCCACACACACGCGCACACATACACACACGCACACATACACACACGCACACATACACACACGCACACACACACACACACTGTGCATGTTTCTTGAAGAAGGTAGGTTTCCCATAATTAGAAAGAGTACTTGATTCATCGAATTTCAGGATTATCTATGATTTGTTTGATTAAATGTACACTGGTCTCAGATCTTTATGTTTGCTGGGTGGTTGCAGTGATTTCGTTCAGATCACTGATAATATCTTTGGGCCCTTCAGCTGGTACCGTTCATTTAAACCGGTCTTCATTAGAGTTCCGGATGATGCGTGTGTGATATTTCGTCTTATAAACTACTATGTCCTTCCTTTAGAACAGTTACAGATGACCAGGAACGAAAAGCTACTTATAGCCTTTAAAGTTGATATGATTAAGGTGATCGTGAAATCCCCCCAAAAAAAACCACGTCCCATAAGTGCTCTATAGGGTTCATGTCCGACAAACGTGGTGGCCACACCATCCGTTGGAACTGTCCAGAATGATCCGCGAACAAATTTTGACCAACTTGGGCCTCATGACATGATGCATTGTCCATTCCTGGAAAATCCCATTGTTGTTGGGGCAGAAGATAAACTCCAAGAAGGGCTGCAAATAGTAAACCAGCAAGGCAACAAACCGCTGTCTGGTTAATGACGTGTTTAAGAGGACCAGGGAACCGAAACCGAGCAACGGAAAGACACCCCACATATGTAAAGAAACACCACCAGCTTGCACAGTATCATATTGACAATTTCCGACTACCGTGTACACGAGCACAGATGAAGCGCTGTGTCCAATGTCGTGGTGTTAACAAAGGCACTCTGGTGGATCTCCTGCTCGCATACCGCATGGACACTAAATTAGGCTACACTGACCTAGTGGATATGACTGTGGTATTTCGTGCAGTAAATATGGATGTTATTTGAGTCAGTGTCGCTTCTTTTTCGGCATTTTCAATCCTGGTCAGGCACCGCTGGTCATTCAACACGCGTGGTCGGTCACTTCGCTGTCCACAGTGGGTGATAATGACTTCCATGAGGTATTATCGGTACACACGTGACATCATGGATCAAGGAATTCTGAATGTTCAACCAACTTTGAAAATTGAATGTCCCTTACGTTTGGCACCCACTACCATGCCTCATTCAAACTCCGATAATTCTCGACGTATTGTCATAATCATACTGGAGGTTGTTCGACGTGAATCATGAGATTATACCTCGCAGCTGATAAAAATTATATCGTGCGTCGAAGCATTTATACGACGGCAGCATAAATAAAAATTGTGTATACTGCTATACAATGAATTTCGATACTTCACTGTACAACTAAAAGCAATTTTAGATTCAGTCTCTATTCAATGTTCAGTATTAAATTAAAATAATAATTTTAATATACAAATTTAAAATGTTAATCTTTCGTTCAGTTCAATTACACTAGTTTAAAAGAATTTTGACACATTAGAAGAAAGCACGTGTTCCATCATAAATTTCCACGTTGTTTAGTTTAATAAGCAGCAGTATTGTGGTCGTTACCGTGTTCTTATGCCAAGGAAGTTTTTTTAATTATCTAGATATATTTTGTTATGTATGTGGGAAATGGACTTTAAAGTCCAACGGCGAAATTTCACTCGATTTTTTAAAAATATAATGAACAACAATTTGGCTGTAAAGTCCGGGACCAAGATGGGAAATGGGTACCTTCTACCTGCTGTTTGACTTATGTGATGCGTCTGAGAGAATAGGTTATGCGTTCCGGGCATATGTGCTTTGCAGTTTCCATGGATTGGAATTAACACATGATCATTCTCAGACTGTTATTTTTGCTTAACAAGCATAAAAGGAATAAAATTAAATCCAAAAACACAATGATTTCCCGAAACTTGCCATCTGCTATCAGCGGTTTTCTTATAATGCGGAATTACTTATAGCACAGCCTCTGGTACGCGTAAGTGTAGAAGATGAAGATTCGGAAAACGTTGCAGCTAGCCAAGTTAAAAATGTGGAGCAACATGTTTGTACGTCGAAGAAACTACCTCTTCTCTTGATCCACATCCCGTTAACCCATTGCGATTTAAACGATCTCCCAGTGAAACACTAGAGTGTGTGTTTTAAAAGTCAGAATAAGTTTTACTCTAAAAAATAATCATTTAGTTTATCTTAACAGTACTTGCTGTGCGAGGGATGCTCCTGGGCATGAATATAAAACAGCATAGCGGTGACTGTTTATTGATTCCTCCAAGACTGCTTTGAAAGACGTACTTTTATGAGCGATGAAAACAAATGTCCTTCTGTGTCGTTGACTTACGCTCTACAATCAAAGAATCTTAATGAAACTGATTTTGTGAAACATTCAGTAACGACAAGCAAATTTGAAACATCTGTGGTGTTTGAAAGTTAGTAAGCTGTTAAAAGATTTGCACGTCGGCTATACTAAATTTTGTTGCTTTTTGGGTGAGTTGGGCAGCCAAGATGACAAAAATCATCAAATCAAGCAGCAATGATCAAAACGTGAGTCATTACACAAAAGAATGCGCAGAAAAATGTTGCACCTCCCTCGTTCGGCAGCCGTGTATTATTGTTTTCTTCAATTTCATATAAAATTAGGACATTAAGTTTCCTCAAATAAGTGATGCTAAAGTTAGAGAAGGCCTTTTTGTGGGACCTCAAATAAGGACTTTGATTGAAGGTGGAAAATTCAAAGATTTATTAAGACAAGATGAAAAACGCACATAACTATCTTGACTTTGTGAATAATCTCATACCTTCTCCCAAAGATACGGGCTGTAATATCTTCCTTAAAATTCATTTCTTGGAGTACAACTTGTTTTTCTACAATGAGAATATCGGTGACTTCAGGAAAGAACATGGTGAGCAATTTCGCCAAGACACCTCCAAGAGGTACCAACGAAAGGGGAGTTGCAGCATGCTTGCTGAATAATGTTAGACACTTAAAAGGGATGTTCCAAATTCTAAATAAAGGCAAAAATCTAGAACGCTCTTCAGATCCTGGGTGAGATATCTGGATGTATAGAGCCATCATTGCAAGTGTACTTTTCGAAGATGTGGGAATGATAAATCAAGCTGATACTTCAATTGTTATAGGTAAGCACAAAATTAGAAAGCAGAGAAAAAGAAAGCAGAGAAAAAAACTTCAAAACGATAATATGGCTGCACGTAAAGTTATTAAAGCGCTATATTTCGAAGGGCGTAAAGACCAAACCTCAATGTATGAGGAAAGGAAAGTTGTTTAAAAAACCATTACTGAAGAACACGTGACTATGCTGGAAGAACCTGGAAGTAAATTTCTTGGGCACACCATTCCTACATCTTCCACCGAAAAGGACATTGCCAAATTTTTGCTGGATTTCTTACATGCTAAGAATAACGAACTAAGCAAACATTTGGTGATAGGCTGCGACGTAACCATCGTTAATACTGGCTGTAAAGGAGGTGTAATTCGTATTCTAGAGCTATAAAGGCTATACCTCTATTAGGCAACTCTATAAAGGCAATTAACTCAAGAAAAAACCAAAAAAACATTTTTTAATTATGATTTTTTCCAAATAAAAACTAATAGTTACTTTTTTCTTTGAGTGTCGTGTTAGAGGTTGATGATTGCAAATCATAGGGCTTCGTATTTCAGTTTTACTGCAGGAAACATAAACAATAAATTCATAAGATTTGAACGGCAATTATTATCCCTCTCGAAAAAACTTTAAAAACGTTTTTGAAATAGAAGTCAAATAAAACAGTTTAGTTAATGTGTGAATGAGGGAAAGTAGAATATTGTTATAATAAAGCGAATGTTCATAGTGTGCTATGATTGCTCATAATAAATATTATTTCCCGGGAGCAGGTAAACTCAAGTAAAATGGCCTTCAACATACCACCGCATGACATATCGTGATGGAATCAGTCAAATTAATGTTCGAAATGTGATTATTCTGCTTTTGATCAAGTATCTGAAACATTAGATTACCACGTTTTGTGAAATGTTCGAAAATATCTTGAAAACACTCCACAGGAAAAAAATTCGAGATTCTTTAGGATTTGATATATTCTGCAAGATATGTTATTTGTGAAACCATTCGTATTAAGAAGTTTAGCTGTTTGAAGATTCATATTGGGTTGCATTTACAAAAGCGATACACTGTACATGATATGTAGTACAAAAAAAAAGAGCAAGTGAAAAAATAACTATAATAATAAACACATATGTGTCAGCTAGTACACACACACATCATACTATCCACTTGGCCCAAGAAGTTACCATCCGAGCAATCGCAGGTTGGATGCCAGGCTTTGTTTCCGACTACAAATTACCTACCTAAAAACATGACGAAACATTTAAAGGTCCATATGGCACCAACTAGTCTAACAACATCAATTATAAAGATCATTTCCAAAATGCACTAGTTACGAACCTGCATACTAAAAATTCTGAACTTCGTCAGGGTGATATTTAGATAGAGATTGGCGAATAGTGCTTTGATAGAAGGGCACATTCGACAAATAAGTTACAGCCTCAAGCGAGAAGCAGGAAGCAAATGGCATTACCCCTCTCATGGCTACCATAATAAATATTGAACAATGGGCCGGAGATGCTTGTGGGGAAACTAAGCCGAAGACCAAACCGGGCCGATAACAGCACAAGACTGGAAATTCAGTCCAGAAACGATACTTTCATGTAACTTCCTCTTTTGATCTTTCCATTCGATAAACCCCATGCCTGACATTTGCTAATACATCACACTGGCTAATTCATATGAATAATGAATTTTTGGTACACTGAAATACCATTGTTTGAGATTTTCTTATTTTACAAATAATGAGATGTGAACCAACCACAGACATAGAAACCAGCATTTTATGAGACGGTGAGGTGCTCAATAGTGTACTTCATCTAAGCACATGCTACCCGAAAAATACAGTAATTTTTAACATTCAGAATAAATATATGATTGCCTTATGTTTGTTGTAATAAAGCAAAATCTTCCAAAATGACTACCTTTGTGAGAGACTGCTTGAGTAGCCACACAGATCGCAAGCAATAATGCAACATAATTATCTAGTATGGATTCGAATTTGATTAACCAATTTTCTTTGTGCTGCATCTCCAAGTCTTCCCCCATTTCTTGTTATTAAGTCTTTTGTTTTAGTGGCTCAAACCCACGAATATGTCCAGCTTATTTTGAAGTGTGATGTGTCTATTCCAGGTGTTGCAAAAGCTTTTTTATTTTCAAATAACTGCCTGTTCTTGGGGTTTTTTTGTAAAGATTTCGTGTTGTAATCTCCAAGAAATGAACCCAATTGAAAAGAAAAAAAAATCGGGATTTCTTTCTGTTTTCGGAGTGCAAAATTCATGTATAGTATAAATTACTGTCATGAATATGTACCAAATTCGGTTAGTACAAAGGATTTTCTTAATAAAACCCTTATATCTGAAATATCAAATATCGTGAGAAAATGGTAACAAATGCACCGTAATTTCAACAGAGAAAACATAAGCAATTAGGAAGTTCCATGAATAAAGATTTCATCACATATCCTGAGCAATTTCCAATATACCAAAAATGAAAATACCGAAACGCTTTTAAGAACTCTATTTGCTTTCCACCGACTTTGTAACAGTGTATTTTTGCCATTCCTTTTGAGAAGACAACGTGAGATTTTCAGAAAAAAAGCAACATCTTATTTTGCTAGATTAGTTCACCATCAAATAGAGGATTTTATTTTGGTTTTAGTAGTGATTTCAATACTGATTTATGAAGACGATGAGAACGTAATCTGAAATATGATCCAGAAGAGGAGAAATTTTAGTTATGCTTCCTATATAACGCTTCGTTCTGAGGTATTTTGCCTTGCTCATGCAGTTTTTATATTTTAGAAATGATATCAAGGTAATAATATACATATGAAACATTTCTCAGGAAAACTGAATTGCTTCCCCCACCCCTCTTCATTTGTGAAAATTATGCGAAGCCTTAACTCAATCTTTTTGGGTATATGTGTGTGCGAGTATGTGTGTTATCTCGACCTATATCCTGTAGTTACATTTTCGAGTGAAATGGTGTATACAGTACAGCTGATAATCTTTAGGTTACACCACGCTTTTTGTGTCGCCATCAAATGGCATTCAATGTCTCACAAGGAATTCAGAGACAAATCTTATGATATCCGAGGTTCACAGCAGCTTTCTGTCCTTCTGTCAAATATAACCCCAGGACAACAACTGGCAACTTAGATGCTTAAGTTCCAAAGTGCTGCATGAGTCCTCCGGATGAAGTTTCCTGCGGGTTTTTTTAGGTCTTATATCGCGGTTCGCGGTGTTTCACGACGCGATTGCTTTTTTTACCTTCTATCAGTTGTATCCGCAATTGTTTCCTACTTGTACAACTTTCGATAATAACTTACACGTATGATTATTCTGCTATCAAGACACTGTCGAGAAACAGTGCCTTCCATCAGCCAATGACATAAGTTTGCCCCAAGAGACAATGATTTCACATCGAAGAAGTAAGAAGAAAATTACGATTTGAGAGGTCTTTCGCATTCCATTGTACACATTTTACTTGTGTTCATTTAAATATTGTATTTTTCGGAATATAAGAGACCCACCCTCATTTTTTGAGAAAATTTTAAAGAAAAAATTAAAATGGTATTTTAAAGATTTTTATCAAGAAACATCCAATTTTATGGGTAAACACAGTAGCTTACGAATCAACGAATGCTTCCGAAATGCAAAATTAGCAGTGCCATACCGTTAATGGGAAGCAACGTAGAGAAACGCCACTCACTTCATCAGCCAATGGGGTGCATATGCTGCAGGATTTTTCCCTGATATCACATCTTCCTACAGCCTTCGCTATTGGTGCCGTATGAGTGATGTAACAAAGAAAATAAGGTATCAAGTACAGCCTTGGTCGAAGTCTGTCAGCATTCTTTGACATAATAACAATTTCGCGAAAAGAGATTTTTTCTTAACGAAAGCTGGCCAAGTGTCTTTCGAAATAAAAAATATCGTTACAGAATCGAACGGATCAACCCCTGCTCATTCCTGGCTACCAGCAAGAAAGCGAGACTATCGGATATGACGAGATCTTCCGTTGCAAGCTTCAAAAAAAAGTACGTTCTCCCAGTTAAGGTGTACGTCTCGCGAATCAATATTAAGAATCACATTATTTATGTTTCTGTGACTGAATAAGATTTTTCTGTTTGACTGAGAAAGTTTTGCGTAAGCGGAAGAATTTGGATCAATAATATTGCACCCTCAGTTTGCTGCTGGATGTCTGGCGCGTGTGTTCTGATTTTTGGTTCTGAGATGCGGTTCTTTCCGTTCTTTTTCTATCACTTTGCTTTTTAAAAGAATTATGGTAGTCCTTTTATGTGCGTTTCACATCGCTATGTACAACATATGAGATATGTCCTTCACCTACATTTTACATCTTAACTCAAGAACGCACCGCCAGGGATGCGCTAAACGGGAGTTCAACGGGTGCGAAGCATCCGGGCGCGAGTAACCGATGGCAGCAGGACGCCTCAATCAAATTTTGCGGTTGATAAAGTAATATTTGTAACATGGGAGAAGCTAAAACGTTTTATTTTTTTAATTTTTGTGAGAAATCGTACTGCTACGTGTCACGTTTATTGTTTTATTAAAAATGATTCGTTATATAATTCAATAGAAAACGACTTGAAATAAAAGGATAATTTTTATTGTTTTGTTCAGTAACGGATACCGCAGGAAAAGAACTAACAATTCTTTTCTAATTTTTTTAATATCTTGCAGATATCAGCATTCATTGCTTGCCAGGCCAGCGCTATGACAGTGGTGCCGATATGAGAAGTGCATTTGCGCCGATAGATAGCGTGTCATGTCAGAGAGCACGCAGTTATCGGCGGCACGTGGGAGTATGTTGTTTGCACGTGTGGAGGCAAGTTCACTACGTATGGTCGTGACATGGATTCGTCCAAACGTGCCAAGGGGGCAGTTATGCAATTCTTAACGGCAAAAGGCGTTAATGGAGCCGACATTTATCGTCGTATGAAAGACGTGTTTGTCGAACAGTGTCAGTCACGGTGTATAGTGTCCTGTTGGTGTAGTGAATTTCGTAAAGGACGTGCGAGCATAGAGGACATGCCGAGAGCTGGGCAAACACACGTGGCCATCACCATGGAATTGATTGCTGCCTAGGACAACCTTGTGAAGGAGAATCGCCGAAACACAACCAGAAAGCTTGTGGCAACATTTTCCGTGAGTAACGGAACTGTTAACACCATTCTCCATTGCCAATTGGGATACAGCAAGGTTTGCGCAGAATGGGTCCCCAAGCATCTCCAGAAGGAGCACAAGACTCGGCGATTGGGTGCTTGCCTGGAGCATCTGCATCGTTACCACTCAGAGGGGGGACAATTTCTTTCCAAGATTGTAGCCACAGATAAAACTTGGTGCCACCCACCACTTCAATCCAGCCATAAAACTGATGAGGGTAGAATGGTGGCATTTTAATTCTCCACGCCCACAAAAAATCTCAGTCCTACTTAAGAGCTGCAAAATTGATGCTCATGGGTTTGTTCGATGAGAATGGCCCTTTGCTGTCGGATTGACTGGATGCAGGCAATACTGTCAAGGCAACCACACACTGCAATACGTTACGCAACCTCAAAACCGGCCATCCAGCGTAAGCGACCTGGTATGTTGCCAAATGGGGTTATTTTGCTGCATGACAATGCACGCCCGCATGTGGCGATACTCTGCCTATATTTGTTGCTGAGCTTCCGCTAGGAAGTCCTCTACAGCCCTAATATGTCTCCTTGAGCCTACCACATCTTCGGGCCACTGAAAAAGCTCTCAAGGGCCGCCGCGCCGGTACGCTAACGACGCTGAGGTCCGGGACGCAGTTGAAGACTGGTTCCACAGCCAACAGCGAACGTTCTTCGCTTAGGGTATCCACATTCCCGTGCCGCGGTGGTACACTTGCTTGGCCGACAAGGCGACTATGTGTAGAGGATATGTAGCCCATCTATCACTCTGACTTACTGTATGTTCACATTTTCCAAAACATAAACCGTTATGACAAAAAACCGACAGTTTGGGCGACTCTTATAGATAGACAGATAGATAAAAGAGTTGATGTAGGTTGTTCTTAATTTCCTTAGCGTTTTAGGGGGCTCAAGACCCAAAGCACTCCCCAGTGGGTGCGCCAGTGGCGTACTCAATGCTCTGAATGTCATCAGTTGCGCGGACTAATATCGCATTAGATTGGTTTCAGAACTTCGCCCACAGGACACTTCGTAAATGCCTACCAACATGAAATGAGATGTAAGTTTTAAGCAAATGCAGGGGTACATATAACTATGGGATTAGGGTTGCAGTTAAAATGCATTTATTTGCAACGTTCATTCATTATTTTACGCTTAGTTTTGGCTAAAATTGTCATTATATTTCAGAATATATACGTACTTTACAAATTTTCCTTTTCCCAAATGGTCAGTATTAAGCCCAGAAATTTCCACAGGTTTGGCATCACTGCTCATGCCATTTCTTTTTGTTCGAGTCGGTGGCTAATTTAATAGAAATGCCCATTTCAAGTATAAAAACTTGTCACTCAACCTACATGTCTGTTTAATTCGTCAGTTTAGATTTTGCTCTAGCAGAGCAGGCTTAGCATAAAGATAAACCACATCTGCTGTAACTTTATTTTAAGGAATACGGTTTTGACAAAGGAGTTTACATCCTCTTTTTATTACAACTGTTGAAATGGCGAAAGGTTCAACTGCGTTATCCGACTGTTAAATTTCGTCACTGCATTAAGAACAAATGATTAATACATGAGTATGCTTTCATAAAAAACCCAATATTTCCGATTTTGCGTGATCACAAAAAAAAAAAAAAAAACTTATTCGCCCTGCTTTTCTGCCCAGACAGCCACGAAAGGTGAATTAGTGCCGTTAAGCTCAGCAAAGTAATAATGCCTTACCGTCGCTAAGCTCAACAAAGTAATGATTCCTTAGTGCCGCTAAGCTCAGCAAAGTAATGTCATAGCGCCACCAAGGCTCTTCGCTGGATACATTGTTCAATTCAAATTTTCATATGACTACTGAACAATAAACAAAAACAAACCCACCCCGGTGCCCGAGTGATCAGACGTGCAGGTTTTCGGCTAATTGTTCTTGCAGGTTCTGGATGACCCACGGGTGGTGTATTTGTTTTACGGCGTTGGCTCTCTCTTCTCCGCCCTGAATCATCAGTCTCAACTTATAAAAAATCATACGGACGGAAGATCACATACAGCCCTTAAGAGTTGCTCACGGTGGTCGTGAAATCCAGATACAAAATAGAACATGCTAGGGATTTATCACTACATAGGAAAAAAGAAAGGCGCACTTTAGTTTCATTAACCAAATTTTGCACTTTGTGCATTGTTGCAGATCTTGTTGATTACTGCAAAATTTATATTTAGCTCTAACAAAGGAACCCGGCGTTATCCAGGTTCAACAAAACATTCATGAATCAGCTTAATGGAGGAATCAGTTAATGAATAATTTCATTCATGTATCAATCTTCTTTTAACAAAACATTCATGAATCAATATTTTTTAACAAATCATTCATGAATCAGGTTTTTTTTTATTTGAGGTTTAACGACCACCGTGAGCAACTCAGGGGGCTATAAGCAGTAGCCCGTCCCAAATTTAGGGTCTCTGGTTCCAGGGAAGGAAGAGAGCCAGTGCCGTAAGACAAACACAACATCCATGCTTCACCGGGACCCCTTTCGGACGAATGATCAGGGGCTTAGACCACTGCACCACCGGGGCGGCATGAATCAGCTTCAAAACATTCATGAATCAGCCTCGGAAATACACTTCATTTTCCGTGGTTTTCTGAAAGTATGAGTAGAATATAGTGCACAGAAGCATTTAATTTAAATTGTTCCGATAATCAAAAGAAAGAAATTAAAAAAAGTATTGATAAAATATATACTTGTGCCTGCAGAATTGGCTGAAACCCGCAGTTTTTATTTACTGTCAATATATGAAATCTGAAATATCAGAAACGTCTACATTTTTCTTTTGTATTGTGGCCAGTTATATATACAGTTCTTCTGAAACGCAAGTAAGTACATCCTGGAAAAACCTTGAGCTTAACGCCGTTGAATATTCTTCGTTCGGAGCCAAATGAAGAGGTTTATATTTTTGCTAACTCTGAAGCAACCAAGAGCTCTTGGTTCCAGCTCGAATTCAACAACTTTTAACGAATTATCCTGTGTCTTGTTGATACTCATGGCGATTTTGAGAAAGCCACTTGGTCGGCGCAGTGGTCTGAGAGCTGCCTTCAGACCACTCGTCCGAAATGGGTACGAGTTCGAATCCCCGTTAATCATGCATGGTGTGTTTGTCTTACGGCACTGGCTGTCTCCCTTCCCTGGAAGCAGTAGCCCTAAATCAGGGATCGCCGCTGCTTCTAGCTCATCGAGTTCTCATACACCTACAGTTTTCTGTTTGCTCATCGAGACGTACAGAAAATTGTAGTCGTTGAAACTGAAATGGAAGGTGAGATCGGATGATTGGGACTCATGGAATAAAAACAAGTCATCCTGCAGCATGCCAGTCATGATGGTAGCTTCGATGGCATTTGACACGAGTTTCTTGACAGAGAGTTGTGTTCTATTGCACAATGTTGGCAGAAGCAATTAATACTGTTGCTTCTATCACGTTTTGCGTGAGGTTTTCGCAATTTACACAACAGTGCAATAAAATACTATTGCGTTTATACATAGTATAACGAAATATTGCTGCGCAAGGGTGTAATAGAAAAATGTTACGCAAAAAGGAAATGAACTTTTGTGTGATGTTAAGGCTCAGCAAACCACAAGATTGAACCCCAAAATGGCTGAAAGCTTTAAAAATTAATTAAATTAGGATTTTTCAAATTTGAACTCCAAAAAAATGACTCTGAGGTGCACACGCTTGCATGCTTCTGAAGGTTTCTGCCGTATTTCAAACTTTTACGTTCAGTATCTTCATCTGTAAGCGACATTTCCTATACATTACCCCAGTGTATATATAGACAGTTACATATATATGAAAGGAAATCGTTAAAGCATTTTTAAAGTATTAAGAAAAATAAGACTCAAAATGAAACATTACACCTAAGAAATATTTTAGACTTTATTGTTAAATATTAAACCAGTGAAAATGAACTTGATAAAGTGACTTAATTTAAAACAAAACTTTTAGTTTATTGTTACAAAAATGCTGTTTAGATTTTAATTCAACTGCTGAACCGCCCTTGAAACTGGAAGGAGTTAATTTCTTGTGCTGACTATGGCTCGAACAGCCGCAGTCGTACCTTACGTCGTAGAATATTCCAAGGGCGGTGACCATTAATGTCACAGAGTTGTTACATGGAGTGTTTTGTTCTTTGAAGATCCAGCAAACAAAGAATCTTTGCCGGTAGGAAGTCCAGTCTAGTTCCAAGATACGCATTCGTTCACGTGCTTTTCAAAATTCAAAGCAGTATTTCACTTTGGTTATGTTGGTTATGAGTGCTACAAGTGTTGACATTTATTTCCTAAATGCTTTTCGTAAGTTTAACAGAGATCGTTCTTCGAGAATGCTTTTCGTAAGTTTAACAGCGATCGTTTTTCGAGAATTTCCGGTACTACACTCTTTGAAAAAAAAAAAGGAAACCTAATCACCTTGAAGGAAGGATCACCCAAACCATCCAATCAAGATGAAAACCACTGTCTGCAATGTACATATATAGGAACGAAAATCATTGCAATTCCAGAGCAGTTGGGCAATTTATTCGGATAAAACAGCTACACGAGTGGAACAAGTTAGTAATCTATAGAGCCATTTCTGGCTTGGATGCATGCAATTACCCGCGGTGGCATATACGCATACTGTTCACAGATACTATCCTGATATAACATGCCTGATGGTGTCCAAATTGTTGGCCAGTTCGCAGACATTCCGGGATGGGTGTACGTGGCGTCCCATCATGTCCCAAACATGTTCGATTGGTCAAAGGTCGAAGGACCGGGCTGGCCATGGAAGAGACTCAACACTACGGAGTCGCCCCTGGGAAAACCGTGCCGTGTCTGGCCGGGCATCTACTGAAAAATTCCCCGTTGATGCTGCGTAGGAATGGCAACACAGAACGTCGTAGAATGTTATCGACGTACCGTTGAGCCGTGAGGGTGGTACGGAGGACTAAGAGAGTGACCTGCTATCGTAGGAATTGGCTCCCCAGACTGTCACTCCCGGCGTGCGAGTCATGTGACGTTTCACGGTAGAGGCAGGATCCGTGCGCTGGCTGGCTCATCACCAGACATGTACGAGCTGGTCATTGGGGCCAAGCGTAGACCGTGGCTCATCACTGAAGACAACACGACGCAACTGGACAGTATCCCACGTTGTCGGGTTACGACACCACTGCAACCGCTGCCGGCGGTGCTCTGTGGCCAGTGTTAAGTGGCGGAGTGACCTCCTCGAATGTAATCCACGTGCCGTAAGTCGTCTGGCAACGTCTTGAATGGCCACTTTCATACCTGTAAACGACACATCATGGCTACGAATGGTTGAGGTTGACGAATTCGGTTCTGTTTTGGCGGTTCTCACAATCGCTCGATCCTCGCGTTCTGTTTTTGCACTCGGCCGTCTACTTCCCGCGTGCCGCAGGAAAGTGCTCTTATCGATCCATTGGCGCCAACATCGTCTGATTGCCGCGTCTCGGCTACCCCAATGCCTGACGATACGGGGACTTGATCAACCGTCCTCTCTCAACCGAAGTATACGTCCTCTCTCAAACTCCTTGAAGTGCTGGTATTGTGGACGAATCCGACGTCGAGGCATTCTCTGTGTCCGTGAAAGTAAATGCAAACACAATCAGCAGTCAGAAATGTTCCTGAGTGCGAGCTTTGCTTTTAATATATTCTTTCCGATGCGTGGTTCCCATTTGCTGTAGCGAGCCACTCTTTCGTCATTGGTCGTTACTTTCTGATCTTTTGCCTTTTCGGCCTGGAGGTACCTGGCCGAGTATGCAAAAGAGGAGATACTATCCCGAATATGCTAGTTTCATCAGGATCTTACGAATTTTTGGGGTGCTTTATTTTTTGCTTACTGCTTTTTGGCAAAGAGTGTATGTGTATATATATAATTATATATTGAGGATCTCAGGAACTACCGACCTATCTGCCTCCTATCAGTGATTTATGGAATGTTCACAAAAGTTCTTTCGCAACGCTTGAAGCTGGCACTAGGTATGGCTCAACCGAGAGAACAAGCTCGATTCTGGACTGGCTACAGAGCTATAGATCATATTCACGTACTGGGAGAAGTAAGTGAAAGAGCGAGGGAATACGAACTTCCGTTATTTATTTCATTTATCGATTATGAAAAGGCCTTTGATTCGGTGAAACAACCAGCAGTTACAATGGCTTTGAAATCCTGCTGTATTGAAGATGCGTACATTAATATTATTAATAACATAAATGAAAATGCAAGTGCAAAGATTCGGCTATTTGAGAATACAGCATCCATAAAACTTGGAAAAGGTGTGAGACAAGGTGATATTATATCTCCCAAAATCTTTAATGCCACATTTGAAAATGTCTTTCAATCACTGAACTTGGAAAACAAAGGGATAAAGGTTAATGGAGATTATCTAATTCACTTTCGTTTTGCTGATGACATAGTAATTTTTGCAACTACCCCATCAGAGTTGCAGAGTATAATCCCGAAACTTGCTGATGAGAGTAAAGAAGTGTGAGTAAAAATGAACTTTCAGAAGACAAAAGCGATGTAGATTGTGCAATGCTTTTAGAAGAAATGAAGATTTATCGATTGATGGGGAAAAGTTGGAAATAACCAATACTTACACTTATCTTGGACAGCAAATATAAAGTGAGGGTGGCATTGATGAAGAAATTAATCGACGTATAAAACCTGCCTGGAGAGCTTTTGGAAGAAACAGTATGATTTTTAAGAGCAGTATGCCATTATGTCTTAAAAGAAAAGTGTTTAATCAATGCGTCTTTCCAGTGCGTAGGCATGGTGCAGAGACGTGGACCTTAACTAAAAGAGACATACAAAGACTGCAGACAACTCAAAGACGCATGGAGAGATACATGCTTGGTGTAACCAGGAGAGATAAGAAGAGGAACTCGTGGATCAAAAAAATGACAAGGGTGAAAGACATCATGATCAGAGTTAAATCTCTGAAATGGCAATGGGGCTGGACATTCTGCCAGAAGGTCATCAATGGACAGCTGAAATTTTAGACCTGATTCCAAGGGACAAGAAAAGACCCAGAAGAATACCACATGGGAGATGGGTGGATGAAATTCGAAAATATGCTGTTGTAACATGGAGGAGACTGGCACAAGACAGACCGTTGTGGAAGAAACTTGGGCAGACCTTCGTCCAGCAGTGGATTCATAATGGTTGACAATGATGATGCTATATTTATAGGCATACGGTCGAGTCACAATATTGTGACTCCCAGCTAATATTCAGAGTAACCGCCGTGTGCAGTGCAGACAGCAGCTACCCGAGCTGGGAGTGAGTGACTCAATAATGTGCAGGAAGGTGTTCACAGGTATGTGAAGCCATGCTGACTGCAGTGCAACGGACAGCTACTAGAGGGTGAGTGGTGGAGGGCCCATAAAGCGAACAGCACGATTCCGGTGGTCCCACAGATGCTCAATTGGGTACAAATCTGGGGAATTAGGGGCCAGGGAAGTACTTTGAAGCCTTCATCATGTTCTTTCAACCACTCTCGGACATTTCCAGATGTGTGACAAGTCACATTGTTGTTCTGAAAGATCCTATCCTCTCGACGGAAGATAATCATCATGTATGGGTGCACGTGGTCTGCATGGATGGATTCATAAATAATTCGGTCCATAGTGCCTTCCACCGTTATGAGTGGACCCAGAGAATCATACGAAAACATTCCCCATACCATAACGCTGACCACACCAGCTTGTGTTCTTCCAACAATAGTTGAAAGGTTTTTATTCTCCGATGTTTCTAGCTTTTTACGCCAACGTCCATCAGTTCGATGAAGCAGAAAACGCGAATCATAGGAGAAGGCAATCTTTTGCCAATCAGCGGAGGTCCAGTTCCGATACTGCTATGCAAATGTAAGCATTTTCTGCCCATGCACTGTCGTTAGCATACGGGCAGTGACCATCAGTCTGCATCGGATCCCCATGCGCAGCAAGGTTCGCTGAACTGTCATTTTCGACACACTTCCGGTAACCCCCCAAGTTCATTCGGCCAGTGAGTTGCTCCCACTGTAGCATGTCGATCGACCCTGACGCACCTTCGAAGCAGACGTTCACCTTTCACATCAATGGGACGTGATGTTCCGCAGTTTCCACGTCGCTTATTCGCAATGGTGCCGGTTTTTTTAAACCCCATACACTTTAAGCACAGCAGCACGCGAAGAGTTCACAAACTGCGGTGTTTCAGAAATACTGCCACCCTTGGTCCGAAAGCCGATAATCATCAATTTCTGGAAATCTGATAAATCGCTCCTTTTATTTATGACAGCTGCGAGTGATATGTTATCAGAATGCCTACAGCACACCTTATATATCCTCCATGACAGCGCACTAGGCTTGTCTGCTTTCATTGGCTACGCGCTGTTTACGTCAAAAGTAGGAGGTAGTCAAAATAATGTGACTCGAATGTGTATAATACGATTTATTACAACACTAATGTGCATGTTGTGCAAAAATACCTACAGTCAACTCCGTTTATAGTGAACCTCAGCGGACTTGCATATTTTGTTCACTATGTCCGGGGTTCACTAAAACAGAAGTGTCTTCTCTAAACCTGAATTAAGCCAAATGGTGAGCAAGAAAATAGAATATGTACATACACTGGTGTGCAAAAATTAAGGAAGAAGATGAGAAATTAGCATAACAGCGGAACGAGCAGGCAGAACGGACCGAAAGACCACTCAGGAGATAGACTACGGTCCGGTACGGTAGGGAATGCGCATATGTGTAGCATGATGTAGGGGCGGGGGGGGGGGGTGTCGGAAGGGTATAAAGCACACGGACGGTGTACGCTCATCAATTCGGTGAAAGCTATTCCACGGTGTACATCGGTTTGCACGAAGTCGAGTTGCTGCCACCGGGTGATATGGCTAACAGGCAATACAGTAGACGACATCTGGATGACTTTACTCGAGGTCGCGCCATAGGGAAGTTGGAAGAAGGTCGAAGTGTGACTAGTGTGGCCGAGGAGTTCGGGATCGCTCACAGCATCATTTCACGATCTTGGAGAGAATTTCAAACGACAGGAACAGCTGTTCGAGGCTTAAGCAGTGGTCGTCCACGAGCAACTACGGCTGCGGACAACCGGTATATTGTCCTACAGGCAAGAAGAGACAGACGGCAGACAGAGGGAGAAATTGCAACGCACATGTAACAGACAACTGGACGTTCGTTATCGCGTTTTACCGTGGCCAAGAGGCTGCAAAGGTGATCTTTTTGCACGACGACTAGTACGGTGTGTTCCATTAACGCCTGCTCATCGGAGACGGCGGTTTGTGTGGTGCCAAGAACACAAGAACTGGACACATCAGTAATGGGATCGAGTTCTCTTTACGGATGAGAGCCGATTTAGTCTGATTAGCGATTCTGGACGTATACACATCTGGAGAGAGCAGGGAACACGCAGTCATACCTCCAACATAATCGAAACGGACCGGTTTGGAGGTGGCGGAGTTCTCGTTTGGGGCAGTGTCATGCTTGGTAGCCGTACTGACCTGCACATCTTCCACGGAGGTTCAGTCACTGGTGTCCGCTATAGCACCGAGGTTCTCCTGCTTTACGTGCGTCTGTTTAGATGTGCTGTGGGTCCTGAGTTCCTCTTCATGGACGACAAAGCTACACCTCATCGCACAGTGGCTGTCGTATGGCTGTTGGAGGGTGAAGATATTCAACGCATGATTGGCCCGCAAGGTCCCCGGACCTAAATCCAATCGAACACGTGTAGGACTATCTCGGGAGACGCTTGGCAGCACGTCACTAGCCGCCAGAAATTATTCCGCAGCTGCGATTGGCAATGCAAAAGGAATGGGCCGCGATGCCTCAACAGCTTCTTGACAACCTCGTCCTTATCATGGACAGACGTTGTTAATCCTGCAAGGCAGTCAGGGGTGATCATATCCCCTACTAAAGACTGGATTTTTCTTGGCAGCCGCCTGTCACATGGACGTTTCTGTCTTCTGTCCAGTTGCCAATAAAGTGACGTTTCTGTCTTCTGTCCAGTTGCCAATAAAGTGACGTTTCTGTCTTCTGTCCTTTTCAATAAAGTGCTTTTGTATCCTTTTGATTCCTTGTTTGGACGGTTTTGCTCACCTGTCCAATATTCATACATCTTGGGGATCTTATGGTATGATTTGAGTCGATGTGGAGCACTTTATCACTACGTTACATTCGAAAAACCGTCTCGTCCTTAATCTTTGCACGCCAGTGTATGTATCTAAAAAATAATATTTTTATATACGTAGAGTATATTCATTAAATGAAGTAAACAAAATTAATTTCACATTACCTTAAATAATATAAAAACCGTCTTATGTATCGCTGCTTGCTGCAAACAGATTTTATATATGTTTTCCCTATGTAGTTTTCTAGTCTGCTGTTGCTGCACTGGATGCTACATTTTCCATACATTCTAGGAACTTTAGCACAGTCCTGACACCCTCCAACATCTTTCGTTGTTGAAACACTTTCTTCTTTATCGTCTTCGTCATCTTCAGCTTCGTTTTCTTCCGTGATGGAACCGCCCTTCACAGCCTCGACAATAGTTTCATCCGACGGGATTTCATTCGTTATAACTTGACAGCCAGCATCGATAAAATCTTCAGCTTCAGTGGAAGTCACACCGATTCTCTGAAGCAGGTCCTTAAAAACGCATCATCCTCTTTTTTGAATGCCACACTTCAGTAGCCAAACCAGACTTCCAAAAACAGTTTTGTACAGTGACCGTTGATACACTCCTGCACGCTTTGTTTCCAAAGCGTACAGCATTCAGAACATTTATTGATGTATTCTGCTTTGATTTCAAGGCTTAGATTAAATGCAGCGTTAATTCCCTTCTGTAATACGTTTTAACGCTTCGAATGATACCTTGCTCTATGGATTGGATTACTGGCGTGGTGTTGGTAGGCAGGAACACCAGCTTGATGTTGCTGAGGCTTTTAACCCTACCTTTGTCCTTCAATGCAGTTAAGGAGTAGTAGGCCTGCAATATTGTTCTCAACACATTCTCACAGGTTTTTACAAGAAGGTTTGTTTTGAAATAAGTTACAATTTCATGTTAAAAGTACATCCTTTTCTTTGAAGTTATATATTTTAGGTTCACGATAACCAAAGCTGAAGGTTCACTATAAACGAAAATTTTAATGTACATTTCCGATGTTGCGGATCGGGACCAATGACTTAGGTTCACTATAGCCGAATGTTCACTATAACAGAGTTCCCTATATCCAGAGTTCACTGCATATTAATTCTTGAAATGACTGCAGAGAACCTTTATTCTTCTGTCTTCGACTGAATCCCCAAAGGGGCTGGAAGAAGAGGACACCATAATGTGCTCACGCGGGACGTCCTTCCCTCCAGGTACACGAATTGTTATTTAGTGACATCGTCACACTTCTTACCCCTTACCACATGTATAAACACGAGCTCGGTTGCACTGATGTTTCATTCATACCCTGATGCATAGGCTACGATTCTGTATACACAAACCCTCACACTCTCGAAAGAACCTTGTTACGCAGATGCACTTTTACGGATGGACCTACTCGCGAAACGGACGGCGACGGTCGCCATGGACGGTGGTCACGTCATGAGACGAGCTTGATACATATAATTAGAAGAAGACCATCGCTAAGAGGTAAGCCAGTGGTAGCTCCGCAGCCTGGCGAGCCCAAAGCTCGGTGTGAACCGATAGGGCATAGGAAGGTTTTTCCTTAGGTAACGCACCCAACGGGGACTTCTGGTTGGCGAGTTTGTCCCGACTACAAGCTCCGGCAACTAACCCCCAACCTGCACACATCCACACTGAACCGGCGCACCACAGAACTTTTATTCTTCTGATACAGAGGTTAACACCCCGTAAATATAATTTGTCACATTTTCACATACTTAACTGGTTAGCTTTTTGATAAAATAGGTACATTTAAATTTTCGAAAAAAAAACTGCTTAAAAATTTAGAAGTACAGGTATTGTACACTAAAGAGCAATTAAATTAGAGACAGTAGACGTTATGCAAATGTGGCGCTGTGGGTGGCCCTGTAAACGGAAACGACATGACGTATGCAGCGATCGACAATATAAGGAGTAATGCGACGGGAATCAGTGAGAGTCGGACGTAATATGGGTAAGACGAAGGATCTCAGCGCATTTGATCGTGGGCAGATTGTCGGGGCCCGACGAATATGTCACTCCATCTCGGAAGTGGTGCAAGCACTGGGATTTTGATGAGCCACTGTGTCTTGGGTACACCGTGAGTACATCGAATCTGGTAAAATCATCCCTGCAAGGGCCGACTGCCGTGGGCAACAGCGTGTAGATGAGAGGGGCCATCGTCGGCTAGCTTGCATTGTAACAGCGGATAGACGGGCCACAGTGCAAGAAATCACTCGGCATTTTAACGCTGGTGCACAAAAACGTGTAAGCAGCCCAACCATCCAGAACCATCTCCTCGCTATGTGGTACAGAAGCCATCGTCCCACGAGGGTACCGCTGCTGACCGCACACCACATGGTGCAAAGATTAGCATGGACGCGGGAACATCGCCACTGGACCCTAGACATGTGGGAAAATGTTGCCAGGACAGATGAGTCGAGATTCACTTTGGTACATGTGGATGGCAGGATACGAGTACGGCTCAAACCACATGAAGCCATGGATCCTTCTTGCCAGCAGGTTACTCTTCAAGCATGGTGGGGGTGGAATTCTCGTCTTGGGACTGTTTACGTGGACTGAAACAGGACCCTGGTACGTGTGATATCGTCCCTCACATGTCAACGTTACCGGGATATCCTGGACGACTATTTGCTACCGTTTGTGCGTCTTCAACATCCCGCTGGGACCTCATCCTGCAACAAGACAATGCACGGTGTCATCGCCCCCGAATTGTATCCGAATGGTTGAATGAACACTCCACCGACGTGTCCTCGCTTTTTTGGCCACCTAGGTCACCTGACCTCAATCCCATTGAGCACATATGGATGCCATCGAGCACATCTGGAATGCCATCAACAGAGATTTTCGAGGCTCAAACCCCCTCCTTCAAATGTTCGGAACTGTGTGAGCTTGTTCGGAGTGGTGGATCCGTATGGCTTCCCAACGCTTCCGGTGTCTTGTCGAGTCCATGCCGAGACGAATCGTCGCCGTCATCAGGGCGAAAGGTGGTGCTATACGTTACTAGACAGGTATCTCTAATTCAATTTCTCTTCAGTGTATATTAGTACATAAAAATTTACAACTACGCTTTGTTTAGCATGAGAATTATGTTTTACTGAAAGGAGAAATAAATCTAAAATGAATATAATAAACATATTACAAAACACAAAAACTATCCCTTTGTATCTCGCTATTCTAATAAATAGTAACTGCCGCTGTTTTAGAAATTTCGCGATACTTTTGGTTTCCTAACACGCTGAAATAAACCGTTTCTCGATTCTAGCGAAACTTCAAGAGCTATTGTATTTCAAACTTAAGGTAAGCAAAAAAGTGCTATCAGGTAGCGTTCCGGACAGAGTAACAGCAACAGAACCACGAACCTTTGTAGGCATGTAGTGCCATGACTGAATTTTTGCACCTCTTAGGCCTTTTTTTATATTTCGATTTAGTTTACAAGAAATTAAATTTCTACATTTCACAAAATTCTCTATTTCGCGATGGGATCCATTTAAAAAAAACGGATGTATGGCAAACTATAAATTATAACGCTTTACAATTTTTACAGCATACGCTTACCACTATCGTCCTTTTTTTACAAAAAAAATTAAGAAAAAGCCATTTCCTGATTTTTAAGCATTTTTTTAAAGACTCAAAGGAAAGAAACGAACAGCTTGTCTTCATAAGGTATTTATTGCTCAAAATGTCAGGTATAAAATTGCCCTCTGGAAAATATAAACAAGTACGAAATAAAAAACAGTAACAAGAAGTTTGAGAGAACAAGGTGTACGCAGGCATTTAAAAAAAAATAACAACAATGTAAAGGGTGCGAAAAAGAGGGCGCTCACAGGCTGCCCAGTTGAACAGTAGTAAAAATAAAAGTCTATGATTCCGTTCATAACAATAGTATTAAACTGTGTCTAAGAGTTCGCCGAAAACGAAACAAAAAAAAGACGGTAAAGCAGTACAAGATCAAAGGTAAACAATTTCAAAACAAACGTGAATTCAGAAAAAAAACTAAGTCTCACACATGGGCAGAAACGTAGGCACAGAACACTAATGAAGAACGCTTATGATGGAATAAAAAAACTAGTGGAGAGCTGAAGGTTAAACCAGCAGTTGCACGCCATTTACGACGACGTGGAACCAACGCTGTTGAGGTAACCAAATTGACATGAAGTTTTGCCCGTGCAATGTCAAATTCGAGTTGTAGGCTGGCTGTAACGGAGTTACGAAATCTGCGGAAGGGGAAACGGCGAGCTGTGTGAAAACGGCGAAGGGAAGGTTGGTCGATGCTGCGATGATTGCACAGGTAGATTGTATACTTCGCTTGAAGAATTAGGAAGTAGAACATTTGATTATTCGTGGGAGCCGACGGATAGTGGTGACGATTCACAAGGTAATGTGACAAGATGTGAAGGTGAGCACAAACTTTTTGAAGGAGAGAGAAAATCAGTGAGAACAAGGACTGAAACATCAGACACATGAAATAGGTATGCCTACAGGAGAGTGATGTCTGCTCTAAGATAACGAAATCTACGAAGACAAGAGCATAAGCTGCCGTAGCCGACAAACCTGGATGTATGTTTGTTGTGCTGGTTGGTTGGTTGGTTGGTTGGTTAGTGGATTTTAGTGGCGCAAGGGCCAGGTTTGGCCAAAGAGCGCCAGACAAAGAACTATCAGCCACAGATTTTTAAAAGCGTGGAAAATGATTAAGAGCAGACAGGCTTGGTAAAAGTTGAAAAAGAGTATGATGAAAGCTGTGAAGACAAGGTAGTTAATTAGGTTTATATAAAAATTTATTAATTTACTATTATAATTATAATTTTTTTTTTCTTTAAACACAACTACACAAAGGATGAGTCACTCTCCTCCCCCCACACTCCTCTGCAATGCTGGCAGAGAGCGGGGACGAACTGTCACTCTCTTCCCCCCATGTTCCTCTGCAATGTTGTTTGAGGCTGGGGACGAACTGTCACTCTCCTCCCCTATGTTCCTCTATAATGTTGGTTGAGGGTGGGGACCTCGCTGAGCCCGAGACAGTTGGATGGACACTGCACACCTTTGCGGATTGAGGGCCGGGTCTTCCGCACGTGCAGGCTTTCGGCTGGAAACTGGAAGAGACGGTCGGCAGCAAAAGAGAAGGCCCAGAATCAGGTATTCGAAAAATCTCGAGCTCGGGAAAAAACACCTGTGTCGCTTGGTCAGCTGTAGATCGCTTGGCAAGGGCGGCGAGAGCTACAGGGCGCGGAACAAAGGGCTGCACGGGTTGTGGCAGAGACTGAACTACTGCGGCAAAAGTACGCTGTCGGGTGGTGGGTATACCCAACTTGGCCTTGGCAGCAGGGTACGAGAGGCCTTCCAGGGTCTTGAGGCGCTGGATCGCCATCTCGTCCTTCCATTTCATACAGTTGCGGGAGTAAGCTGCATGGGCCTCACCGCAGTTAACACAGCAGGCCGCAGAAGTGCAACCTTCCCCGTCATGTTCACTGGAGCCACAATTTGCACAACGAGCGGAACTCTTACAGAAACGTTGTGAATGCCCGTACCTCTGGCACCTGAAACAGCGCAGAAGACTGGGAATGTACGGGCGAACTCCACAGACCAAGTAGCCAGCCTTGATTTCGGTCGGAACTTTCGGGGAGTTAAAAGTCAAGATGACATTTTTTGACTTAATCATGGAACCATCACGCCGGAACATCATACGACGTGCAGCAATAACACCTTGATCAGCAAGTTCAGTCACGAATTCGTCTTCACTGCATGGCAAGAGATCAAACTCCGAAATAACACCCCGAGAGGTGTTAAGAAACGGGTGAGGTGTCACTTTTACAGGAATGCCTTGAAGACTAGTGAGGTTTAGAAAAGTGTTACTCTGAGAAACACTGCAAGTTTGGACAAGCAGGTCCCCAGAGCGAAGCTTCCTCACAGACTTCAAGGGGCCAACCGCAGCGTCCAAAGCTTTAGAAATGAAAAATGGAGATCTGGTGTACAGTCTCTCATGCGGATCGATGGATTCTACAAGCAAGTGAGTAGCATGCGTAGTCACAGCAATCGAGGGGAGACGACGCTTCGGAGCGACTGGTACAGCTGCCGAAGAAGAGGTTCCACATTCTTGGTCCAGGTCATGGTCTAAAGATCGTTTAAGGGTATGAGACTTGGTAGGTTGAGAAGACGAAATAGAGGCGTTGTCAACTATCATTTTCTCAGGTGACTTAAATTTCGAGTTTTTGTTCTTGTTTTTACCCATGGAAAAAAGGAGGAAGATTCGTCTGCAGACTACTCCACCCACCACCGAGCCCTACAAGGGAGAACTGGAGGTCTGCAAGCCAAGAAAATGACGCTGGACACAGTTCTGGAGCTTATACGTTGCAGATATAGTCCGTTGGCTGTGATCACACGCACTCGGCGGACACTTCGGCCTCCGGGTACCGTCATTCCAACGCCTTTGGCATGATCCCACAGCCCCCGGGCTCACCCTGCCGTGCCATACGACAAAAAAGCCGCTAAAGCCCTGTACACAACTTGGTACATGACTTCTGACTAGAGGTGGGTTAGTCTCTAGCCTCCCGTTTACAGCGAAGCCGGGGTCGAAGAGGAGTGTTGGTACACAGGAGGCACTTATCCGGTCTCCTGCGACCTCAGCCGCCAGACATCCCATTTCCGCCTCACGGGTCTCCGCACGCGGCAAACATGCAGGTAGGTCTAGCTCCCAAACCAGCGAAAAGGAAAAAAGAAATCTAAAGAAGACAAATCCTGGCAGGGAACCTAAACGGAATCTCAGCAACCTACGAACTGAGCGGTTAATATAAAACAGTTAGTGGTGGAGGGTAACAAAACCACAAGACCGGGGTGTTAGTACATAACGTGGTAGCGATTAGGTAGAGAATACAACACGGGCAACTAGCCAGTGGAGAAAATAAATAAAAACAAAAAAGCGAGACACAAGACCAGCTCGGGATCGTGGGGCCGCGACTCCCCAACAGCTGGATGAACAGCCGTCCCTGCAAACACCAATAGCACCAAAATAAAAATCAAGCGGTGGCATGACATCAGATGTTGACCAGTCACAAGGTCAGCTCGGGCCGTGGGGGCGCCGCTCCCCAAATAACTGGAAAACCAGTTATCCCCGTGCGGGTTTGTGCTGGTTCTCCTTCTTCTCTGGTGCCAGTAGCCCTACTTAGGGAAGAGCAACTGCTTTACTCACGGCTGTCGTTAAACCCGAAATTAAAAACAATAATATTGATAAACTGGTTTCATTTCCAAGTACTTTATTGCTGATGTGAAAATTACGATTGCTATTTTCCATAACAGTTTTAAAACTGTTTTGTGGAGCATCACTAAATTCACAGAAGTGCTGCAGGTTGTGATATGATAGAAACATGGGATCATTACTTTGAATTCCTCTTACTTATATTTGTCTTTTAAGTTAGCGTTGACTGTATATGATAAAAATGTTGTTCAACTCATTCGTGATATATATAATCGCTTTCCTTGGATTTAACTTCCCAGCTAGGGAGAGAGCAAAGGAGATAATCACCCTAATAACACAAACGCCGTGTGTTAGTTAACTTCTGCTTGACCTTTTATAACTTTCAGTTCCCTTTGGCTACTTCTCTGAAATCATTGTTTTTCTGGTTGCTACCCTGTTGTCCCAATGTATAACTTGCCACTTCCAAAGGAAAAAAGTGGATATGAGAGAAGAAGAAAAACGAAAAACATGGCGTACAGATGGAAGATATACCGCTACAAAGTTCACGCGCCCGGGAGCGGACTCTAGACCGTCTAAATTTCTGTTAGCTTCATTCGTTAAATAGGAATACTTATATTAGTTTATGTTAAATATGTCAGTAGACAATTACTGTATTAAGGAATATTATGATTTGCATTAATGAAAAAAATGTAAATGTGTTCAGTGTCTGAGAATCTTTTGCTTTCTCATTAATATTAAGTTTTATTACAAAAATAAGCTCAACATTAGCATTTTAATAGACCGCTGTGTTCTAAACTTTTTCTGAGTGAAGTTTTGCAAGGAAATTGGAAAAGACAATTAATTTAGAAAAGCTGCGGTGAGAGATCTCTTCACCTCAATTACCCTTCAGGTATAAACGTATGATTCCAGCAGAGTAGAAAATTCATGGCTATTTACTATGAGAGCGATATCACATACAAACTTGCAATTGTACTTAGATGAGCAGTTGCTGAGAAAATAAATAGGGGTAATCTCCGCATCGGCATAACAACTGAAGGGTGGGTAAACTGCAGTTTTTTTACAATAACAGACGCAACTCTTATCCCGAAAATTACGGTAATAATAAAATTTGAGTTAATAACATATAATATCATTCAGAAAAACAGCCGAATTACTTTTGTAGAAAGAAAATAATTGTTTCTGATATTTATACCGATGATCCATTCAATTATGACCACTCCCAGCCTAGAGAATCGAGAGCGGCTGGAGATCGAACGGTGGCTCAAATGAAGTTCACAGAGCAGTATATATACAAACCTATGACCGGCTTTCGGTTAGTAGAGTGTTCGGAGTCAGAATGTGAAAAGCTGCTGATTTGTCGGAGTTTCATACCGGACAAACTGTATCGGCACGGTGCCTCGGAACTACGATCTCGGAAGCGGCGCTGCCTGGGGATTGTTCGCGTGCAGCTGTAGTGAGTACGTATCAAATGTAGTGCTCAGATGATCAAACGATGAACCGTTGTCCAGCCGGGTGTCGTCAGCAGCTCATTGATGCCACAGGGAAACGGAGGCGGTCGCGTATTGTTCACAGTGACCGCAGGGCCACAGTGCGATAAATTACCCACAGCTACAATATTGGTGATCAGGGCCATGTATCACAGCACACAGTTCATCGCAGCCTTCTGCAAATGGGCCTGCACAGCCGAAAACCCAGCCGGGTTCTCATGCTCAATGTACGTCGTCATGAACAACGCATGAAATGGTCCCAAGATCATTCCAAGAAAGTTGCCTGGTCTGACGAACTAAGATTCCTGGTGCACCAGGCAGACGGTCGAGCTCGGATACGAGGATTAACAACTGAGGCTGTGGCGCCTGTATGCACTGTTGGGTGGAAACTGGCAGGCAGCAGCGGCAGGGGTGATATTCTTTGGGCAATTTTTCTTGAGAACCTTTAGGCCCCATTATCCCAATAGCACAATCCCGTACATCTACCAGGTATCTAAACATCGTTGCAGACCAAGTTTACCCATTCTTAGCAGCTGTGTTCCCTGCTGGCGATGGCCGTTACCAACAGAATAATGCGCTATGCCGCAATGCCAAGATAGTCAAGTAGTAGTTTGAGGAACACGCTGATGATATTGTGTTAATGCCCTGGCCTAGAAATTTACCTGACATGAACCCAAACGAACATTTGTGGTTCGAATTGGAAACGCGGGTTCGCGCTGAATCACCGCCACCCCGAAATGTACGGAAACTAGGGACCTACTGTAGACATTATGGTACCGGGTACCACAGGATACCTGTCGCCACGTCATTGAATAGATGTCTCGCCGAGTGGCCGCTGTTTTGCAGGCTAAAGGAGTAGCACAGCTTCTTAGACAGGTGGTCATAATGCAATGCCTCATCGGTGTTATTACCAAACCAATTCTTCAAACAGCAGTCCATTTCTAAATTACACTTCACATGTGTTAACAGTATTGAGTTAATATGTAATATTTTAACGCACAATTGTATCTTAAAGCCTTCAACATTTCATAACGAGTGTAATTGCTTCAAAACTAAAAATAACTGTGTTGCGTGGTCACTTTCTAACATTATGTAAAAATATATTTACGTATACTTACTTGTTTGTCTTTATTTAAGACATTTTAAGTAAATAGAGTTAAAGCTTCTCTGAAGTCTACATGTACTGCTTCAAATATGTAGATTTTAAAATTAAATGAGCCTTCGCCGTGTCCTCCGATGTTCGTTCTAGACAGTGCGAACTGAAAATCATCGTCGAATTGGCCACTGAAGCAGAATACACCTCCAACCAGATGCATAACTTTATCGAAAAAGCCAAAACCAGATTTGTGAATCGTTTAGTGCCGCAACTTTGCTACCTTGACTCTATTCCCTACATACAAATGTTTGCTATCAACTCAAAAAGTGCTCAGGAGGATGAACTTCGATGTCACCATAAAATCTCCGGTATCTTTGTATGCAGTGCTTAAGGGAAATATCGACAAGCCACCTCTTCTCAATGTGGTTCGTGATTATCCCATCCCACTAAAACAACCAGACGGCTCCAGACGATACTACACTGCTGGCCACCCAAAATGCAACACCGAGAAGGACACAAGATAGCAAATCCAGATTTACTGGACACATAACAGCAGATACAAAGATGAAACAATTGATCTTACAGGCCCGTGCGACTTGCGGAACACGCAGACATCAATAGTTTGTGTGGCCCACATGGCTGGTAATAACGGCAGCTACACGCCGCGGCATCGAACGAAAGAGACTTTGGATGTGGGCTTGGGGTATGTCGGTCCAGGCTGCTTCCACACGTTGCCACAGTTCATCAGGCGTAGCAGCGGGTGGTGCTTGCCAGGCCACTCGGTTGCCAATCAGCGACCAGACGTGTTCGATGTGCGACTCATCGGGAGAACAGGCAGACCACGGCAGCAGTGACACCTGGTGGGCCGTGAAGAACTGTTGCACGATGCGTGTCACGTGCGGGCGCGCATTGTCCTGTTGAAACGTGGTCGTTGGCAGGTCCTGCAGGTAAGGGAGGACTACAGGCTCCCAAAAGGTCTGAGATGTAGCGGTGGCTGTTGGGTGTACCGACGATGTGTACCAGAGGGGTGCGGGCGTCATATCCAATTGCACCCCAAACCATAACGCCAGGCAACGGACCGGTATGGCGATTCATAATGCAGGCGTCATACAGTCTCTCGCCTCGGTGCCGCCACACGCGGATCACCATCGTGTGGTTGCAGGCACAAGCGTGAGTCGTCGGAGAAGACAATGTCGTGCCATTCCGTAGTCCAGGTGCGGCGTTCAACCGCCCACTGCCGCCGCACTCTCCGGTGGTGTAAAGTCAATATTATTCGGAGCAATGGGCGCAGTGCGACAAGTCCCCGCTACTGCAGACGACGTTGAATGGTACGTGCTGGCACAGGTTGTTGCGCAACACACCCTAAATCCTGCGCAAATGTTCGTGATGTGGCGGTGCAAGCCGTCAATGCCCGCCGTACAACATGCCGGTCCTCTCGTTGGGTGGTGTGCGGCTGCGGCAATCGCTCACGTCGGTCCGTCCGTCCCTCCAGCACGCACCGAATTCATACTCTTCTCACTGTGTCTAAATGTCGTCCCACACGGGCGCCGATGTCTCGGTACAATAAACCGCTGTCGCGATAAGCCACCATTCGTCCTATGTCGAACTCCGAAACGTGCTGGAATGACTGCCGTGTTGTGCGACGAGGCATCAGGAAGCTTCCCACTCAGAGGTCCGGCAGCACAACACACTTCCACTACTTACACCCCGCCTTCTGTGCACCATTCTGATAGTGCTTCTCGGTGGCATGCCGGGCGCACATGATTTGCATATGCCCTGCAATGCTAATCATTTGCATGTCCTCTCGCGGGCGACGTATGCTGCGAATTTCAGGCCAATCGGATGCTTCCTTCTTGGTGTTGCATTTTGGGTGGCCAGCAGTGTACATCGGAACGGTAAAACCTTCGTTTAGAATTAGAATTAACCAACATAAAAATAATACAAAGGACGGAAAAATTACCATTGTCCTAGCCAGAGAAGGCAAGTTCCAGTCAACTGATCCTATGTGGAATGATACAAAGAAATTAGCTTCATACTCCACACTGAAATCTACTGCCATTCGCGAAACCTTAGAGGTCATAACCAACAGAGAGGCTTGCAATGATGGTGTATCTCTAGAGTTGCCACGCATTTGGATCAATTCTTCGAATAATGCTGCTTACTGCTACATTTTCTCCCACGGTGTCGAGCGCCCAACCAACGTGACACCTCGTTTCTTCGATTTTTTTAATTTTTTGATTGGGCGTTTAACCACCACCATAAGCAACTCAGTGGGCTATAAGCAGTCGCTGGTCCTTAATTTAGGGCCAGTGGTTCCAGGGAAGGGGGACAGCCAGTGCCGTAAGGCAAACATAATATCCATGCCTCTTATGATCCGAACTTGAACTCATCTGGGACAAATGATCAGAAGCCATCGCTTAGACCACTGCGCCACCGGGGCGGCTTTTTCGAATGAATAATCACATTCGCATCTATTCATTTATTGTCCTGTCAAGTCTCCACGTTGAAATTGTTGAAGTGCCCTACTATTCAGTTGGCAGTTATATGCCTACTTTCCTTGAGAAAGCCATCTACTTGATGTGCGAAAGCTTGGAAACTTTTATTTCTATTCTACGCCAATAAGTTCGGATTACTAGTACAGTTATTTTATTTTGAGTACAGTTGGTGCATAGTTCCTTATTATTTATTAATAATATATCGATATATTATATGCAAATTATTAACGTACTGTTCGCATAGCTATCATAACAGAACTCCCTGCAGAAAGAATTTCTGGTCGCACACCTGCCGTGATATAATCTAATTCTGATTTAAATAAGTCAATATTCGACTTTGTTTTGTAAAATTAAAATCAAATTTGTATTAATTGGCAACAGGTATAATTAATGCAATCGATATAAGGTTAACCAATCGAAATATAATATCATTAGCAAAAATAGAAATTTAACCAATGCTATGACTTTCTTGATTCCTCGAGAGCATAAAGCATTTCATGCAAGTCAAATTTGTGCAAAAAGCAGTTGCATGTTAAAATTTCCATTTTAGTTTTATCAAGAAGTTTGTGCAGCCTCCCATGTATCAGCTCTTTAAGTAGTTATCTGTGTCACGACCACGGTGTATAATATTCCGGTGGTACAACTCTAGAAACAAACATCGCTCGTTAATCTCACTTGTCACTACATAACGTTTGTGGCCATCAGAAATAAGGAAACTGTAGTATATTCTTTAATTGCATTAACATTTGATCCCTTATGTCTTACGTCTGCTACCAAATGTCCGCGGCAGTTAATTTCGTACGAAGAAATTGCTGAATGGAAGTGGCCCAGGATTAGCGCCTTCATCATGAGGTAGCACTTTAGACCTTCGCTCTTTGTTATTGACTACTTATCTTTAAATATATCTGTGTGAGTTTTTAAATTTATATTTCACGAATCATTGGAAATCAACTTAATACGGAGGGGATGCTTTTAACGCTTCTCAGTATTTCTGATGTTTACTCCGAGGTATTTTTAATTGCATCTCCAATATTTTGGACCACCCCTATTAATAAATCTTCGGATCACCACTGCCCAGGTAAAACAAATCCTCCACATAATCTTAGGTTTCAATCCTAAATAGTTCCCAGTAAGACAATTTAGCCATCAAAAACAGTGCTTTCGACCCGCCACTCGCTTTAAATTCGTCGATAAGGGATTGAATTACTCACTTAAGTTTCTCTTAACCGAAAATAGTCCATCAAAAATACAAATCAAAAAGCTCAGAGAACCTCAAAAAACTTATCGTTTGGCTTATCTACACTAAGAGATGGCTCGTGTTTGAGTGTTTTGGTTTGATAATTAACTTCCTTGATACCAATGAGGCTGGAAATGGATCACCTTGATCTACTGCTTAAGGTGCATATATTTATTTGCACTGCTTAGTGCCTCGTACCCGAAGCTCAGGCCTGAATAATCCATATAAGACAGTTTAGCCATAAAAAGTTGTGCTTCAGCTTCCCCCGTTTTTAATTCCTGGATACATTCCTGCATTACTCTATAAGTTTCCCTTATCCGAAAAGTAGTCCTTCATAAATACCAACCAAAAAGCTTAGGGAACCTGAGAAAACTTAATGTTTAGCTTGTCTGTGTTATATATGGTTCATGCTTGCCTGTTTTGGTTTGGTAAATGTCTTCCTCCACGCCGATGGTGTTCAAAATGGACCAATTTGAGCCACTGCGCAAGGCGCATGTATCCATCCGCTACGCTTAGTGTTTCGTACCCGAAGTTCAACACAATACCCAGGTAAGGTAAAAACTCCACATTCTGATCAGTAGCAGGCACTACCGATATTGGTGTGTTTTTAGCTCAAATGATATGTAAGAACTACCTATAATACAGCAGAATTATCAGAAAAACAATAAATGCTTGCTTCTAGTTCGGGCAGTATGATCGTCTTTACAACTCTTGACACTTTACCAAGCACAGACTTCCCGGAAGAATCGCCATTAGGAATTTGAAGCCTTATTATATAGGTATTCTTAAAAGAAAAATAATCGGCGCATACGATTAAATAACAAACAGTCAAAATCGGAGAGTAACGTAAAACGCATTTCTGAAACGTTTCTTGAGAAAAAACGGGAAATCTAAAGTCCTTTTTAATAGGAATGCGGTGAATACTGTGAAGCAGTAAGACTCCTAAGATCCTGGTAAAAATAAATATAGAAGATTTTTCTTAAATTTCCGGGAAAGCATTACATCCAATCAAAAAACGAGAGAGCTCAATAAAATGCTGAGCAAGTGATGTATGTCTGTAATTAAATTTTTACCATTTCACTAGAAACGGAAAGAAATTTAATACACAGGGTAATTCAAAATGATTTATCTGATTTCAAATGACAGTATTTTATATGTTTCAAAATATACTGCGATTAAATTAACTTAGGATAAAGAAAAACTGCCCAAATTTTGTTTTCATAGCTTATAAACGTTCTATGTGACTTCCGTTGGTCACGCGAACTACGTCGATGCGATAATCAAATTCCTCCCATGCGTGATAAAGCATGTATATTTTCGACGATTGCACAGCACTATGAATGCTACCTTTGAGTTCATATAGCGTTGTGGGAAACAGTGTCACATACGCCTTTTCCTTGACGCACCCCATAAAAAAGAGTCGCAACGGATCAGGTTCGGAGATCAGGCAGGCCACCTCTAAAGTGCCTTGTCGTCGTGTCCACAACGACCATTTCAGCTGTTAGGAAGCTGTTCGTTGAGGTAACCGCGGCTTTCTTACCGCTGTTCGTTAAAATCGCGCTCAGTTTCAATTACTGTATGTGGGTTTTCCGTGCCCTATATGCAAATGTTGGGACGGTTGACCTTGCCACTTAAATGGAATGTTGCTTCGTCACTAAACACGAAGAGTGGATCAAATTCGTCGTCTTCCATCACATCCCACATGACGTTTTTCACAATGACAGCCTTTCGCCCAAGTGCAGATACAAGAGTTACATTGCGCCATCTAGCGGTTACATTCCTAAACTCGGTGCGTTTCTCTTCATTTTAATGTGTGGTACGCTAATATTACCTTGATTTTTACAGAGCTATGATCTAATGAAATCGGACGAATAATTTTGAATTACCTTATACTTTATTACATGTGAGTTAGAGTTGTAAGCCTAAACACGTTAATATTTCGGTACACCGAACATAGGGTAGATGGGTGCATAAATTAGTATCGCGAATTCAGTTTTTGCAATGTACCATGAACATCTCGACGCTCCGCCCTACCTTGTTTATCATTTATAGAAGTAGATGTTACGTTTCCTTGCGTGTTGCGCTCGATACCTTAAAGAATACCTTTTGTGGGTGTGAAACGAGAAATGAAGTCGCTATTCTTAGAAATGAGATTACAGACCGGGCTTTAACAATGTGAAACGTGGAACTGCGTAAGAACAGCGCGTGACCCGGTGAGACTTCAAAAACTGAGCTATGTAGTTATCATAAACATTCATTATGCATGTGAGTATGGCAATAGGTCCAGACACTCATTCTGTCATTGGAAAAAGTACCCACTCCTCTCCCGCAAAAAAATATAAAGGGCAAAGTAGGGTTGCAGTTTTTGAGTTTTCAGATTGTTAGTACTAATTTCCCTCTTTTCAGTAGTAGTCCTATCCTGTGGCCAAAATAAAATCCAATGTGGTTCGTACGCTTATGAGAATATAAACCACCGTGAAAAAATTATAATAACACAGCCTCCACTCGTGCTCGTGAAACGCTTCCAAATTCAAATTTTAGAATTACACGCTAAGAGTGGAAAACCTGGTAGTAGTAGCTTGATCAAAAACTGCTTGGCGGACACACACACACACACACATGTTATTCTTCGAAATTTATTTTTATTCTTATGGTTTACTCGTTTTCAAGTTAACTCTTTTTCATAAGGTAAACATGGCACTTTTTCCATGTTGTGTTTTATTTTATTCTTTTGTCTATTTTCTTACTGTTAAATTTGTTCTCTTGAAACTATTTATATTGAAAATTCGGTAAATGTGTAGATTAGCGTCCAAAATATTTTTCGGTAAAATATCAGCACCTGGAAAAAGTGCGATGTACAGATTTTAGTGTATGAAAATTAATGGCAAATGCTGCAGAAATTTCATGTTTAAAATGCGTTTTAAATATTTGTTATCGTAATTTTGACCTGTGAGTCCGACGCTGTGAAGAGAAGCTGCGGTAGGCCTAACGCATCTCTCTGGCGAAGATGTGAAGCTTTGGCCCGTTAACAGGGAAGTTCGTTGCTGTGCCGAAATGACGGGCGGAAGAGTACAAGAGGAAGAGATTACGTTGTCGGCAGGAGAGCGATAAATGTTGTTGTGATAAGCTACAGAAAATAGGTCCACATCATCCACCCTTTATTTTGTTGTATCCTGTCCGTTGTTGGCAGCAAAAACCGGAGTAAACCTCTGCGATGGGCGAAAGATACGTATCAGTGAGATAGAAACTGACCTGCGAACAAGCTATTAATAGGAGAACCAAAAGTGCAGTGCCACAGAAAATTAGTTACGAATGGAAGCCGTTCCAAACAGAATCGAAAGTTATAGTTCTCCAGTTTTCTGAACAACATAGAAAAGCATATTAGTACTTTCTATTTCGAATCAGGGAATCATATTCGAAAGAACGAAAAAATTCTCAACATCTGCTTTAAAAACAGTGACAAAACATGAATGAACTATATTGTGTAGCGTATGAGTATAACATGATTCGCTCTCCTGGCAAAAAGGTTCGCGCTTGGACTTGTATTCGTCTGTGAGTGAATTACACGCCGCAGCGAATTTTCCTTTCAACGAAGCAAAGCTTCACATCTTCGCAGCAGCAATACGTTAAGCCTACCGCAGCTTCTCTTCACAGCGTCGGACTCACAAGTCAATATTACGATAAAAATCTTTAAAATACATTTAAAATATGAAATTTCTGCGCCATTTGTCATTTATTTCCATACCCTAAAAATCTGTGAGTCGCACTTTTTTCAGGTGCTGATATTTTTCGGACGAAATAATATAGGACGCTAATCTACACATTTACCGATAATTCTGTTCTGTTTTCGCGCGCTTACATGTTCTATGGTGTTTTGATGTTCTTGTTGATGTGTACCTGATTGTGGTTCCTTAGATGCGTTGCATATATCATCATCGGCAACCAGTCGCTCCAGCATATTTTCAGATTTCATCCACCAGTCTGTCACGTAGACTTCATCTGGGTCAAGCATCTCAATAGACCAACGTTCCCGAGGAAGAAACGGAAATTACGTGACCCTTATCTTGGCTCTTACTAGGCATTACTTTTCACGGAACCCAAAATCTTTCTTGCTGTCTGTGGATTGGGTGGCTTTTTGCTGGATCAGATCAGATGGTTTTACTTAGCAAGGATTTGTTTTGGGATTCGATAAGATTGCGTTATTAAGCAACTACTTATATTGTAGACTCGCTTGTTCTATCCACAGCTGAGAATATAACTGACCTCAAAATTAGGGTAAATGTGCAGATTAGCGTCCTAATATATTTCGTCGGAAATATATCAGCACCTGGAAAAAGAGCGACGCACATATTTTAGAGAATGGGCATTATTGGCAAATGGTGCAGAAATTTCATGTTTTAAATATCTTTTAAAGATTGTTATCGTAATATTTACCTGTAAGTGCTATGCTGTGAAGAGACACTGCGGTAGGTCTAACGCATCGCTACCGCGACGATGTCAAGCTTTGCTTCGTTGAAAGGAAGGTTCATTGTTGTACGGAAAACACTGGCGAAAGAGTACAAGAGAAAGTGGTTAAGTTGTTGAGAGGAGACCGATACATCTTGTAGTGATACGCTACAGAAAATAGGTCCAGAATATCTAACCTTCATTTTGTTGTATCCTGTACCTTGTTAGCAGGAAAAACCTCTTCGATTTGTAAAAGATACGTACCAGTGAGATAGAAACTGACCTGCGAACAAAGTATTAACAGCAGAAGCAAAAGTACAGTGCCACAGTAAATCAGCTATGAATGGAAGCCGTTCAAAGTAGAACTGAAAGTTATAATTCCCTAATTTTCTGTGCAACATAGAAATGAATATTCGTATTTTCTATTTGGAATGAGGAAATCGTGGGCGAAAAAGAACGAAATATTTCTCAGCATCTACTTTAAAAACAATGACAAAACATGACCGAACTATATTCTGTAGCGTATGAGTACATGATGCTTTGCTGTACTCGCAAGAACCTACGCGGCTGCACTTGTAGTCATTCGCGCGTGAAGGACACTCCGCAGAGCATCTTCCTTTTAACCGAGCTAAGCTTCGCATTGTCGCCGTACCGATGTGTTAGGCATACCGCAGCGTCTCTTCAAAACATCGTACTTGCAAGTAAATATTACGATAAAATCTTTGAATGACATTTAAAATATGATTTTTCTGCACCACTTGCCATTAATTTCCATACTCTAAAATGTGTACGTCGCACTTTTTTCAGGTACCTATATTTTTCCGACGAAAAAATTTAGGACGCTAATCTACACATTTACCAAAATTATGAATATGTGGTTTAATTGCATGAGCACTGCTTATACCACTAGAAAATGCACTGGTAGCATTAGTGCTTTACGAAAGCATCTTGCTAATAACATTAGCAAAAATGTTGCCAATGTGAATGAACACTGCTTTTTAAGAGTGCTGTGGAAAGTAGTTCTGAGGTTCAACGTGTATCCCTCCGCGACGTTTGCCGACTCGTTTTCTTGAGGTTTGAGGGAGTGGCCTTTGCGAGCTAAAGCACGGACTTCTAGTTTTGAACTGAGGATATAATTAGGAAGCCGATAATATAAATATTTATGCGATAAATCTATCGGTGTCTTCGTATAAGTTTCAGCTTTTGAAACTTTGTGATTACAGGAATTTCGAAGTTCTGCGGCCCAACTTTTGCTTGTGTTTTTTTCTAAAGCTTTTCTACATACGAACAATGGCTACCCTTTTGGAACTTTGGATTACACGTGATCTCCATTCACAAACCAAGTGCTCTTTGTATAATAACGACACAACTTTAAAATACATCTAAAACAATTTAAGAAGTACCATGGTTACCAGCTATTTTCAAATTATTTCTATTATTTCTGATGGCGTCTGTCTTCACACCGCTAGTTAAACTTTTATTCATTTAAAATGCTTTGCACTTTTTTCTTTCAATTTAGCTTAATTTTAAAGCAAAATCATTTTGGTTTATACTATGATCACCTATAACACGAAATAAGTCAAAGCTAAGGAAAGTTTTAAATTGACGAGGAACTTGCCTTTGGTGTAATAGCAAACGTGACAATCTAAGGAATACCGGCCCTTCCTCTCATATATACCAACCACAGCGTGATCCTTGGCGGCTCCCAGAAAAACGAAATTACAAAATAAAGGAAATTTGAGTTTCTCTCACTAATCAAAACTACAAGCAAGAGGGAGGAGACTGCAACTCAAAGCTGTTGGATGTAAAGGAGAAACGATGAAAGAAAAGAGAAGGGTGACGAAAGAAGAAAAGTTAACGAAACGGTGACGAAATCAGGAAGATGAACAAAACGGTGACGAATGGAGAGATGTGAACGAAACGGTAACGAATGGAGAGATGTGAACGAAACGGTGACAAAATAAGATAGGTAAACGAAGTATTGAAGAAACGAGAAAACCGAAAGAAACGGTGACGAAAGGAGATAGGTGCATGAAACGTGACGAAAGGAGAAATGCGAATGAAACATGTACGAAAGCAGAAATTCTGGGGTAAAATGTCACCATAATTTCAGGATGTCGGTTCTGATGAAATAGAAACGCAATGGCTAAAGGAGATTTGCTGTGTTGTTATGGAGACGTTAAAAATTTAAAATTACCTACTGAATATCCGTAGATGAATCTAGCTAAGGGAATTCGAAGCTGGAATCCGCAAACTACCTGTAAATTAAACATGGTGCCAGTATTACTAAATACTATAGCCATTTTAAATTGGCTCATGGCTAAAGGTTGTTAACATTGCTGTTGGCACTGGTCTTAACTGAAACATCAGGTTTTCAAGATTTTGTAATATCAAAAACAAAATGTAGAGAAAGACTATTATGAGAACAACTCGTGTCATATGCATGGCTAACTATTGGCATTGGTTTAAAACTGCTATTGCTCTGGTTAATTTGGAACTTTAGTATTGCAGACTATTGGTAAAAGAACACATTGCTCTATGTAGTGGAAGTTGAATTTCGTTGTCTAAGTATTTTTCGTAACATACAAATGTTGCTGGCATTGGTTAAACTGAAATATCGAATGTTGAAGTGCATTTTAAAAATAAACTGCGCCATGAACCGCAAATGGAATTTTTAGGGGCTCAATATTTTAGTGAATAAACATTTCTATTTGCAATGGAGAATTTTAAACTTGAATGTTGAAGACAGAAGATAAAACTACTGCTAGCTCTAAAAACAAAAAAGTTCTGGCTATAGATTGGACGTCGTTTTTGGGAGCTAAATGTCTACGCGGTGTTACAAGGTCAACTGTTTAATAAAAGGAACATCTTAGGAATAGTGTGTTTGTGTATTGTCTTTTGGCAACCATTATAGTACTAGAAACTAATGTTACTTAAATTTTAAACAAAATATTTTTTTTCAATTACATTGTCATTCACTTTTTTGAAAAACAGTTCAGAGCTATGTGCATTTGAACAGAAGGAATATGAGCAGGTCTTACTGTGTATGCAGAATTAGTTTGAAGTTTGATTCTACAACCGTCATTAGTCCATGAATTTTTATAGCATTAAATCAGCTCAGATATAACAATTTTTTTTTCGAATTGTAGCTATCCCACATAAATAGCTTTCTTATTTCTCTTTCTTTTTACTGCATATTTTTAATTTCCTGCCTGTCAATAAAAAGGACAGCGAAAACAAAAAATGCGATTAACTTCCATTGCAGTACTGATATAAATGTCTTCTTTTACTTGTGTTTGGGTTTCGTTAATCCAAGAGTTTGGCATGCAAATCCAGAAGGAAAAACAATATTTTTCCCGTTAACTATTCTTAGAATTCTTTCAAACCCACATTACTGTCGTAAAGAGTTCTTGTAAGCAAAGGGACTACATTTTAACTGCACACTTAAAGTTTTAAATGTGTAGTTTATAGGTATTCCACACTAACAGTTTATTGGTATTTTACGTATTTCTTTTGATATCTTCCGCAGAATTATGTACAAACATGTTCTCAGAAAGAGCGACACTATCTTCAAAACGTAAGATAAGATGTTGTGAAGTATGAAAAGGTACGAGATTGGTGTATTTCTTTTCCTCAGTCCAGTTGCTTGATTGTGAACAGGTGTTTCATTTTATGACTTGCAAGATTTAAAATTACGTCTTCGTTTTCCATGTGTTTGCATTATTGTTACTTTAATCAGGCTAAAGCGCAATGTAGACTGTCTGAAGAGTTGTCATATCATTCCATTTATTTTGTTCCATATTTCTTGTGTTATTACGCCCCCAAATATGTTCAATATTTCCTGATTCAATTCTTGCAGCTCTCATTATTCGGAGCCAGAACCACATCCCAGGTGATGGCATTTTATGAAAATTAGGTTTCTATGAAAATGATAAAAATGTTTTCAGTCTATGAAAATCGTTAAGAGTCCCAGATCCTGTTATGTAGAGTGCAACACTCCATATGAAAGACCAGTGTTTTATTATTAAGTAATACACTATCTACCAGCAAGTAATTGGACACCTGTGATAGCAAAGGAAAACAAAGTTTATTCACCTTCAATAGTTGGTGGAGCCTCCACGAGCGGCGATTATAGCTGCGACCCTCCGGGGCATACTGTCAACCAGGCGTTGTATGACGGCTAGCGGTATTTTCTTCCACTCGGTTTGGAGAAGGCAGGTCAGTTCCTTCACCGATTTTGGACGGTAGGGCACCCTTAAGTCGACGCTCCAGCTCGTCCCAGAGGTGCTCGATAGGGTTAAGGTCCGAGCTCTGCGCATGCCAGTCTATTCGATTAACCCCATTGTCACCATACCAAGCCATGGTGGACCTTGCAACATTACGGGTGGCATTGTCATCCTAAAAGTAACATCGGCTCACCCCGTAAAACTGCCAAAACGTAGGAAGTGCATGGTCATCCAAAATGGTGCGGTAGGTTTTGGCGTTGAGTCTACCATGAATTGCGAAGAACGGTCCCGTGCATAAGCAGGAGAAACACCCCTATAACATAATTCTAAAGCCGCCGAAATTCACAGTTGGCACAATACATTCCGGCAGGCGGCGTTCTCCAGGCAGACGCCAAACCCAGACTCTGCCATCCGATCGGTAGAGGGTGAAACTTGATTCGTCACTTCAGAGAACTTGTTTCCACTATTCAACGGTCCACTGTCAACGTTCTTTGCAACACGTTAGCCGAGCAGCGCTATTGGACTTGGTGATCAAAGGCTTGTGGTCGGCAGCACGTCTATGATAACGGAGCAGATGGGCTTCCTTACGGATGGTATTCATCGAAAGAACACTCCCGGATGCCTGTTGAAACTCCTAGCGGATATGACCCATCGATTTGGCGCGGTTCTTCCGAATTTCTCTGGCCAGAACCCGTCGGTCCCTAACTCCCAGTTTTGTGGGTCTGCGGGTCTGGGCACATTCCGACAGTCCCCTCTCATCTTCCACTTGCCAATCACATTGGCCCCTGTCGATTTGTGGGTACTTCAACTCGCTGGATATGTTACGTATGGATCGGCCATTTCTCTGATACCCGACGATTACACCTTTCTCGAAATCAGAGAGCTCCGAACTGCGTGGCATCTTGCATGCGAAAGGTTGCGTTGTTGTTTCCCACACGATATTTAACGGCGGCAGACGTGAGTTGCATCAGGGCCGCAGATATCGTCGATTGCAGGATTGTCCAATTACTTGTTGGTAGATAGTGTATTAGGATGCATGAAATAATTTCGAAGTGAAATTCGCCATGGCCTGTTCTCTTCTTAATATCACGACATCATCACCTTGACATCTGCTGTAGAAAGGTTACCAAAATAACTGAAATCATCTACTCGTTGGTCTTCTTTTTCCACAAATGCATTAATTATTTGTTTTCCATGATTTGCGGATTTCGTTACTGCTGATACTTTATGGCCGATCTTCGATTTCAAATTATTCTTTAGGACTTTGTTGATATACGCCGCCAACAAACTTATCGTGAACAATAGTGAAATTCCCTAAATACGTGGCTTCAGTGAATAAACAAAGACATGGCTTTTCCCTCTTTTATCAACACATAGCAACCGAAAAATTGTTATTCGGCCAGTGCTGGGATCGTACCCCAGATTTCTCTATATTTAGCCGAGTGCGTTCGCCTTACGCTACAATGGCTAACAATAAACGAGAATATGTGAGTGTAACTGACAGCTTTACTCGGCCAGACATCGAGAGATCTGGGTCACGATCCCAGCAGTGGCCGGATAACAATTTTTCGGTTGCTATGTGTTGATGAACGTAGAAAGAGCGATGTCTTTGTTTTTAAACTTATCATATTGCAGAACTTATCATCCCTATTTATTCCGTCTCCTTTACTTTCAGGGATTTTCATCAGTCTCTTTTCTATGTATACTTAAGTAACAGGTAGATATTAAATGATAGAACAAAAAGCAGACGGACAAGTGCCATTTTAATTTATATGCATATCTATTATGTTGGGACAGCTTTACAAAATGTCACTGCAAAGGAAACCGAGGTAAACGAAGGAGAGATAGCTGCAGTTTTTGAAAGATTCATGATTGAAGCAAATTTTAAAAAAGTATGATAGTAGGCTCTTGATGGGAAAATGCAAGAATTTCAGAAACGGAAAACATTCATTGATCACCAGATAACATCTAAGGACCCTACCCAGTCCAATCTTTGAGCTCTTAGAAGTCTTCGTAACCTTCAGGCTTCCCTCCACATTGCTATTTCCAACCAGATGCACACACCCTGGGACCATGGATTCCAGAGCTTTTCGAAAAACGTAAAGCACACAAAGCTGAGTTACCCATTCGACCCCTGGGTTCAGCCTTCGATAGTTCCACCCGCCCCCTGGAGAAAGCTCTTACTCTATTTCTTCTTGGTCTAGTAGTTTCACCTGAGTATTCTATTTTGGGTTACAGGTAGGCCGTTCAGAGGATTAAGACCTTTCCTTATTAGAACCCACCCCTTTTCTAATGACTTCTCTCGATGTCAAATCTCACTTCCCTAGTATTCCGGAACCTGTTGTTAACGATATAATTGCTCTTGAACTCTCCACTCGTTTTCACTTTCCTGACGCAGAAATTTAAGCAATACTTTCTAGCTTAAACATAATCCATGAACGCTCTTACTTCAGGTTAAACAATACTATTTACAGACAGTGTTCGAGGGCCCCTATGGGGTCGTCACTTTCTCCTCTTCTCGCTGAAGTCCTTTGGCAGGACCTGATTACTAGGATTCTGTCAACATGCCGTACTAACTTTCTACGCTTCATCAAGTATATGGACGACATTTTATTCTTCTGGCACCACGCCCTCGCAGAATTAAAATTGTTTGCAAATTATTTTTCATCCACCTATCCTTCATAGAAATTTACCGTTAAGGTTGAGATTAATGGTCCGTTCCCCTTTCTGGATTCATTATTACTCGTACCTCTACTTTTACTTCTATCTCTTTTAGTGTTTACAGGAAATCTTCTTAACTCCACATTCTTACTCCAAATGGTTCTTGTCATCCTACGTTTTATAAACGTTCTCCTTTCTAGTCAAATGGGCTTACACTCACTCTTCTAACTCCGCCATTCGAAATGCTGAACTTAACACTATAAAGAACACTGCTATGCCATTTGGCTACTCCAGGCATTTATTTGGTCGTATGAATTGGATATATCTTTGTACTCATTCTTCTTCTTTACTTAGTGCATCTCACTCATTTACATTCGTAGGTTCCACGCGGTTTAACCCTATGTTCCCGTTCCCTTCAATTGGCTTGTCGACCTTTTGGCATTAACTTTGGATTCAACACTCAAAATCTATTTTCAATCATCAGAAAGGACCTAGGTAGGACAGAAGATCAACATATGCATGACAATTATAACATTCCTCTTAAAACCCGGACCAACAATGAGAAGGACACTTGCTGTATTGGCTCCACAGCTCTGACACTCAAAGTCCTGTTGTCAAAATATCAATATTAGATTAAAAATGGTGCAGCTTTCACGGCATTGCCCCAGAAAGTTTTCCATGGGACTCAAGAACCAGTATATGGAAACAAATTCCTGTCCTTGCCACCTGTTCATCTAATTGTCAGGTATTGTTTACCGAGAGCCTTTACATTCATAAAATGAACTCTGTCTGCTGTAATGACATAAACCATATGCTCATATTTTTCCCGTGAAGGTTGGCACCGGAGTTGCAGCTTCGAGACACTAGTCAACATAACTAAAAGGATGTCCTCATTTCCACTATTATGATTGCACTTTTCAGCCAATCGCACACTTGTATTTCATTGCATTGGAAATCGAAACACATTAGAGCACATACAAGACGGAGACATTTTCAATCTAAATAGTGCATTGTTTTATTAAACGTAAAATGTTCGTAATTTTTTCTGTAATTCTATATAAAACAATACAAATGCAAGGGCAACTATGATGATCGTAGCAACTTCCCATTTCAGTTCGCATTTGTGTCAATTTTAATTTTAATTAGGAAGTGCAAATTTTCCGTCTGGAATAATATACCAAAGTTTACGCGTATTCTTTTCTATCAAAAAACAATATTATATGTCAGTGCTTTATGTGCTTTACGTTTACGAAATTCAGTAACAGTGATCAATTTTCTGTGATTTTATGTATTGTGTCATTACCATGTTAACAAAATAAAATCATCTCCCGTGTCCGATGGGGTTTTAGAGATTTCCTTGAGTTGAGTTCTTTTTTTTTTTTTTTTTTTTTGATTGAAGGTTTAACGACCACCGTGAGCAACTCAATGGGCTATAAGCAGTCGCCCTTCCCTAATTTAGGGTCACTGGTTCCAGGGAAAGGAGAAGGCCAGTGCCGTAAGACAAACACAACATCCATGCCTCACCGGGATTCGAACCCGGACCCCTTTCGGACGAATGATCACAGGCCATCGCTTAGACCACTGCGCCACGGGGCGGCTGAGTTGAGTTCCAGAAATACACAATTAACATGGTTTAAATCGCACACTCCGATTCTAGTAGTGTAATGAAATATTGTGAGGTCCCACCAGAAAGTTAATCATCCTTTTATCTAGCGTACTCACGCTTTATACGCTACCTTAGGCAGGAACCGACTCGGTTATCAGATCGATTGTCACGGTATCAAAGTGCTTGGGTTCAAGCCAGCACTTTGATACATATTTTACTATTTTACTTATTAATCGCCACAAAAAGGTAAGAATAGTGATGCTGGCAATAGGGTTTTGACAACACAAAGCCTTGGAGGGCTTCTTTTAAGGGAAAATGGTGAAAGTTCGTACTTAGTAAGGAAAGGAAAAAAAGCGAATGATGAGTTTGCTAAGATCTACGGTAAGAAATAATCTTTCCAGCGAAAAGCATATGTACAAATTAGATGCACCTATCTTATGAGTATTTACTCTACTATCCTAACTATTTAAGGGGAACATATTGTGACAACCCTTCCCCCTCGCATAATTAATTGGCGAGAGGCGTGGTTAATTAACGGTAATTGAAACTTGATTGTGGGTTTTAATTAACAGAGAGTTATAAATTTAAACACTTGCGAGGAGCGGTGTATTAAGAAAAGATCTGCTAGCACTTTGAATTCAAGTGGCGAGTTGCAGGTGTTTGCCACGAGAACAAAGAGCCCATAAACGGAAATTAGACGGGTCAGAGTTTAAAAGCTATTTCCCATGACTCAAAAGTGTTTGGACGGCAAAAGCGTTTGAAGCTTTTGTCTGTGCCGCGCGCTAAACAATGGTAAAGCTCTTAGACTTGAAGAGAGGTTTATAATAAATGTTGGAATTCACCACTTACCAATTTCTTGGAGAGGGTAGATTGTTGTTGAAGACAGATCCCGTTTGATATCCGAGAGAACTGGGCCTCGATTTTTGCTCGTGCTAAAAAATGCCTGCCGTCCGTCTGCGTGCTCTTACAATTTTGCGCATAAGAAGGGAATCCAGCTGAAAAGCATAAGCTAATGAATAATAACCACCAGATTTACATAAAAACTTTCTGACCCTCGCCGAAGCATCAATACCTGTCCGAAGGAGCCATTTCAGGTGAAATGCAGACATAGAAATAATAATTACGGAATATCGCCTCAGTCATGCAGAGAGAGAGAAGAGAAACGCCAACCTCGGGAACCGCAGAGGAACCCAGCCTCCCTGCAGAGCCTCTTCGTAAAGAAAGCGAGAAGAGAACTTTTGTGAGTGTGTCTGAGTACGTGTGTTCAGCGACTAGGGATGATGTCGTTTTGACCAAGAGACCGTAGGCAACGCGGCCTTATCCAACAAGGAAAAAGAGCTACCCGTAGTCCCAACATATTAGTGAAGCGAGTGAGTGTTTGTGTTGTTTGGTTCATCCATACTGTGGATACTCAAGGATTTATGTAAGTACTTTTTACGAATACTTTTATTTGCGGCCCATTGTGAACGAACAGACTTTTCGTTAGGACATATTTTCTGAAACACCGAAGAGGGCCAAAGGTGGCCGGAAATTATAACTTTCTTAATTAGATGAAGAATCCGGTGTAATTTATGCATGTACCTATTAAATCCCTGTTTTAATTGTTATACTGTGCCTCCATTGGTTTATTGGTGTACTGTATCGGCTAATTGGCTAACGAGGTATTGGCGGATCCAGTGATTCGAATCGCAGTCCGGAAGTGATTGGGCATCCTGACAACTAAGGCCCAAAGGACGCAACAAAAGTGGTGATCAGCAGTGGGATCCGTATTGTACTTTTTTTGATTGGAGGTTTAACGACCACCGTGAGCAACTCAATGGGCTATAAGCAGTCGCCTGTCCCTAATTTAGGGTCACTGGTTCCAGGGAAGGAAGAGAGCCAGTGCCGTAAGACAAACACAACATCCATGCCGGACCGGGATTCGAACCCGGACCCTTACGGACGAATGATTATAGGCCAGCGCCTTAGACCACTGCGCCACCGTGACGGCGTATTGTACTTTAGAAACACAGTACAACCGGAGCACAGTATTTATGCCAACTTTTGCAACTTGCATAATAAGTTGAGCACAAAGTTTCAAAAAATGTAAACGATTACTAAAATATTAGATGAACTGAAAGTTGAACTCAGAAATGGACTAAAAACTTCCAAAGAAAGTATTGATCAGCAGCTCAAACAACAACAAGAAAGTTTTGAGCAAAGCTTACAACAGCAGAAAGAAAGTCTTGAGCAGCAGACGGGCAGCATAAAGCAGCTGATAGCCAGAATTGGGGGGTATGAGGAAAAATTTGATAAAACAATAGAAGATACCAACTTGCGTTTCGATCAGTTGGAAATTGGGCAGGTAAAATGCGTAGACCAAATATAGCAATGTACCCAAAATTTAGAGAGCGTTCGTAACTTGTGCGAGACTCAATGTAGAAATGTAAAGGAAAAACTTTCTGGGGAATTTAATGGTACTAAGTTAGAACAAATTAAATTTTATAGGGATATTGAGAAAAGGGTACAACATTGTGAGGCAATACTAAGTTCGTCGGAATTTAAGTCACCGGGAGTGATGAGCGAATCTTTGAGTAGGCCGACCCGAATTAAACCAGGTGCGTTTGACGGAAAGACTAGCTGGGGAGTATACAGGACCCAGTTCGAAATGGTTTCGAGTGTAAACGGCTAGAGCGAAAGGGAGAACGCGTGCGCCCTTGCGGCATCATTGAGGGATGCAGCTGCTGATATCATACAAACTTTCTCGGAAGAAAGATGTTTAAAATATTCCTGTCTCGTTGCTGCTCTGGAACTCAGATTTGGGAAGGAACATTTAAAGCAACTCCGTGTTCTTCAGTTGAAAAGTTGCAGGCATGAGGTCAACGAGTCACTACAAGAGCTCGCGACCGACATCGATCGCATGAGAAGGCTTGCGTATGGGCAATGTACGTCGGATATACAGGAAACGATGGCGCAGCAACATTTTGTGGAAGCGATTTCTGATCCAGACATTCAGCATTCAGTGCGATTGGCGGATTGTGACTCACTTAAGTCAGCCGTCTTGCATGCAATGAAATTTGACTTTTCGCGCCATTCTAGGTGTTCAAGAAAAACAGTTCGTACGCGACTGTAGCAGAAAGTCCGATCAATGCATCAGTCGAAACTAAGCTCGAAGAGCATTTGGATCTCCTTCGCAGAGATATTAAACATCGTTCTGTTACGTCTCCTGGCCGGGAAAGAAGTGATATGCCGTCTAGAAAAATGGAGTGCTGGTATTGTAGAAAAGAGATCATCGCAGTATTGAATGTAGAAAACGGTTGAGTGTAAAAAAAGTCGAAGGAACAGGCTTCGGGAAACCTTCAGAAGTCAGTTTCGAGGGGCGGGAATTGACGCAGCAAAAGCAGCCCCGCACGGTGAAAGCGCACGTCACAGGTCTTTCTGGGGATTACAGTGGTTTAACAGTTGAGGGGATGATAAATATAACTAAATGCCAATTTGTGCTGGATACTGAGGCGGATATTACATTACTCCGTCCAGATTTTTTCGAGAAAATTAAGGAACCTGCAGATTGTATGAAGAGTAAGCAACGGGTTGAGATTCAAACTGTAAATGGTGATGGTTTAGTGGCTCTTGGAACCGCCGGCGTCGATATACGAATTGGAAATGAATAATGCAGATATACGGCAGTGATTGCTGATATCGTTGAAGAATGCATCCTGGGTCTCGATTTTCTTAGTGAGAAAGGATATGTTTTGGACCTTAAGAATGGAACCCTGAAGACGGAACATGAGGAAATGGTTCTCATGAGGAGTCAACATGGGCACCTGTGGTCGCAAAGGGTCACAGTTCCCGCAAAAGAAAAGTGCGTGTTACCAGCAAAAAGTGAAACAGTTCTGGCAGGTTGTTTGCCTGAGCTTTCACTAGAATTTCCGATGGCATTATGCGAAATGTCCGAAATTTGCCCGTTACCGAAAAATGTACTTGTAGCGAGAGCGCTGGTAAAAACAGCACATTGCATCCCCGTAAGATTAGTTAACCTGGGTGACGTCGATGTGAAGATAAATGAAGGGTTAGAACTTTGTTCCTTGAATCCTGTAATTTCGGCGCGTAGCAGCAGAGTGAGGATCCCACCCCACTCGAGCGTGGGAGGGAGCGGCGAAGTGCCGGAGCATTTGCGTGACCTCGCAAGGGAGGCAACGGCGAGCCTGAGTACGTTAAAGTTTGGAGAGTGGACCGAGATGATATGCAAATTCGCCGATGTTTTTTCCGCAAGTGAGGATGATTATGGACGAACTAATGTCCTTTTCCATAAAATAGATACGGAAAATAGTGCTCCAATTAAGCAACCGCCTAGACGTTTACCTTTAGCTAAACGAGCAGAAGTGGAAGAGATGTTAAGAAATATGGAGAAGCAAGGAGTTATAGAACCTTCATTTAGCCCGTGGGCATCTCCTGTTGTTTTAGTCTCTAAGCCTGACGGTACGACTAGATTTTGTTTAGACTACAGGAAACTCAATGAAGTAACTCGTAAGGATTCCTGTCCACTACCTAGAATAGATGACACATTGGATCATTTGGCTGAATCTGAGTGGTTCTCCACGTTCGATCTAAAAAGTGGCTATTGGCAGGTGGGTATGCATCCAGATGATAAGGAGAAAACTGCCTTCACGACAGGTAACGGTTTGTGGCAATTTCGGGTAGTGCCCTTTGGATTGTGTAATGCGCCTGCCACAATTGAACGTTTAATGGAAACCGTTCTTCGAGGTTTACCGTTTGACATCTGCATGGTTTATCTGGATGACATAATTGTGTGTGGTACTACTTTTGCTAAGCATTTGAATAATTTGAGGGTCGTTTTCACTAGGCTCCGTGAAGTTGGATTAAAATTGAATCCGAAAAAATGTTGATTTTTGCAAAAGGAAGTGAAGTACCTCGGACATGTAATTTCTGCAGATGGCATAGGGGCAGATATTGAAAAAATTGTAGCAGTCAAAGAATGGCCACCGCCGACGAATGTTCGGCAGGTGAGAAGTTTTCTTGGGTTATGCTCCTATTACCGGAAATTTATCAGAGGTTTTTCGCAGATTGGCCGACCATTGCATCGGTTAACTGAGGCGAAAGTTCTCTTTGAGTGAAATGAAGAGTGTCAACGAGGCTTCGCGACACTAAACGAAGCTCTGATATCAGCGCCGGTATTGGCTTATCCCAAAGCGGAATTATCATTCATCCTGGATGTCGATGCTAGTGAAACTGGAGTAGGTGGAGTTTTATCTCAGGTTCAGAATGAACGGGAAAAAGTAATAGCGTACTTTAGTAAATCTCTTGCTAAGCCGGAACGAAACTACTGTGTTACGAGGAAGGAATTATTGGCTATGGTAAAAGGTATAGAACATTTCCATCATTATTTGTTCAGTAGAAAATTCTTGTTGCGAACCAATCATCGCGCTTTGCGTTGGCTGTTTAATTTTAGAAATCCGGAAGGACAGGTAGCCAGGTGGATAGAACGTTTACAAACTTATGATTTCCAGGTACAACATCGGAAGGGAAATGCGCATAAGAATGCGGATGCTTTGTCCAGAAGACTCTGTCCGCCGCAATGCAAATCCTGCCTACGAGCAAACTGCAATGATCTCCAGTTGGGTACATAAGCGGTGTGCCAGGCGATAATTCCCCCGACCCCGACTGTACGAGATCCGCTGAGTACGGATGAGATGCAAAAAGCGCATAAAGCGGACGAAGATGTTGGACGTCTGGTTAGGTGGAAGCAAGAGTCTTCCGACCGTCCTACGTGGGCGACTGTTGCAGCGTACGGACCGATTTTGAAAAGCTATTGGGCGCAAAGGGATTCTCTTGTGTTTAGAGATGGAATTTTGTACAGAGAATTGGAAAATTCTCGGAATGATTCGCGAGAAATTCAACTGGTGGTTCCAAGATCTTTGGTGAAAGATGCTTTGAAACAAATGCATGATAGCCTGACTGGTGGACATTTTGGTGTCAGAAAAACTCTCGCAAAAGTCCGGGAACGATTCTACCGGGTAAATGGTAGGAATGATTTAGAGGATTGGTGCAGACAGTGTCACTTATGCGCATCCCAGAAGGGCCCAATGACACGATGTCGCGGCTGAATGCAAGTGTATGATGTGGGAGCACCGTTCGAAAGGGTAGCCATTGATGTAATGGGACCGTTTCCCAAGTCGGAGGATGGCAACAGATATTTGTTGGTGGTTATAAATTATTTCACCAAATGGCCGGAGGTCTTTCCTATAGAAAATCAGGAAGCAGTTGCTGTTGCCGAAATTCTTGTCAGTAGATTGGTGAGCCCTAATGGGGTTCCTCTTGGATTGCATTCCGACCATGGGCGGATCTTTGAGTCTAAAGTGTTCCAAGAAATGTGTAATTTACTAGGCATTAAAAAGACTCGAACTACGCCACTTCATCCTCAGAGTGACGGAATGTGTGAAAGGTTCATACGCACCTTGGGACAGCAGCTTTCATTATTTGTTAGTGATAACCAGAAAGATTGGGACAGGCTTGTTCCGCTAGTTTTGTTGGCGTACCGAGCTGCGGTGCATGAAACCACAGGGAATACCCCGAGTATGATGTTGTATGGGCGAGAATTACGTCTCCCCTGTGATTTGGTGTTTCGAAGGCCGGAACCAATTGCCAAGGATTCTAGCACGTATGTCACAGAGCTTACCGGAAGATTGGAGAAAGTACATAGTTTTGCTAGGAGGGATATTCGGATAGCTACTGAAGAAATGAAAACCAGATAGGACGTGCAGTCTGCAGAGAAATTGTTTCAGGAGGAAGACTTAGTCTGGCTCTATAACCCACGTAAGCGAAGGGGAAAGTCACCCAAATTGCAGGGCCCGTTGGAAGGTCCTTATGTAGTAAAGGAAAGAATAAACGATGTTCTTTACAGGGTTCAATACAGTAATAGACCAGTTAGAGTTATACACCTCGATAGGCTTAGATCGAATAGGGCAGGAAATACCGAATCAAAAACACTTGAAGGGTGAGTGTGTCAGGTGATTGGTTAGTTTCCCGTTGTTTGACTTGTTGATGTGAAAGGTTGAGAAGCGGGGAGCCTGAGAACATGGAATGAGTTTGTTGGTTGTAATACTTTTGTATAGTGTACCCGGTGTTGTGTTCTATTGGTGGAAATATTTTAATATTACAATATGTCGTATGCCGGGGTAGTGGAACTGTATAATGTAAATTAATTATGTAGTGTCGTATTTGTGTACTGCCCTGGGGCGTGGCAGTGTAAATAATTATGCAGGTATGCATGGAATGTCGGCGTTCCCTGAGATTCGTTAGAAAAGGGGGAGTGCTAAAGACTAATTCAAGGCGATTGTTTTTAGTAAGGGTAGAGACGATGATAGGCACCATGGAAGAGGGGTACTGATGAGTTCGTATCTAGGGTAGGCAGTTCCGGGTAGTGGAATCGCTACGAATCACAGGTAGCTTATATGCACTCGGGACGAGTTGCATTTTAAAAAGGGGGCGATGTGGCGATCATCCCCCTCGCATAATTAATTGGCGAGAGGCGTGGTAAAGTAACGGTAATTGAAACTTGATTAGGGGTTTTAATTAGCAGAGAGTTATAATTTTAAACACTTGCGAGGGGCAGTATATTAAAAAAAAGATCTGCTAGCACTTTGAATTCAAGTGGCGAGTTGCAGGTGTTTGCCACGAGAACAAAGAGCCCATAAACGGAAACGGGACGGGTCAGAGTTTAAAAGCTATTTCCCATGACTCAACAGTGTTTGGACGGCAAAGGCGTTTAAAGCTTTTGTCTGTACCGCGCGCTAAACAATGGGAAAGCTCTTAGACTTGAAGAGCGGTTTATAATAAATGTCGCGGTTTCAAGTGTTGGAATTCACCGCTTACTAATTTCTTGGAGAGGGGAGATTGTTGTTGAAGACAGATCCCGTTTGATATTCGAGAGAACTGGGCCTCGATTTGTCCTCGTGCTAGAAAATGCTTGCCGTCCATCTGCGTGCCTTTACAATTTTGAGCATAAGAAGGGAATCCAGCTGAAAAGCATAAGCTGATGAATAATAACCACCAGATTCACCTAAAAACTTTCTGCACCTCGCCGAAGCATCGATACCTGTCCGATGGAGCCATTTCAGGTGAAATGCGGATAGAGAAATAATAATTAAGGAATTTCGCCTCACTCATGCAGAGAGAGAGAAGAGAAACGCCAACCTCGGGAACTGCAGAGGAGCCCAGCCCCCTGCAGAGCCTCTTCGTAAAGAAAGCGGGAAGAGAACTTTTGTGCGTTTGTCTGAGTGCGTGCGTTCAGCGACTAGGGATGATGTCGTTTTGACCAAGAGACCGTAGGCAACGCGGCCTCATCCAACAAGGAAAAAGAGCTACACGTAGTGCCAACATATTAGTGAAGCGAGTGTTTGTGTTGTTTGTGTCATCCATACTGTGGATACTCAAGGACCTATGTAAGTACTTTTTACGAATACTTTTATTTGCGGCCCATTGTGAACGAACAGACGTTTTGTTAGGACATATTTTCTGAAACACCGAAGAGGGCCAAAGCTGGCCAGAAATTATAACTTTCTTAATTAGATGAAGAATCTGGTGTAATTTATGCATGTATCTATTAAATCCCTGTTTTATTTGTCATACTGTGCCTCCATTGGTTAATTGGTGTACTGTGTCGGCTAATTGGCTGAGGAGGTTTTGGCGGATCCAGTGATTCGAGTCGCAGTCCGGAAGTGATTGGGTATTCTGACAACTAAGGCCCAAAGGACGCAACAATATCAAAATGCTATAATTTCTTGCTGTGTCAGGTTTCGGCTGTAAGTCAGTATGTACATTAAACTGATTTCATATTCAATATTCAGAAAAATATTTTACAAAAAACAGGGCGGTTTAACTCTAATATTTATTCAAGAAAATATCACTGTTAAGTGTTCTTTATACACTTAAAAACAGGGAATATAATTTTGCAGGAAAATTTCAAATGAGAGACATTTTGCATTAACCTCATTTACGGTATGAATATTTTTGATTTTTTCAAGAATTTGTTTCATGTCACTAGCGCACCAGTAATATTTCAAAAACTTATTTAATACTTTCGCATTTCGGAAAGTAAAAATTTCAGTTTCTCCTAGCCACATCAGTAGTAGAACTTATGACGTGAAAAGTATTGTATAAATTGTTGTAAAACACCTGATATTATTTAAAGCCTGTTTCTAGTTTCATGAATATTTAGATATCGCCCAAAACAATATTACAAGTGTTATATTTTTTAGTTCACATGCATTAATTCATTTGTTGTTAGGTAACAGTAGTTATCTAAATCGAATTTTGCAAAATGTTTCAGTATTTTAGTTTTAAAGTAATGTATATAAAATATTTATTTGCTGCTTTTTAGCTAGCATGACTTGTGTAAACAATAATATTTTTGCCTTGAATACGCAAAGAAATCTGGTATAAATAAGAATTAAGAACATTCCGAACGCTCCTTGACATCAAGCTGCAGGGATAACAGCCATCCCCCGCTTTAGAGATGATCCTTTATCGCAACTCAACGACGAAACCGTAATCAAGAGATAACGACCATTCAAAATGCAGAGCGCTGCGCCTCTTGAGACAACTAAAAATCCTAGAATATTAGAACAGCCTTCCATGATTGGAAATGTTTTAAAAAATATTAGAATAATTAGAGTTTTCGGAGTATACGGCTTCCGTTAAGAAAAGATGTAAGATATCCTTCAAACGTACTTGTCTTTGAATAGCAAAAACGCAGGAATCAGGAAGGAGGGAAAGCGCTAGAAGAAATAGGAACCAAAAGAAAAGGAAAAGCACACCGAAAATGCAAATAGAGGGAATGTGAATCTGCTTGATCAATTGCTAAAATTATCACTGTAAATTCTCATTTCCGCTCGTTTTGGAGCACAAGATATTTTTCCTTTTTGGATAACAAAATATAAAATATTAAGTGATCTGAATCGCATCTCTGGGTTCGTTTACATCACTATTAATTGAATCGCATATCACAGAGAAACTAACAATGAAATAATTTAATGAGTTAGAGTTATGTATACATTTATACGCATACTCTTTAAAAAAACAGAAAAAAATGAAGCAAGCAGAGAATTGCGTCCTGTCCAGATGAAACCCAACCTACAAGTACCTGATGGTTGAAATATGCAAATGATTAAATCAAAACAACCAATGACTAAACAGTGGCCCGTTACAGCGCATGGGTACCGCGCACCGAGAAGGGAAAATCAGGACCAAATCTCGCACTCCGGAAAAATTATGGCAGCGGCTTGTGGTTGCATTAAACTCCATAGACTGTAAGGATGCTTCGACGTAGTATTTATGTGCAATACGAGCAGATGAGTGAGTTTGAAAGAAGACATTATATTTTGAATGGAAGAGGCCGTATGGTCAAATCGCCGTATTGCCAGGCATTTGGAATGGATCGAAGGTGGCAGTCGGGTGATGTTGGCGCCAACGAATCTAGGTGGGCACAAACTAACGGCACTCAAGCAGTGGACTGCTGAGGGCCACGATAGAACGCGAGGATCGAAAGACTGTCAGAACTGTACGAACAGAACCAAATACATCGCTCCCAACCACCTCGGGGACTGCATTCGAGAGTGTCACTCCGCCGCCAACCACTGACCAGCGGGCACCGTCAGCATTCTTTGCAGTGGCGGTAGGTCCGTTCGACATGGAACAATGTCCAGGGGCGTTGTGTGTGTTTCAGCGATGTATTACTGTTTGCATTTCGCTTCGATAACCAGCGCATACATGTCTGAAAACCATCTGGCCAGCACAGGGATCCTGTCTTTACCGTGGAACGGCAAAATGCTCTCATACCGGGGGTGACACTCTGGTGTTGCGATTTACTACAATAGCCGGACACCCTTGGTAGTCCTCACCTCACTCTCACTGCTCAACGGTACGCTAACGACATTCTACAACCTGTTTGTTGCCTTTCATATCACAAAAAGTGGAGAACGGAGAGAAATTTTTTGTTAGGTCGCCGGTCTTCAGCGCAGAAAGCTGACGGCTCTATCTGCGATCTGCGCCGAAAGGCGTCTCCGTTTCTCTCGCTGGTATTTACAGTTACTTTTATTAGGACACTACGTATTTATCTACTTATATTCAGTTTGATTTCACAAATTTTGCTAAAGGTTCTATTCTGGACCTTGTGAAAACACGGTCCGTTTAGTACAAAATATGTTTGATTTTCCGTTTTTGGTAGCTTTCAGTATATTAACGGAATAAAATACATTTTGAAATTAATGTTTTCCAACACTGTTAGTTAATTGCTTCTATTTGAACAATTTGTTCACTCCAAGAAACCAATAAATTTTGGCTACTTAAAGCAAAATAAATCATCTTAGTCTAAACCCTTTAAACGAATGACCTTACTCTGAGATATATTATCGCTGAATTTACTAGGGAAAGCAGTTTCCTGATTCATTAATGAGCGAAGAAAATGATCGTGATCCTCACACTTGAGAAATATCTTTCAAGTCTTGCATTATCGCTGGAGACCATCCCAGAATGGCGACATCGTCACTTAAATAGCCCTTAGAATTAGGAAGATAGAAAATCGTGGCTAGGGTGCCGATAGGAAAGATACATCGAAATGAAGTACAGACAGAGACGTTCCTATCAGTCAGTCATGACTTTCACCAAGATTAAGTGGTATGTGCCTTGGTTACTAGTCGCTATTTGACCAGGCAAGTAAACGCTGTAGGCTATGGAGCTACCAAGGACAACAAGTCAAAACCTGTGCATTTTATTTAACACACTATTTTATGAAGCTAGTATCTAAGAATGTCTTCATCATTTCAGTTTCACCATCTGCTGTTCCAGTTGACAATAATCAGCTCAGAGCTGGTCCGCAGACAAAAGATGAATACTAAAAATCATCCACCTGTTAGCTTTTTTGTAATTCATACTGGTTGTCGTGAAATGTATTCTTTTTAATTCTAGATACCTAATTGGTCTCTCACACGATGTAACTCCCTAATATTCTGTTAAACACACAATATAAGGAAAACGTTTAAAGCATGATATTTGTGCATCTTACTTTTTTGTTAGTAAAATATTTATTTCACATACATCGGGAGCATTTCTGTGTCGCTGAGTAAGAAGTGTAAGTATACACCTATTCCTTTTCGCGAACACTATAAGTGGAACCAATACAACTCTGATTATATTAAAAGGTCAAAACTATCATTATTTACAACAATTTTAGTTTAAATGATGATCTTTTATGAAGCTTACCATCAGCAATATCTTGTAACAAAGTTAACCAGGATTGAAATTGTTTAAATTTGCTTTGGAGTGAAATTATGGTTTGTAAAGGTCTGTTGTTAGAAAAAACGGCCATTAGATTGCAGTATTGCTTCCTATTGAGTTTTAGTTGTGGAATATTTGTCACGTATTTAAAGCAAAAAAACCTGATCTACTGATTTCAAACGATTTTTTGAGCCTTGGTGAATTCATTTCAGACAAAAGTAACTGGTAACGACAATTAGTGAATACACATCATACAAATTTCAACATGGATTTCTTCTTTCAGTAATTTCTGTAAAATATTAAATATATATCTTAGAAAACAAATTATTCGAGAAATAACTTTAGATGCATTTGTAAATTGCATTCCACCTGAAAAAGTTAAAAGCTGCAATTATTTGATTTTTGCATAAATTATCAGAGATTTTATTAAACACTAAGATTGATTTATAAATCACACATTTTATTCAATACTGATGCCAAGCTATTCAGACAACAAAGTTTTCTTCCATCGATAAAGAAGTTATACGTTTGCTAGTAACCTTTTATAGTGTTACAGGAACTAATGTTAAATGTTTATCTCCCAAAACTTTATTTGGATTACGTATGTATATTTGAGGAAAACAGCAGAGTTATTATTTTTGCCCAAATTCCAATACAGCACAGGGTACCCTGTTTTCTGTATATAAAACGATTTGAAGTCCTTCGTTTCCTAAAGCACTATGGTACTTTTTAGTACTGAAAGATATGTGCAGAAAAGAAACAAATTATTTTAACATGTAACCGCGATCACTAACGTGGTATCCAGTCATGCGAATGCAAATATGTCGTTCATAGGCTATACAGATCATTGCATAATTTCGAATGTTTAGGAAGGGTACACAGTGGCAATATGTGAAAGACTTGTGATTTTGGATACTTTGAGAGATGTATGATAGCGTTTGCTTACCCGGAATATAAAACATATATCCGAAGCGGCAAACGCTCTTGGCTATACATAAACAAATGTATCGAATAAAAAAAGGTGTGGAAAGAAGCATTCAGTAGTCTTACCGCGGGAGGACACGATTTCTTGGTGTTACATGGAGACGGTTGTAAGACAGTGTTCTACTAGGTATGAGATTAACTGACTACTTAAAGTAACAGTACATTACATCGGTACGTACTGGAGAATGTCATCACACTCAGGGAATCGCACATTTGGCTTATAATCTAAATCGGCAGATGAAGCCCTCATTTACCACTCGTCTGAGCTTAAAACTGAAGCATTCGTCTACGTTGCGTACGGAAATACCAAACTTAGAAACTTGAAGACTGGAAAAAGACGTATGTCCTTTGAATTAGGGTTTCAGTTAATAGAAGCCGATTAACAGTTTAGCCTCTTTCATCAACAGCACGATTGGTTTCATCTCAACGTCCTTGTGCGGAATGTACAAGGTCATGGAGGCGGTGTGACTGCCTGAGGTATATTTTTATGATTATTGTGGTCCTTAACATCTTTGAAATAGCATTAAAATTGAACGAAATATTTTACATTATTGCGGTTCATGCAAACCAGTCCATGTGCAGTGAAAGATCTGTCTCTACCAAACTTTTCAAGCAGCCAAGTACATGACATGAATAAGAGGGTTTCTTTGTGCATAGTAATGTTCTATGTCTCAAGGGTTGGATCGCCAAAGAGTGAGCTTATGTGGACCACAGTGACTTAAGTACAATTTTCCAACCTATGTTCCGCGGTCACCAGATCCTAATCCAATTGAACACTTGTGATGAAATTCAGTAAGAAATTCGTAACACAGATCACCCTCTACAAAAATTGTGGCAACTGATGAGCGTATTACATCCGCTTGGCTGAACCATTTTGAAGAATGATATCAGACTTTCGTTGCATCCAGGCTACATGAATTTGAGTCTGATTTGAATGCAGAGCTGGGGCATCACGTTATCAGGTTGGTGTCTCTAATATTGTGTTAATTTAGTTTATACTATGGTACATCATTGGATAATTACCTTTGAATAACTCCTATTGAAAAAAATCGTCTCATTTATAAAACAAAAACTGTTAAATCCAACTAAAATACATATATTTCGATAATGATAAAAAAATCATGTGCATTTGCTTTTGGACTATAAATCATTCGGAGATAATTCTTTGAGTGCCTAAAAGTGCGCTATGATTGCAGACAACAACAATGTTACTGAAAGACAGCCAGCCCGAGAAACCACATGGTTCTACTTCACCTTACCCTACCTTCAATTATCAGTCAGCCGTTACTCTATCTAAATGAAATACAGATGGACATGATGCTTATCTCACAGCGTATCGTGTTTCCAAAGGGCGTTTTAAGAAAAACAACATTCTTCAACAGTGTTCTATTACATGATGTGCAATTTCATTTTGTGTGGTACTTAATATCATCATCATCATTGCCAACCATTATCAATTCACTGCTGGACGAAGGTCTCCCCAAGTTTCTTCCACAACGGTCTGTCTTGTGCCAGTCTCCTCCATGTCACTCCCGCGTACTTTCGAATTTCATCCACCCATCTCCCATGTGGTCTTTTTCTATGCCTTTTCCTGTCCCTTGGAATCCAATCTAAAATTTCGGCTGTCCATCGATGGTCTGTCTTTCTGGCAGTATGTCCAGCCCATTGCCATTTCAGAGATTTAACTCTGATCATGATGTCTTCCACTCCTGTCATTTTTCGGATCCACGAGTTCCTCTTCTTATCTCTCCTGGTGACACCAAGCATGCACCTCTCCATGCTTCTTTGAGTTGTCTGCAGCCTTTGTATGTCTCTTTTAGTTAAGGTCCACGTCTCTACACCATACGTAAGCACTGGAAGAATGCATTGATCAAACACTTTTCTTTTAACACATAATGGCATATTGCTCTTGAAAATTATGCTTTTTCTTCCAAAAGCTGTCCAGGCAAATTTTGTCCGCCGATTAATTTCTTCATCAATGTGACCCTCACTTGATATCTGCTGTCCAAGATAAATGTACGTGTCTGTTATCTCCAGCTTTTCTCCATCAATCGATAAAACTTCATTTCTTGTAGAAGCATTGAACATCACTTTTGTCTTCTGAAAGTTCATTTTTAATCCCACCTCTTTACTCTTGTCAGACAGTTCTTGAATCATACTCTGCAGCACTGATGGGGTATTTGCAAAAATTACTACCTCATCAGCAAAACGAATGTGGGTTAGATAATCCCCATTAATCTTTATCCCTTTGTTTTCCCCAGTTTAGTCATTGAAAGACATTTTCCAATATGGCATTAAAGAGCTTCGGAGATATGGTGTCACCTTGTCTCTTTCCCTTTCCAATTTTTATGTGTGTTGTGTTTTCAAACAGCCGAATCTAAGCACTTGAATTTTCAAAGATGTTATTAATAATAATAATGAATGTATCTTCAATACCGCAGGATTTCAGAGCCATTGTAACTGCTGATGGTTTCACCGAATCAATTGCTTTTTAATAATCGATAAAAGCCATGCACAATGGAAAGTCATATCCCCTCGCTCTTTCAATTAGTTCTCTCAGTTCGTGGATATGATCTATTGTGCTGTAGCCACTCCTAAATTCAGCTCGTTCTCTCGGTTGGGCCATGTCCAGTGTTACCTTCAAACGGTGTGAAAGAACTTTGGTGAAGATTTTATAAACCACTGATAGGAGGCTGATAGGTCTGTAGTTCCTGAGATCCTCAATGTCACTTTTTTTATGTAGCAGGATCATTGTAGCATTGTTCGAATCCTCAGGAATCTTCCCTTCATTAAGGCATTGAGTGAAAATTTGGGGGAGTATTGTTTCGATTTCTCCACTTGCTTCTTGTATGATGTCTACAGTAATTCCATCTTCTCCAGGAGCCTTTCCCCGCTTCATGTTCTTGATTGCATGTGCAACTTCTGCTGGGCGGACTGCAAGAACTCTGGTACTGGTACCTTTCATGATGTCTGGAGTCATGTATAATCCCTTTCATATAATTTAGAGTAGAAATCTTTCACTCATGTCAAAATTTCGCCTCTATTTCTAAAAATCTTCTTTCTCAAAAAATCTTCTTTTCTCAGTGCCATAATCTGTTTTCTTCCCTTACGGAGATGTCCCTTTGCTATCTTTAGGCTTTGGTTGATTTCAATTGCTTTCCTAACTAGTTCACAGTTGAATTTCCTTACGATATCAGTGATACTTTTTCGTACTGTCTTGCATGGCTCTTTAAATTCCACTTTGGAAGTCACAAAGTGGAATATATAGAGCTATGCAAGACAGTAGTGTCCTCATCTCTCTTCTTTTTTGGAGCTATGCAAGACAATATATAGAGCTATGCAAGACATAATATATAGAATATATAGAGCTATGCAAGAGTGTAGTGTCCTCATCTCTCTTCTTTTTTGCATCAACATTTTGGTTTTTCCTCATAATTTGTTCACATGCAACTTGTTCTTAGACCCAGCTAATTTTGTTGCTGTTTCCATTAGAGCTTTGGTTACTCTTCTGTTAACTTCAGAAATATCCACTTCTTCCGATGTTAGGCCTTCTAAAGCAGAGAATCTGTTCTTCAGTTCCAATTTGAAGGTATTATAGTGTTTTTTAAGGTTGGTTATGTCAATACATTTTGTTGTTTGTCTTTATGAGCTTGCTACGTTCGAGTTTAGTGTTGAGCTGCATCTTAGCATCTCACCAATCTATGGTCACTGCCTGTGTTGAACTTGTTTAGCACACTGCAGTCTTCTATGACGAATTTTTTGTTACACATAATAAAATCAATTTCACCCATGTCGTCCCATTTTTATGTCTCCATGTCCATTTCCTGTGTGGCTTTTTCTTGAAAAAGGAGTTCAAGATGAAAAAGCCCTTCTGCCTCTGCAAACTCAACGAGAGTATTTCCACGCTGGTTTCTGTTGCCGTGACCGAATTTACCTCTACTGAAGTTTGATTCTTGTTGCTGTTGCCCTATTTTTGCATTGAAATCTCCCATAATTATCTTCTTAAGTGCTGCTTACCTTTATTATTTAGATGACGAATTTCCTCATAAAATTCTTCAATTTCTTCTTCAGGGATGACTTGTGGTGGGTGCATAAGTTTGAATAATTTGCACTGCTCTGTATCTTCTCGAGAGTTGGATAACAAGTCGTTGCAGCTCTGTCAGAGGAACTTTCAACTTCTACAACTTTATCCTTCAGTTTCTTGTTTATTATAAATCCCAACACCACTAGTTCTGCCAGTATCTGTCCCACGATAGTAGAAAAGATATCCACTTTTCAGTTCAATGAGATCTTCTCCCTTTTCTCCTTACCTCACTTAGCCCAACGATGTCCCACTTGATCCTTTGTAGTTGGCTTGACAACGTGGTGTTTAAGTACATTTGTCTTTACAAGTTTTCTTTTCTTATAAATTATTGAGGGTAGGAAAAATTTCCGCCGTTTTAAGGAGAAAGGATACAGGAACAATCAGGAAACCAGTACACATTTATTCAACAGGAAATATTGGCCGTTGGCATCAATGACCTTTCACCATTTCTCATGTAAAAAATGTATGCCCTGTCCTAGAAGGACTAAGGTTTTGAGCTGGAAAATTCCTCCTATGGAACTGTACTGAACTTCTGTTGGGGATGGGAATGTTGCATAGAGCTAAACAAATGAAAGTCTGAGGGTGCAATGCTCCGGGAGTCAAGACGGATATAGTAAAACGTCCCATTGTAACTGCTCAAGGGCTGATTTAGTGGTGGCACCAACTTCTGGTCTGGCATTATCACGTGTAACAGGATGATATCGTCTAACAGGATGATCGTGTAACAGGATTTTATCTGTCCATGGGCGTTTTTGCTCAATTTTGGCGTTCAGTTTTATTAACTCGTCGCCTATATTGTTGTGCAGTGATTGTTTCGCCAGGTTTCAAAAGTTCAAATTACAGCCCTCTATGCTTATCCCACGACACATAAAACAGAACCTTTTTTCTGTGAATATCCTGTTTTGCAGTGGATATTGATGGCTAGCCTGCGTCGACCTAGGATCGCTTGTTACGGGGATGTCGTGCATAGACCAATTTTTCATCACCGGTGACAATATTCCACAAGAAATTCTTCCATTGAATCCTGTTCAGCAACGACATGCACATGCCCAAACGTTGACAAAATATTACGCTCCGTTAAAATATGAGGAAACCACTTACCTGATTTTCTGGATATTTCCCAAATCCTGTAGACGCCATATTACCATCGACGGAACCACTTTCCAACGTTTCGCCAGTTGCGTGGTCGATTGTGTCACATCGTCTTTCAACCGACATTCCAGCTCCTCGTTGGCCTCTGATCATTCGTCCGAACGGAGTCCGGGTTCGAATCCCGGTGAGCATGGATGTTGTGGTTTGTCTTACGGCACTGGCTATCTGCCTTCCCTGGAACCAGTGACCCTACATTAGGGACGGACTGACTGATTACAGCCCGTTAAGTTGTTCACGGTGGTCGTTGAACCTCCGATAAAAAAAAAAGAAGCTCCTCGTTTGGGAGTTCATCCGGTCTACAAAAAAAAAAAAAAAAAAGCTGCTCGTTTGGGAGTTCCTGTGGTCTACCTACACGTGGCTTGTCTTCTCCCAGCTTCTATCACCTTTCTTCAACTCTGACAATCCATTCTCGACCTGTCCGCTCATTCATAACCGTTTCGCTATACGCCTGACATGCTGAACAGAATGCTTAACTCGCAGTTTCCGTAAAATCAAACAGGAATAACAAACAGTGATGAAAATGAACCTCATAGACCGCAATGCTTGGCTTCATGTACGAACTGACCACACGCGGCGCTGCTCGTTTTAGATCGCTACAGCACCCACTAGTGGGGGGCAGTAAAATCGTTTCAATATCCTTAATATATTCCAGCAGCAGACGCAATTTTCTAGGTACCATATGTCGGAAATTATGTGATTAGAAAAGTTTTAATTTGCAATCAAGTTGACAAGTGGTGCATGACGCAGGCTTCTAACCATTCGTCAAAATAGGTTCTGAACTCAAATCACTAATATTTCATTGAGGACATGTTTGCCTTATGATACCAGGGTTATACATTTTATGCAAGCAGTAACCCTGAAGTAAAGGGCGGGCCCAGAAAGTTGCTCGCAGTGGTCGTTACACCTCTAAACAAACAATATGAATTTCTTTCCCCTTGCTTGCAATTTTGAGTAAGAACACAGGAGAACCAGAAAAATAAAAGTTCCAATCTTTGCTGGTATCTACTGGACCTGCCGTAACCCACCTGCTCTCCAGAATGTATGTCGCCCATCGAAATCGTCTGGTCACTGGTCAGCAGCCGGGTGGCCCGGCAAGCACTACCCGCCTCTACGCCTGATGAACTGTGGCAACGTGCTGGCGGGCTGCTTCCTGGGGCAACATGCCCCAAGCACCTGTCGAAAGCCTCTTTCGTTCGATGCCGCGGCGTGTAGCAGCCGTTATTGCCAGAGCTTATAGGAGCTACACAAACTATTGACGTCTGCGTGTTCCGCAAGTCGCTTGGGCCTGTAAGGTCAATCGTTTCATCTTTGTATCTGTTATTATTTGTGCAGTAAATCTGGGTTTGCTATCTGAAGTCCATATATATATATATATATATATATATATATATATATATATATAAACGAAGTGGGAAAGAGCGCTAAGAATTGCGTGAAGGAGGAGCTTGCAAGAGACAAGACAGTAGTGGATGGTCCCAGGAGACTTTCATCCATAAGTGGATCGTTAATATTTCATAATGAAGATGTTGTTGATATATATTCACTATATTGACAAAAGTCACCAAACACCTAGAAGAGAAGCACAAAAAATATCATTTATTGCCATACATTAGTACAGTGTTGGTCTACCTTTGTACACTTCAATGCCTACACTGACCCTTCGAGACATACTTTCGACAAGGTTTTGGATCACAGCGATAGGTATTCGTTTCCATTCAGTACATAATATGCCGCATAAGTGTTGCTTAGTAGTATGACTTGGCTCCAAACTTCTTATGCGGTGCTCTGAGATTCATCCCATAGGTGCTCTATACGATTAAAGATCAGGTCTCTGTACTGTGCCAGTCCACACACGATACGGAATTGTTATTTTCAAACCACTCCGTAGCAGTCCTTGCTTTACGTCTCAGTGCATTATAATTCAGGTACCCACAAGGCTCTGTTCCATAGTGTTCATACTAGAGTTGGTAGGGCATAATTGTCCAGAATATCGAGGTAGACGGTCTGGTTATTAGGATTACGCACGATAACCAATAGGCCAGGACCATTCTCACCAAAAACACCTACACGTGTATACTGTCAACTCCAAAACTTGACCATAGGAACAGTACGCTGTGGTAAATAGCGTTCCCACATGTCACCACACACACACACACACACACACACACACACACTCACTTTTGTAAGAAAAGACAATTTTAGTTGAATATCAGGTATGACCTAACAATCCACTTTGAAGGTTTTGTCGCTCCATATTCGTATCATAATTCCCCCAAAATAAATATTGTCCTCACGTCTACAGAAGTTTTGTTTGTTGATATTTATGATTTTATATCAGATTTCTGAAACCTCAATTTGTTCACAGTATCTTCTTAAGGAATATATATATATATATATATATATATATATATATAAACTCAAAAATATTTCCACGGTTTTAAATAGACCCAGTTCTTTCTATGTAGCTTTCTCAGACCGCTACTAAAAAGCGAAAAAATATACTTTAGGGAAAAGCTATCTCTGCTCTGTGGCTTAAGAAAACACGTAGGGTTAATGTATTCGTTGAGTATTATCAAGGAGAAATTGTGACAATTGTTTTAATGAATGGAAAATAATTTTCGTACTTGATAGTTTGTAAAGCATTTCAGAAGAGGACCGGAATGTATCTTCATGTAAGAATTTTAAGGATTATTTATATCTGTCTCCTTTAAAAGTGGATTGCGAAAACGCTGCTAATGCACGTTTTCTCCCACTCACAATGATGAATGGGGATTTGTGTAAAAATATCAAAAATCATTAATATAATTTATTTATCAGGTAGTAACACAAACAAATGAAAAAAAGTACTACTGAAATTCAGAGCAACATAAAAAACTGATTTAGAGAACTATTACGTTTGAATTGCTAAAACCATTGGAAAACTTCATTCACGGAAGTCAATTATTTAAGATTTCTCCTATTAGGTGTTTTTACCCAGGAATAAAATTCTGATTACTTACTTAACATTACTCAAGCATATGTAATTGTAGCGGAACTTGTGTCGTCAGTGTGGGTATGGTGTAAAAGTACAAACTATGTCTTTCTTACCATAACGGTCATAATACTACTTTTTTCATCCCTATACGAGTTGTTTGAGCTTTTTTTTTCTTGTACGCCGTTTTTAAATTTAGCTTCAACTGTTTGTTGTTTACAGCTTTCTCTTCCGTGCTTTCCAAGATGCATGTTAGAGTACCGGTAGCGGTTTAATTTTTTTTATTATTATTTTAACTTTCATTTCATTTAGGTTCTAAATATGAATTTCTCTACTAATTTGCATACCACTGTGTAGATTAAAATGCGATTTTGCATGCACCAAGTAGATATTAAAATGTAGTTTCGGCAAAAGGACATATTAAAAACGCATTTTGGAAACAACGAATTATGCAACTTGTCTATTATTGTAAATTCAGGTGTGGCGAATAGAAATACGCTAATTTAAAAACCGTTACATACATAAGGGAGTTATCGTATTGAAACTACCCACCACTTCATGAACAATATAATGGAAATGTTTTTCTCTGTCGGCGTTTTTTAAGAACATGATATACTGCAAAAAGGGTCATTTTAGAAACTTTCAAAACATATCGAAAATACACCAATAACAACTAACGAGACAACGAGAACACATAATCCATAAAAATGGCGTGTATCAAAATATTTAATCGTGCCAAGCTTCCGCCTTCCCACGGGAGACTTTGTCGAGGAGAACTTCCACTATAACAACGATCCCATTAGGCAGTTTGAAGTCAAGACGCACTTCCACTATTCTAGTTGATAAAGCCTCCCGTTGAGAGACAAAGAATTGACTGCGTTTAAAAAATTGTGATATACAGCATTCTCCCGGATTACATGGCTTTGTTGTCTCCTTAGATTTTGATATGCTGCGGTATGATACCTAATCACAGACAAGTTGTTGTCAGAAAGTAAAAACACTGACTGAAAACAGGAAGGAGCATCCTGAAAGAAGAAAACTTTACTCCACCCGTCGTGTTTCTAAACATCTAAACATGATATTCCTCATCCCAGTTTCTGCGTATAATGCGTTTTCGTGCGGATAAAAGGACTCCCACAATTGAGTCTATCTGTATAAGGACCACCTTGTCGAAGGCTATTGCTGATAGTGTGAGTTGACTCCATGCGTCCTATTGACACGATAAACTCTCGGTGAAGCTAGGTTGCATTTGCTCCGCCTGCCACGATAGATAACGATTATCTCTTGTTTTAGTTGTTCGTGGATCGCCATTCGCACTTTGCAACCTTCGAACCCTTCCTTCATCCTCGAATCGTGTGCATAGTTAATAAATGATGCTTTTTGACACTCCAGTGGCTTCTATTACTTGGTTTCACCTGCCTGCAGCCCGCCAATAGCTTTCTACGCCTTTGATTCCGGTAAATAATGCTGTTGACACATCGTTCGAATCGACAATTTCGAGAAACAGCAGATATAACGATATACGACGGAGAACAAAGAAAGCATTCATTTTTGACAGTCATAATTTATGCATTCTACCGTCACCAACCTAATTTGCGCAATGGCATCCATGTTTCGGCTACTTGCGTGACATTCGGTTTAACTATTTTCATGTTTCTGTAAGATATCACACGATTGGCTTCCATAATGTCTCCCAGTCACAGCCTGCTCCCATATTATTTCAGGCAGTGTGATTATTATTGAGGTCTATTGTAAGGAGTTGCAAGGTCGTAAAGAAAAAAAGTGATCCGCAGCTGGAATTAAATGTTATTTAGATGATAGTTTCAGCTTTCATTTGTGCAAATGAAAAAGAAACTATTAAAAAAGTATATAACCACATTAACGTCTTGCAGGGCTTTCTGTTTCAAAGTTTGAAAAGAACATATTTTGGAACTTTTTGTTAATATATGTGTGGGAGACTTGTGGTGTTTTGTAGAACAGAACATTGCCAATAACTCGATATAGTACAGCCATTCCGATATAGTTCGATACGGGATACGGTAGATGCACTGGCGGCTGTTCTTTTATATGCATTAAACCTGGGTATGAGTCATAGGTATTTCAGGGCTCCGAATAAAGACCAGGCATTACATTATAGATTTGAGTGTGTCCAGCTTATAACCAACGCCATTAGTTTCTCATAAGAGTTGTTTATTCCCAAAATAACAAAAACTCCTAAGAACAGGTAACAATTTATAAAGTCTCTGTTTGCCCATTACATAACAAGGCGTTCATCGTTTGCCTTCTGATTATCAGTTGTTCCAGTAGTTCAGCGGGTGCTGCTTACGTGACAATGGGCGAAAACTGGGCGCCATAATTGAAAAACAAGTTAGTAAAATCATGCAATTCAATGATTATATTACGCTTTCCAACATACCAGAAATCATTACCCATTTCGCCTATTTTCAACAGGGATTGTTCCCAAGTGGTCCCCTACCACGTACTAAAATTTAATCGAAATCGAACCATTTTTACTTTAGTAATGACGCATAAGAGCAGTGGAATTGACCCCTCTCCTAGTTTTAACCTTTGACCCCATATCATTCACTTTCATTAGGGTTCCTTCCCGGGTACTTCCCTACCACATACTAAGATTGCATTGAAATCGAACGATTTTTACGCGAGGTATCATGCGGGCGGACATAAACACCCAACGCGTGACGTAATGAGGCATATGGGAATCGCAACCATCTGCTCGCAAGAGTATGACGTCATTAAAATTTAATAGGATCCACACACAACGCGTGACGTAATGAGGCAGATGGCGTGACCGCGCGCCAACATTCTCAATTCCGAGATTGTGACTTCATAAGATTACTAAGCATGGGTATCATTAATGAGACGACACCATAACACTACACGTGACGAAATTCGGGGTGGTTATTCAACACACTAAACGAATTTTCCTTAAGTCGAGATCAAGCTAAATCGATTTATACTACCAGAAATCCGTAGGTTAACGACTTTCATCAAAATCCTTAGAGCCGTTTTCAAAAACAAATTAACATACCTACGAGAATTGCTCCTTTAATAGTGTGGGATAAGGGTGATGGGATGGATCCAGATCCCATGTCCTGACCTTTGACCCCATTTCGTCCAATTTCAAGAGGGGTTCGTTCCCAGGTGGTGCCTACCACATACTAAAATTTCATCGAAATCAGACCATTTTTACGCACGTTATGACGCATTAGGGCAATGGAATGCATCACGCTCTATGTCCTGACCTGTGACCGCACTTCACTCATTTTCAATAGGGTTCATTCCCAGCTGTCCCCTACAATATACTGAAATTTCATCGACATCGAATTATATGTCCGCAAGCTATAACGACGCATAAGGGCAATGGAATGGATCTCCCTCCTATACCGTGACCTTTGACCCCATTTCGTCCATTTTTAATAGGGTTCGACCCCAGGTAGTCCCTTACCACATACTAAAATTTCATCGAACTAGAACCAATTTTTACGAGAGTAATCGTGCCGACAAGCAGACGGACGGACAAAAGCTGGAGCATATACGCTTCTTCAACCTACGGTTCGAAAGCGTAAACAACGGAGACTACAGCCCAACGTGGTAGGAATAAGACCAAATGTCTCTCCACCAATCTTCTCTCTCGTTACATACATATAATTCCCCGAAAAAATTCGCTCTATCCCCTACTTTTTAGGTTTGTTGTTCATCGTGCCTTATCTCGTGCAAATTCCAGGGTGTGATACATTTTACATCAAGTATGTATTATTAGCATCTCACTAAGCAAAATCGCGCTGCATCATACACTGGCGGAAAGTGAAAAAAGAACACCAAAAAGGAATTGGCGGACGATCATGAAATTTACATATGTTAATGGGGTCGAATTTACGTAGGTGTGATATTAATTTCGAGACCAACTGGTGAGCGCTTACGCCACAGCACGGCACAATATGCAAATTATGGTCAGTGGTATTTACAGAGGTAAGGCGAAGTAAATGTAATCAGTCGTCGGCGTACGGACACGTGCGAAGACTATGAAGAGATTGCAATGCCTGGATATGGAAGACGTATACGATTTGAGCAGTTATCGAACTTTGAGCGAGGTCGTCTAGTCGGACTCCGCGAGGCCGAGTTGTCGTATCGTCTTATTGCGGGAACGAATTGGAAGGGAGAGTATCGGTGGTTGTACGATGGTGGCGTAGATGGTCCGAGGAACATTCGCACGCGAGAAGAGGTGGAACCGGGAATCACAGACGGACTGATGAGCGGACCAATCGACACGCGCCAAGATGAGCGGAGTTGTCAAGCAGAACATCAACTGCGACTAAATCCGAGCTGCCGTTGCATCTGAGGTGACTGTGCGAACAATCCGCAACCGTCTACTGGATGCAGGACTACGTGCACGTGTGACTCTGTCATGTGTACCTCTGACTCCAGCCCATCGTCAGGATCGGCTGCAGTGGTGTCGCCAACGTCCGCACTGGAGAACATGCACTGGCCATCTGTCGTGTTCAGCGATTAAAGCAGATTCTGCTTGGGAGCCTCCGATGGCCGTATGCGTGTTCGCAGACGCACAGGGGAGCGTCTTAACCCTTCTTGCACCCGCCAACGACACACAGGGCCTACATCTGTCCTCCTGTTGTGGGGAGCGATCGGCCTATAACTCCCATTACTGGCTAGATGTTTCTACCGGGTACGTTAAACAGCACCTCCTACCTCAACAACATCATTCAGCCCGTTGTTGTGTCATTTGTGGGAGTCGGTCCATCGTGGTGTTTTCCAGCAAGATAACGCACCCTCACACACGGCGGTACTGTTCAATGTACACTTCCAGGTGTGAGACACCTTCCATGGCCTGCACGTTCACCGGATTTGTCCCCCATTGAGCATGTCTGGGATTTTACAGGACAACGACTTATCCGGTCTCCACGGCCAGCCACGACCATCCCCGATTTACGCGTCCCGGAGTTGAGCATGCTTGGAAATAAATGATCCAAACTTACGCTCCAACTTCTGTACGACAAACTCCATGCCAGAATTGCACAGTGTGACGCAGTTCATGGCGGTTCAACCTCGTACTAACCATATTTTTATGGAAATGTTATTTTTCAGTTTACCAGCAAATACAGCTGTATTTTTTACTTAGTGTTTTGATCACGTTATCCTCTGTATTCCGTTGTTGCTGCTGTATAAATTTCGTTGGTATCAGACGTCTCCTTCTCGGTGTTCGTTTTTCGCCCACCGCCAGTGTAAGTGAAAAACGAACTCTGCTCCAACTAGATTCAACATTGTATTTTTCCTTAGACTTAAAAGCCATTATTTAAACTACGTATGGTGTAGGGTACACAAATATTATGAAAACAACTTACGCACTTGGTTCTTATTTTTTTAATGGCGGATTTATTTTTATACGTTACTAGGAATTAACGCATTGTCATAATGCATTATAACTATACATGCATAAGTTGTTCCCTAAGGGCGTAACACATATGCAGATAATCATTCCCAAACTTCTGATAGGAAAGAATGAGTTTAGATTTGAGAGCCACCAGAAGATCTTAGCGTATCTCGTGATATGTCCAAAATACACAGTTTTTGTACAGAATTGTGAAAACGTTTGATCTGTGTAAAAACGGTAGAATTATTGAGCATATTCTCGATACCTATTTATGTATGCATACGGATATATTTTCGCTTGTGTAAACCCTATTTTTATGACAAGGCAATGGGCACCCGAAACTTGGCGAGAAGCTCTAGGAATAAATTTCAAGTTCAATGATTATTCATTGTCATATATTGTCTTACTTTAAACAGTTTCTCAGCCGATGAACATTTATTCATTGATTGGTGCCGAATTCCTCAGCAACTGACATCTATAAAATATATAGTAATTACCGACATGCAACTTCTTCCATAAAGGATATCTTTGCATATAAAATTTACCACAACTCGAAGAACACGCACACTGGTCGGTTTTATTTTCATCTGGCACGACCACTTAAAACGCGGACTATAAAGGAAGGAAGCATGGGATGTTAGAAAATGCACACTATAAAAGAAGGAAGCATTGAATGTTACGTTTTATAAACGAAGGCAGCTAATCACGTCGCAAGAAAGCTTGGCATATTTCTGCCATTTTATCACTATTGTTAGGCATCGACATTAGAAAAGGCAATCAGTAATGATATCGTTTCCTGTCTTGGTATGAGTTCTGACCAAGTCACACATATTGTTGATTATGCGTTGAGCTACCCTTTTAAATCCACAAAACCTTCGGCCCGAATATACAAATCAAAATAACTTTGAATCAGAGGTTTGAATTTATGCACTGAATGTTTAATCCAGTTACTGTAACTTTTGTTGAGGGTACGGTAGAAAGAGTTGAGAATATCGATCCCCTCAAACTAGTATGTTTCAAACAAACGCTTTGAAATTCATTGAATTGCAATTAATTTCAAACTAACGCTGCTGCTGATTCACCTTTCTCCATGATTCAGAAACAGTGTCCCTTTGATAAACCTATGAGGGATTTCCGAGAAAAAAAGGACACGTTTAAAAAAAAACAGGGGACGAAACCTTTTACAAGGAACATGTATTTAAAACGAATTTCAAAATCAGGCAAATAAAACATCCATCATGGATCATCCCGTTTTTTGCAAATTTGGAACAGCACGATTTCTTTTTTCACAATGCAAAGCCAAAAATGAGCTGCTAAAAAAAGGAAAAGGAAATTTTTAATTTTGTATTAAGACCGAAGCAATATTTTTTTTTCAAAACAAAGCTCCAACCAATAAATGCTGACGTAAAATGAAAATTTTAGAATGCACATATGAACAAATAATATTTGTAGAATTCCCACAAAGGAAATAATAAGATTTCCAGAAATAAGTCTGGTCAAAATGAATAAGAAATTAATTCACTTTCCGCAAGTAAATTTTAAAAACAAAGTGAAGACGTACTAACAAATTTTTATCGTTTTATGCGAAAAGAAGCAAATAAAAATAAAAATATCTTGTGTCGTTTTATGAGAACACAAGCATATAAGAACGCTTGATCATATTTTTCCTATGAGTGAAATATGTTATGAAAATTAGGATTGTCAACACGATTATAAAGATACCCCTGAAGTATATTTATGCAAACAAAGATCAAATACACGAGAACTGAAAGTTCAAGCTTTGAGGCAAAGCCTCAGTAGCTCAAACATGACTTCGGATTTATAACCCCTAACAAGATTTAGTCGTCTGAACGATAGCTAAAAGAAATGAAGAACTGACGCCGTAGGTCTAGCCGCTTGAAATTAGAACAGAACAGGCGTTCCATTATAAAGATGTAATGCAAATTTCTTAACATTAGATTGGTAGAGTAGGCTGAATTCTAAGTGATTTCTTAACATTAGATTAGCATTGTCTTAGGCTGAATTCTAAATGATGAAAAAAGCTATTTTTGTAAATGTGCTGTAACTTTAATTGATGCCTGATGGGCATTGAATAATAGAGAAAGCTGATTTTTACTTTAGTTGTACGGAGGGATTTATATGGATGTCTTTTGTGGTAACATTATATCATGGGGTATCAATTTATTTATTTTATGTGTTTGTGCTGCTGCTGTTGTAATGAAATCATTATGAATTTGAGTTTACTATACTCCTGTCATCTAACTTTTTGTATTATTGGAGGTTATATCAGTACCACTTCTTAAGGGCATAATCATTTTAGTTTGGGGTTTTGCCTTAGGAAACGTACGCTTCTTAAACTTCCTTTTGCAAAGCAAGTAAACACATTTATTTGACAGTCATTGCTTTTGCCTTGGGTAACTTAACGCTTCTGCAGCTTCTCTTTGAAAGTCCAAGCAAAATTCCTTTAGTGTCAGCTGAAAAAAAATATATGTATCAGAAGGGATCGTTAGACTTTTCCAAAAGGCTAATTAAAGCTTAAGAAGGTAGAATCCCTCAAAAACACTGACAACTAGAAAAGAGACTTGGCCCGTTGGACGGACGCATCAGTTAAGGAGGGGGCGAGACGAGTGGAACATGAAAAGAAATTCCCATAAGGAGCTCTAATACCCGCTATGCAACATAGCCCTTCCTAAAAGATGGTTCACCATGTATGCCCCCAACTATCCTAAGGAACGATGCCCTGAATTAATGTTAGCAGGGGTACATACATGATGCGTTTTTGACGCAGGACGCAATTCAAGCAACTAATACACTGAACTACTAGAGGTCATTCGCGATTACTAGGACCCATTATATCCATATCTCCGGAAGATTAATAGCGAATTAAAAAAAAAACATTTAGAGGGTACCATCGTTGTAAGTGAACGCGACAACCAAACAGTTTTAATACCTTTTTATAGATATCTCTAGGAGTTACTAAACTTCATCGCTTAAATTGAGTTTCAACTGGAATTTCACGTATTTTTAAAATAAATAAATTCAAGAATTAATATATAACAGAGTTATTATTGTCTACTGAAAACTGAACTTAAATTTTTCAAAGAGTATTTGATATAAAAGAGGTAAAAACATGAAACATTGTTGCTGAAATTTGAACTCAAAAATATAAATATAGTTGATGCACATAGTTTCGTACATAAAATTTCGTATAAGAGACGCAGAAATCTATAGTAATAAAATTGTATTATAAAAAGTAACAAAAATATACATTTATCCAAAATATACATACTGCCAGTAAAAGCGCGAGTGATAATAATGATGACCTCCAGTATAATGACAGGTGCAAACAATGTGTTTAGCTATTTATGCACGCAACACGTCCGCGAGACTGTTCCTGATACATTCACAGCTAAGGTTCTCGTTTAATAGTGGCAATCCCTCAACGTATTAATTTCAGAAATGTGGACGTCCAGTAGATCATAATTCCATAAATTACCTTGGAATACAGTTGATACACTTGGATGACAGGTTTTCGTTTGGCCTACTATCTTCAGACTTTAGACTCACATCTTGCAGTTGTACTACACTGAGCTGTTGGAGAAAATTGCAGTTACGCTCAGTCACATGGCTATCCTCGAAACGCGACCAATTTTGTTAGATCAAGAGGTCTAGAAGAACGACATCTTCTTTTTGAAAAGATTAATTGTCAGTCGAAATTCCCCATTTTCTCTGATTGAACAAAATTAAAACAAGTTTGCTTTTTCTCTCTAAAAACACGTTTAAAAAAATAAAAACATATTTTCTATTACGGAGGTAAATAAAAATAATTCGTTTTGTTTCTCGTAAAACTTCAGGCAAACAAGAATTGTGTATTAAATTTAAAAAATGCAGTATTCCTTCTCCTTCTCCAACGCTGAGACAAGTTGCTGCTTTTGTTGTTTTCAATGTTACAAACTGTGTCACATCAATTTGTTGTGTGTACGAAAAACCAGAAAACAGGAGAGTGCACGGAACATGTGCAAGTTTAATTGGCTAACAAATTCATATTAATTACAGGGCTGAACATAGAGAAAATATGCAAAAGTACTACAACAAATGAACCGTAGCACATATTGGTATTATCAGATTGCAATATGTCACGCTGGATGATCAGCCTAATAGTGGAAAACATAAAGTCCACAGGAGCAAACTGTGGAAAAAACTAAACCAGACGCAGTTTTCAGAGCATATACCCTCAAATTCGGCTACGATTCAGGACAACCCTGAAAAATTAAACAGAAAGCATAGCACGTAATCGTCGCGAACCGTATTAACGTCGCGAAAAATATAGATATTAGTCAATTCCGACCTGTTGGGGAAAATATTACCTGATCT